>CM076580.1:1685776145-1686126746 GCA_034641835.2 Pinus albicaulis
CATGATCAACAATTGGTATATTAGATCCTTCTCCTTCCTCAATCATTTTCTCTTCATTTGTTTGTAATGTTTCAATATGAGGCTGAATTGGTGTTTCCTCAACTATCTTGATCTGTTCAAGAACTGGTTGCTCTAATTGTTTAACGTTTCGTATCCTTGTTTCCTTTTGTTTTTCTATGAAAGGGGTTTATTTTAGTGTTTTCCTTCTTTTCACCTCATAGGCTAACAAGGTTTGTCTTTCAATAAGTGTCAATATTTGTCATGATATTTTTTTTCTTCTAATTCCTCTAGAGTTGGTCTCCGAGCAACTAGTGTAATTAGTCCTGTTGGTCCTGCTCCTATGGATGGTTGAATTGTTGGGGTTTTTTTTTTATAGTAAATATACCAATCTGATCTATTTCTCTAGGCATAAATAAACATAACTGAAAGGAAAACTAAGTTTTTGTTGTGTTTTTATTTTATTTATTTATTTTTTATCCTCTCAATTGACTATGTTGATGTATGCTTCCCCGACAACGACGCCAAATTTTTTGGGTCAATTTACTGAGTAAAATAACACGTGTATTTAATTATCAATTCGGGTTTGTAAACTTGGAAGCATGTACAAAATATATGGATCTTCAATGTAGTAAATTTTTAGAAGACAAATTTTTTAAACTGAAGGAAATGCATATTAAAAATTTATTCTAAATTCTAAGATTTAAGGAAATGCAGATTAAAAATATAAAATCTAACTAAGTAATTTCTGATTCAATATGTAATATGTAAAAAATATAATTTGTATAAAATAGAATAAATATAATTACTAACTAATCAAATAGTGATTATGTTAAGTAGTTGTTAGTTAGCTGAAAATGCATGTCTAAAAGACATGCCTGTTCGTGAAAGGCCACCTGCATAGGCATATAAGCAGGGCCTCATTGTAAATTTCAATCATCTTATTATATCTTATCATATATTTTATTAATAAATTATTATTATAAATACCTTGTGTATTTTTACAATTTAAAGTCAACAAGCTACTAGTTTTGTTGCTACAGTGGTATCAGAGCCATATCAAAGATATTAGAGCCATATTGAAGCCAAGTTGAAGCCATATCGAAGCCATCAGAGCCATGTCACACAACATCGTCTTACAAGCCTATGAACGTAGTATACAAGCCTATGAACATTGTTTGCCGTACAATGTGCCATTATGTGAAGATCCTGAAGAAAGTGAAAAGATTAAAAAAATTCAAGAAAAGCTTCAACAATTAGAAAATTCATGTACAGAAGTTACAACCCATCTTCAAAAATTTTATGATGAAATCCATAATAAGGAAGAAGATATTTTTGAAGATAATCACGAAGATTCACCACATTCTGCAGAAGATCGGGTTATTAAAATTTCAGATTATGATGAGAATGGAGGTGATCTTAAAAATAAAAACAAACATGCTAGTTAGGAAACTGTTGAAGAAACAGAAAAAGATGATGCTGATCTTGATAGGGATGAAGATGATGTAGATGAAGAAGATGCTGAAGAAGACAATGATGAATATGAAAAAGTTATTAATCTAGATGGTGGAGAAGATAAACTTTATCATAATGAAAAATATATTCAAATTCCCCAGGTCGATCAAGAGAAAAATTACAATATAGATTATAATGGTTATGTAGGGTGCAGTTCAGATAATGCGGCCACAGTGAATATCCCTAGAGAAAGCAGTGGAATTGATGAAATTGTACCATTTAACTTATTGGAATTTTCAGAAAACCCCACTGAGAATGGGTGTGAGGACGATATTGATTTCTTCAACCTACCAGCATTTGATAAATCGAATTTTACTGTTGATACTTTACCCGCCATTGATACCCACAACATAAAGAATAAGGTTTTTGTAAAGGCTGAAGGAAATGAAAATTACAGTGCTTCAAAAATTCTTAGAGAAACAAATAAGGATGAAAAAAAATCCAATGTCGGTGCCTCAAATGTGGGTATAGAAACCAAAAATAATGAATAGCAAACCAACCTAAAAGGTGGGAAAAAATCAATGGATTTGCAGGATTCTTCACAATCTTTAAGATCTCAGAATTACGTCACTGGTCATGTTTCGGGAAAAATTAGAATATATAAAAACCAAAACCTCATGAACATGAATATGAATGCTTACCTACCTCAGATGGAGGACATGGTTAAATATTTCGTACCTTCGAATGGAACCCAAGCTGAGTTTGATAAATCTGCATATAACGATATCAAACTAACGTTGGCTGTCACAGAACTGAATGTTGCACGTTGGCCGACTCTCAAGTCTTCCAAGCTTCATTTGCTTTCTGAGATGGCTGAATGCCCTGTCATTTTCACAACTTTTATTCTGTCAAATATAAAAACCGTAAAATTACATGGGTATGCTCCTTGAGGACCCGTGGCATCATCTCCATTAACTATCCAGTAAATACACATACCCATATGAGCACCATGATTGCAGCAAGGGTTGTCACAACCATTACATCATTCTTTACAGTGGTAACTCTTATCGGAATTATTCGTGGGTTCAGATCCAACAAAAGGAATGAAGAATACTGCTCAGCTTATAAGGCTTTTGAACTTTCCGCCATCGAAGTTGAGAAATTTAGGCAGAAGGACGAGTATGGAATGTTGTGTAACCAGCTCCAAAAATAGAAGAAAAGAGATATCAACGCCTTAGAAATGAGCCACTTCGAGGGGGAAACCTCCAATATATTACATAAATGAACAATTCTTGGATGATACAATTTACAAAACCTCCTTTCTATATATAGGAGTCCATGGGGCCATAATGTAATCCTAGTGGGCCACGATGTAATCCTAGCCGACCTAACAATAATAATTTAAGGGCACAATAATAACAAAATGGGGGTTACAAGGGTACAATAATAACAATAAGGGGGTTACACTAACAATAATAAGGGACTATACTAATGATATAGGGACCTAACATGCCCCTCTCCTTCAAAAAAGTGTTGTCCTCAACGCTTGAGTAGCTCCGGGTGCTTTTGTATAAAATTCTCATCCTCCCATGTAGAATCTTCAGTGGGTAAGTTCTTTCACTTGATGAGATACTCTGAAATTGATCGATTCCGTAGCTGTCGAGTTCTTGTTTCCATGACCGCTTCAGGTTCCAATATGATTTTTCCTTCCTCATCAAGTTCTGGCAATATTGTTTGAACCGGAAGATTTTCACCTATAACCTTCTTTAAGCATGAAACATGGAAAACTAGATGTACTCGCGAAGAAGAAGGAAGCTCCAATTCATATGCCATAGTACCAATCTTTTGCAACACCTTGTAAGGACCATAGTACTTTGGCGATAATTTATTATCCTTCTTAGCTTGCTTGGGGGACATTTGTTTATATGGTTGTAGCCGTAAAAATACCCAATCTCCTACATCAAAACTTCTCTCGCTGCGATGTTGATCTGCCTGTTGTTTCATTCGATTTGTGCCAAATTCAGGTTATCCTTTAAGAGTTGGAGAACTTCTTGCTGATGCTCGATGTGATCTTCCACTGCTTGAACCTTCGAATTTTCCCTTAAAGATGATGTGATGGATGGTGGATGATATCCATAAAGTGCCATAAATGGGGTCATTTTTGCTGCAGTATGGAAGGAAGTGTTATACCACCATTCAGCAAGAGGCAACTACTTGACCCATTGTGTTTGTTTATCAGATACAAAACAACGAAGATATCCTTCCAAACATTTATTTACTATCTCAGTTTGACCATCAGATTGAGGATGATAAGATGAGCTATGAGCTAATTGAGTACCCAAACAAGAAAATAACTCTGTCAAAAAATTTCCAGTAAAAATGGGATCTCTGTCGCTCACAATAACCCTCGGGCTTCCATGTAGCTTTTGAATTCTATCCATAAATGTAGTAGCAACTGTACTTGCTTTAAATGGATGAGATAATGCACAAAAGTGTGCATACTTGGTAAGTCTATCAACTACCACCATTATGACACTCTTTCCTTCGGACTTAGGTAAACCTGTGATAAAATCCATTGAAATCTCCTCCCAACGTTGACTTGGAATGGATAAAGGTTGTATAATTCCCGAGGTCTTAATTGTTTCCACTTTATTCTGCTGGCAAACCAAACATTCCGCCACAAACTTTTGAATATCAGATTTAAGGCCATCCCAAAAAAATTCTTTCTTCACCCTGTGGTAAGTTTTTAAAAATCCTGAGTGTCCTCCCAAAGGAGAAGTGTGCAATTCCAGAAGAATATTTTGTTTTAGTTGGGAATTCTTACAAAGATATAAGCGATCTTTGTACCATAAGGAATCATTTTTCCAACTAAATGTATCAGATGTACTAGGATCTTGTCGCAAATTTTGAATAAGTGTCCACACTTCTTCATCATTCTTCCATTCATCTCTTGCTTCGGTTATCCAATCTGGTTGGATAATAGAAATGGCACAAAGCAATGCTTCCACCTCTTCATTCTTTCTTGAGAGTGCATCTGCAACAACATTAAGCTTTCCTTTTTGTAGATTATTTCAAAGTCATAACCCAACATCTTTGTGACCCATTTTTGCTGCTCTTCTAACGATAGTCTTTGTTCCAAAAAGTGTTTAAGACTATCATGATCAGTTTTTACCTTGAAGTGTCTTCCCATTAGGTAAGTTCACCATTTCTTTAGTGCATGTAGTATTGTTAACATTTCCTTCTCATAAATAGGTTTCTGTAAATACTTTCCTTTGATTGGACGACTTTCAAAAGCAATGGGTCTTCCTTCCTGCATTAAAACTGCACCAATTCCATTTCCTGAGGCATCACATTCCACAATAAAGGTTTTTGTGAAGTCTGGCGTAGCTAAGACCTGTGCTAGGCACATTGCCTCTTTAAGATGTTCAAAGGCCTTAGTTGCTTCAGGAGTCCATGAAAATGCATCTTTCTTCAATAATGTTGTTAGAGGTGCTGCTATTCTTCCATAATTCTTAACAAACTTGAGATAATACCCTGTTAACCCGAGAAATCCTCGCAACTGCTTTATGGTTGTGGGGACTTTCCATTCCTTAATGGCTTTAATTTTGTTAGGGTCTACCTTAACACCCTCGTGAGATACAATATGACCCAGATATTCCACCTCTTGTACTCCAAAGAAACATTTGGATGTTTTTGTATATAATTGTTTCTCCTGCAATAGTTTGAGCACCCTGTCAACATGTTCAACATGATCCTTCCAAGACCTGCTGTAGATTAGTATATCATCAAAAAATACTAGCACAAATTTTTTAAGGAAGGGTTTGAAAATGAAATTCATCAACCCTTGAAATGTAAAAGGTGCATTGGTAAGGCCAAAGGCATGACCAAAAATTCATAATGACCCTCATGAGTTCGAAATGTTGTTTTTGGAATATCTTCAGTCTTCATTCTAATTTGATGATATCCTGAACGAAGATCCAACTTGGTAAAATAAATTGCTCCATGTAATTCATCCAATAATTCATCAATCACAGAAATGGGAAATTTGTCTTTAATGGTGAGCTTATTGAGCTCCCTATAATCTGGACACATTCGCCATGATTCATCCTTCTTGTGTACCAATACTACAGGAGCAGAGAAAGAACTTTGACTAGGTTGAATTATACCCGCCTCTAACATTTCTGCAATCATACGTTCAATTTCGCTCTTTTGGAAGTAAGGATATTTATAAGGCCCGATGTTTGGAGGAACACTTCCTGGAATCAAATGAATAGCATGATCATGATCACGAATAGGTGGGAGTCCTTTGGGAGTTTCAAACACCTTGGAATGATTGTCCAAGACTTGTTGGAGATCTGCAGAAATAGATGATTTTGATGTCGAAACTTCTAGTGAGCATAATTGTGCAATTACGCCTCGTTGTTCTTTCTTTAGAATCTTTGTCATGACATTAGAGCTTATTATCCTTCCCGGCTTCCCTTCAATACCCCGTAATTCAACTTCCTTTCCTTCTGAAAAAAATTTCAAGAAAAGTTCTTGAAAATTAAAAGCTACCGTCCCCAAAGATTGTAACCATTGTACTTCTAGTACAACATCAACACCTCCCATAGGAATGGAAAGCATTGGACTAGTCAATACATATTCCCCCATGGTTAGCTTAATATTATGGCATTTTCCAGAGCAATTTATAGTTCCTCCATTGGCAACCATCACTTGAAATTCTGGTGTTGGGTATAGGAAACAATTTAATTCCTTGTGTACCTTACAATGAATGAAATTATGGGTGCTACCTGAATCAATCAACACTATTACCTTTTTCTTCTTGATTTGTCCTTGTATCTTGAGATTTTGAGGAGTGGTAATTCCTGCTAGTGCATTACACGATATGGTCGGATTCATTTCTTCCTCTTCTAGGGTTGGTTCCTGGTGTATATCCTCTTCTTGTTCATTTTCTTCTTCCTCTTCACAATATATGTAAAATAATTTCTTCTCAACACACTTATGACCTTTAGTGTATTTGCTATCAAAACTGTAGCAAAGCCCTTTTGCTCTTTTTTCTTCCAATTGTTGTGGTGTCAACCTTGTAGGTTGTGGAAATCTAGGCGTAGAAACACTTCCTTCTTTATAGAATTGAGTGGTAGGCTTCCTTGTCACCATTATTTTACATTCAACTTTTCTTGCCAACCTGAATGCCTTCTCCAATGAATCTGGTTCCAAAACACGAACTTCATGTTGGATGTTATCCTTTAAAGTGCCTATGAAGAGATCGATCCCGTGTTCCTCTGGAATATCAGTTACCCTTATATTCAATTTTTGGAAGTCCTCAATGTGCTGCCCCACTAAACCCTTTTGTTTGAGATTTATCAATTGGCTAAAGAAGGTGTTGCTCTTTGTATCATCATAATGTGCTATCATTTCCTCCGTAAAAATTGACCAAGTGACAATTTTTTTACGGGAGCAAAGCCATCGATACCATACAAATGTTTAGTTTTCTAAATGTAAAGTTGCAATGCGTACCTTTTGTGTGTTTTGCACATTATGGAGATCAAAATATTGCTCCATCTGTAGTATCCATGTTACAGGATCCTTTCCATCAAACTTCCTCATATCCATTTTTGGAATATGGTGGTTCTTCCCTCCAACAATAGAGTTTATGAAATCACGATTAACATTTATTTTGTTCTCATCATGAGATTCCTCTACTATCTTTTCACCATTAGGAAACATTTCTTGTATCAACTTTCCCAAACCTTCGATGTCTACTTTTAGATCCTTCTTCATGTTTTCCATGTTGTCTTTCATTTTTTCATCGATCTTAGCTTCCATGTCATCCATCTTAGCTTCCATTCCCACTTCCATGCCATCCATATTAGCTTCCAAACCATTCATCTTAGCTTCCACGCCTTTCTTCAAACCATCCATCTTAGTTTCCACACCCTTCTTCAAAACTTCCATTTCATTTTTTGTTGTTCTTTGCGAGAGAAAAATTTGTTGCACTTGCTCTTGTAATTTTGATATGTCATGTTGCCATTCTTCGTCTTCATGAGTCATAGTAGAGCCTTCTAAAGGCTTAATGGGTGTTGAATTATTTTTAGGGGCCATTTTAGATTCCAATATTGATATCTATTCTACAATAGGCCCTTTCAATCAATTCAACTTGATTCTTCAAACAAGACTTATGCAATTCGAAAAAAAAAATACACACCTTTTACTTGATTTGAGGAGCTTGATATTGAAATTGTATTATCTCTGTGATTTCAGATCTTCAATATCTAAAATTCAGCACTGAAGTAGCCCTCTGAATTATCTTTTGAATGCCACAAGTCTGACCTGATTTGGATTCTCCAAGACAAAGTTGTGTCCAATCTCCCACAATGACCTAATTATGGACTGGTTCAGTAGAGCGAACTTGTACGACTTGCCACGTGTCATTGTTTCGTCCTTTGTCTCTGAAATTGATTACCAAGAAACCAAAGTCTGTGTACTTGCAACCACTTTCTACGACTCTTCAATCTGATGCCCAGAGAGAGAGTTATTGAAATTTTCCCACGATCACCTCTTTGAGATGCAATTCAGGAGCCTGGCAAAGCACTACCTTCCACAGATCATATCTCCAAAAATATGGTGAAACAAGCTCTGAAATTTTTTGAAAAATTTTCTTAGGATTTCAGCTTCACACCATAGGAATTTCAGATTCTGAAACTTCATAGAAAAAACGTTATATTGCAAATGCCACGATGACCTGTTTAGGAGCCTAAAAACAGACCTAGATTCCACAGATCATATCTCCGAAAATATTGCGAACCAAGCTCTGAAATTTTTAGAAAATATTCCACAGGATTTCAGCTTCGTAACCTAAAAATTTCAGCTTCTGAAACTTCGTAGAAAAAAAGTTATAGCGAAAATGCCACGATGACTGGTTTGGAGCAGCGAAATCCTAGAATCCAAAGCTCTGATACCAAATGTTGTGTAACCAGCTCCAAAAATAGAATAAAAGAGATATCAACGCCTTATAAATGAGCCACTTCGAGGGGGCAACCTCCAATATATTACATAAATGAACAATTCTTGGATGATACAATTTACAAAACCTCCTTTCTATATATAGGAGTCCATGGGGCCATAATGTAATCCTAGTGGGCCACAATGTAATCCTATTCGACCTAACAATAATAATTTAAGGGCACAATAATAACAAAATGGGGGTTACAAGGGTACAATAATAACAATAAGGGGGTTACACTAACAATAATAAGGGACTATACTAGTGATATAGGGACCTAACATGGAATGTTTCGTCGACTGTTGAAGAGTAAATTTCAAAATTTGGTGGATCGACAAAATTTGATGGGCGCTAAAAACAAGTCTGTGAGAGGAATTGGCAAAGTTATCAATCTAAGCCCAGAGGAATGTGAGGAAATGGAGCGCCTCACAGTAATGGGTTTTGAGCCTGCCCGTATTATACAAGTCTTTTTGGCGTGTGACAGGAATGAAGAATTGAGAACAAAATATCTACGCAATCACGGAGCCGATGATAAACAGAGTGACATATTTATCAGAATGTTTGGATCGTTTTATCATCTCCCTTTGATATGCGTGAAATGCTGCACCGAATCTTTGCTAATGCGGGCTCTGCCAGACGATTTAATTAATGCGGTGACTCGTGCTGGTGCGGGTCATCTAAAAACAAACAGCGGTCAAACAATTCGGTGAAGACTAATAAGTTTCAATGAATTATTAGAACAGAGGGAACAGGGCAGTGGTTGAATCACAGGTAGCCGACTCCATCATTTCGAACCAATAACGACTATTGGCTAGAATGAGAGGGTTTGGGATGTCAAATTCCTAGTGTGCAGTCTCGGCGTGTAAGGTTAATATTCCTTGGAGTCCATTCAGGATCGATTGTTTTGAGATTCAATATATTTACAAGGAAATCAAAAAGTATTTTCCATAGTTCATTTATCAAGCAGTTTTCGCCATTTCCGTGGCATTTCTATGATAGTGTTAAGCATTACAACGCCAGATAATTATCATATTTACAGATAATAGCAGCCATATAATTTTGAAGAATTGGGGTTACTGGAAACATTTTGGAGTAGTCACTTTTGCATATAACTTTGCTCTGTTGGCGGTGCCATTATACTGCGCTGCAACTCAAAAGTTAAAACATATTGATGGCCAACCAGAATAAGAACACGAAGAATAATGGATACCCATACGACTTTAAGGTCATAGGTCCTTGTCCATTATCAAAACCCGGTTGGGTAGAGGTTATCAGATCTAGCAGTGTTTGGAACAGTCGTGGTGACGTTTAACATTGGAAGTTTTTTGGATATAGTAAATTATTATTAAAAAAAATAAAAATGTAAACCCTAGCTCTAAGATAGTATCGAGCACGAATTATACATGCTAAGGTATCGGTGATGAATTATATAACCCAATATGACAACCGCAAGATGAAGACCATTGCCAACAATATATCTTTGAGGACAAAGCTTCTGAAGGAAGAGGCAATGTAACAAATATAATTTGTATAAAATAGAATAAATATAATAAATATAATTACTAACTAATCAAATATTGATTATATTAAGTAGTTGTTAGTTAGCTGGAAAGGCATGTCTAAAAGACATGCCTGTTCGTGAAAGGCCACCTGCATAGGTATATAAGCAGGGCCTCATTGTAACTTTCAATCATCTTGTTATATCTTATCATATATTTTATTAATAAATTATTATTATAAATACCTTGTGTATTTTTACAATTTAAAGTCAACAAGCTACTAGTTTTGTTGCTACATAATAGGTGTGGGAAGAGGCTCCTAACTTAGGAGATCCTGTTTTTCCTTCCCGAAAATACTACTTTCATGAAGAGAAACCAAATAAATGATGGACAATAGCTTATGATTGATAAAAATTAGGAGAAGAGGCTCCTAACTGAGGAGGTCCTTGTTGTCCTTATTTACAATTTTATTCATCATTGTTACCATTACATTAAAACTAGAAATTGAGAAAATAACACAAACAAGGAAAAGAAGTTAAATTTAATTTATTTTTATTAGATCAGATAGAAGAAGAATTGAACTTAAACTCTTGTTTTTCCCTTCATGTGAAGATTAGAATTAAACCAAGATTCATTAGAAAACATAAGAAAATAACTCAAACAAGGAAAATAAGATGTATTTTAGTTATTGTTCTTGGATCAGATAGAGGGAGAATTTAACTTAAATTCTTTTTTGTCCCTTCATATGCAGATTAGAATTAAACCAAGATTCATCATCAAACATAATAAATCTTCATTCATCTAAATAATTGAATAAATCTGAAGCAAAACTAGTTCATGAATTAATTTATTTTAACCAAAAAGTGTACTTAGATTGGTGCGGGGGCCCTCCACCCTTGTGTTGCACACTTGAAGAACTTATCAGCTATTGTAAATTCAGTCAATCATCCACAACATTTAAAAACAAAAAAAAGGTGGAACTGGTTTCTCAAATTAACTCACAATATTCATAAGTCTCAATATGAAATTATACAAACTCTCCACGCTTGAATGGTTCATAAGCTTGGTATAAATAGATGAATGATAAACAGACTATGCTACAATTTCTCTAACATCTTTATCTTATCATAATCCCATCCATATAGGTCAAAATCATCCATTCAGTTACACAAAATCTGGAAAATCCCCAAAAATACTAATTCTGCCCTATTTCCAAGGGACTTTTGAAAAATAGGTAATGTTTGACTAGCATTGACCAGGCCTGTTTTGGCTCAGTTTGACGGAACCAATAGATGATTTTCCATTCGTGGTTCCCAATATTTCAAAATATATGCTTAGCTCGTGCCCAGGTGTCCTGCACATATGACTTTCATGAAGCAATTACGAGAAGTCAACTCTGTCCAAAAATACTCTTAAAACCCAATTTTTACAAAAATATATAGAAATTGAAAAACATAATTTATTTACCTGAATATGCATAATAAGGTCAAAATAAGGCATATGTGGATGATATAATGTGGAAAACGATGGAAAATAGGTGGATTTTTAATAAGCAAAATTGACCAAAATTGAGGGCCAACACATACACCAAAATTTTTCACCAATAAGAGGAGGTGATGTGGCTGCAATTCATTGGCCCACGTGGCTCTCCCTCATTGCACCAACACATAGACCCATAAACCAATCATGAACCACCATTCATCAGCGAACCATAATGTGACACTTGTCACCAATCATTGGCCACAAAAATACACAATCATGCCCAGTCAAATGCCTAGTTAGCATACAGACTGCTGACTGGGCTACCTGCAACCCAAAATTTAAAAATAACAGTGGTTTGGAAAATCGGCCAGAACGCGATATCAGGAGAATATGATATCAATTTTGAGTGAAACAAATTGCGTTGGATTCAAGGCGATGAGATCTTCATTTTGGTGCAAGTTTCGATCCATTTTGAGTACTTTGAATTTTGATAATTTTACTGATTCACCAGACCATTCCTCCCCACTGAAAGCTTTTGGACCTCCAAAAGCTCATTTTCAGCCAAAAAATATATGAGGGTACAGTTCCCTCACCCTTATAGTCTCAATAAAATTATATTTTCTTGGATTTGTCTCTTTGAGCTTCTCATGAAGGTACTTCACTTTCCCTGGTTTTGAAGTCCTTGTCTTTCTGTCAAAGATGATATCTTGCTGCAATTTTCCAAGATATTCAAAAAATAAAAATACCCTAGAAGGAATTTCAACATTACCTCCTTGGTCTTCAATCAACAAAGACTTATTCCATTTCAAGCTCACTTCACCTTGAATATTGTTTTCATAACGATGCTTAGCATGTCTAGCCAGCTTGCACTTGGCTTGATTCTTTACCAAATGTGATCGCCATCGCCATGCACCATCCTTCTTCAAAGCCAAAACATTATGAAACCCACAATAATATTTCTTAGAACCAATGTCCTCTTTTTAAAATATCTTTTGCATCTTATTTTTGACCCCCATATTCTTTAACATTGGAATCTTGTTCATACTGATGTTCAACAACGATGTGCCCTATTGCAATTGACCTTCATATTGTTTTCCTCTTTTCGGAGGCAACATGTTAGACTCCCGAAACATATTTTTGTGTGAATTAGCAACCGCAATGAAATCAGATTTCAAACTTGATTCATATAGTTTAAATGGTTAGGTTCCTCAACATCTTTGTTCTTGAACATTAACAATGCAAAATTTTGACTAGCATTAACAATCCTCTTCATTTGTACATCATTCAAAAGTGAAAAGTTTAGTTTCTTGCGATGTGCTCTAACAATGTACTCAATATAATTTTTGAACAGATGATATTTTTTCTCATGGCGATGAAAAATGGATCTCCTATCATATAGATATGGGCCTCCCAACACAATACCACATATATCAAGCGCAACTAAATTAAGTTCTACCTCATCAAGGAAGTTTGCAGTGATGGAAAATCTAAGTATGCATTTCCTTGTCACTTGCAATTTTGCATTCTCAAATACCCAACCTAAAGGATAAGGTTTAGGATGAGGATTTGCTTCTAAATTCAATTTCTTGACAATGTACTCTAAAATGAGATTTTCTTATGATCCACTATCAAACAATGTATCTATCTTGGTATGTTTTGAAATGACTCTAATGTGGAAAATCTCTATTCTTGTTTTTTCATATTGAGTTTCATTGAGACTATTTGAAGAACTAGTACTTGCAATGTCCATACCTTTCAATCCCATGGTTGTGATATTTGCGTTTCAATCCCAGAATCTGATCCTAAATCTTGTTGTATAGTTGCAACAAACTTTTCTTTCTCCTTGTTTTTAAACCTTTTGGGTCTCATCTCAGGATGAAGTTTCCAGCAATGGTCTTCATCATGGCCCTCTTTGGAACAACTTTTTTGTGCAAGTTTTTATCTCTACATCTTGATTGCAACACTATTTTTCTTTGAACTTCCCCCTTCCTCTTTCTCGAGACTCAAATGAGTTCTCACTTGTTTCATTAGAAATATTTTTCCCTCTTGCTTCTAGATGTGTTTCCTCTACACAAACCTTGTCTAAATTTGTAGGGTTGAATATTAGAATAATGTGTCTCAAATAGTTATGTAAACCTCCAATGTATTTGATTAAAAGGTCTTGAGAGGATAAATCTACACCCAATATCAATGCTCTCCTTCTAAACTCTTGTGTGTAAATTTGCACACTTTGACCCTTTAATTGCCAAAAGTTTTTCCAATCCATGATAGATTTATGCATGTATGCTAAAGGACAAAATTGTCTTCTTAATGTAGAAACAAAATAATTCCAATAATTTATGATCTTACCTATTTTCTTGATATCCTCTTGTGTTTTGGATTCCCACCAAATGAGTGTTGCACTTTCCAACCTTAATCAAGCAAGCTGAATTTTCGTTTCATCATCTTTGATCCTTTGTATCCCGCAATACACTTCAAGCTGACAAACCAAATTATCTAATTTCTCAGCATTTAACTCTCCATTATACAAATTCAATTCAAAATTTATGTCAAGTTTCAAAAATTGAGTTTTACCATGTCCCTTTGGAGAATGTGGAGGTGTTTGTGAAGGGGTTGATTTAGAAGATGATGACGGTGAAGAGAAAGGTGGAGTTAGAGGTGGTTTATCACCATGTTACACAGTAATTTGTCACCGTCCCTGCAATCCCTCGTCTCGCACATTGGAGGGCCTTTTTCATGACCTGTGAGCAGTGAAATAACTTGAAACCACTTTCATGGCATCCCCCCTTGACAAGAACAATCATTCCTCTAAAGAAAGTTTCCTTGGAAAAACCCTAAAAAATGATCTCTTGGCCTTGGCGCGAACAGCCAATTCAGCCCTCGTGCCAATGAGGAAAATCCACCAAAGAGGGCGCGCCAACTGGCGCTCTGTCCCAGTGTATTGCTCGCGCCAAGCTTAATAAGGATTATTTTTAAAAAATAAATGGCGGAAGTTTGATTCCAACAAACTCCCGAACGAGTCTCTAAAATGAGTTGGGAAGTTTGGCTCCGGATCTCCATGTAGGGGAGGTTTTTTTCCACCTATCATGGAAGCTTCCTTGAGGATAGGGCCAATCCCACAATTGTAGGAATCCCAACTCCCCTTCCACCATCTATATAAGCTTGCCATTTTCCCTTAGCAAGCTAGAAGCAAGAGTTGAATCTGTAGCAAGGAGACTATCGCCAGACAGTCTGTGAGAGCCAACCCAAAGAGAGAGAGCCTTGTCCCATTTCCGACGAGCTTCATTGACATGTGCTCCACTGTCAGCCCCACCAAAGGAAGATCTAGCGTCAGAGCTTTGGGTTGTATCTTTCTCTCATTATTATTATTGATAAGCGACTTTGATTATGGTTTCATTCATGTGTCTTTGTCTTTGATGCAATGAATTACATCCTCTCTGACTGATGTATGGTTACAAGATTTAGATTCTATGATGTGTATCGTCGTGTTTCTTCGCATGTGTGCAGGTGTTCGGATGTGTTAAGTGGAAGGATCGTGATCTACCAAAGCGGAGGATGGGAAGCGTCATCCTTTCTTCGATGACCATTGCGTAGGACCTGAGGTAGGCAACTCGTTTTGTTTTTTCTATTTTGTAACTAGAGACCTGCGTCACTGTGTGACTGATTGTTGCTAGACCCAATTTGGGCTAGTAGGGATCGCCTCTATCCGTAGAGGGGATTTACCTCTCCAACAAACTGGCAACTCTACTGGGGAATGAGCTTGGAGTTAGTCTTGTATCTTTTGGTTGCTTTTGGCTTTTGTTTGTTTGATTTGCTTTTCTGGTTGGTCTCCTTCTGGTGTGAAACCTCTATTCAGCCCCCACCATACCTAATCTACTCTCTGCCTGCTCTTGTTCATTCCTGTCCTTAGTAAACTCGATTGGCGCATTTTTTAGCTTGACAGTCATGCTAGATGGCTCTTGTTGCTAGTTAGGCGCTCACGCCAACCTTGTTTTGGTGCTAGATACAACCAAAAAGTCACGCCAATTCTGTTTGGTGTTAGGGTTTACTTGTTTTGAGCCCTCTGAGTCTGATTTTTGGTTTTGGTATTATTTTTCTGACTGCCTGAGTGCCTTGGAGTCTTTTTTGGTTGTGTTTGACCTCCATCCTTTGGTTGTTTGCCCTCTACCATCGGTCTTACATTCTAGCCCTAGGGCATCTAGGTGCTATTGTGTGTTGAGCCTCTCGTGGGAGTCTTTGGTTTTCGATTGTTCAGTCAACTTTGTTTTTGCTTCCTTGCATTTGTTTGGTTGGTTTTCATTGTATCATTGCATTATTTGAGTGATTTCTCTCTTTTTCATTCAAGTTTCTCTTTGTCTCATTTCAAGCCTAGATCACATGATTTGTATGAGTTTTTCGGATTCCTCTTTGATTTGAGGGTTTTCTCCATCAGTTTGAGGTCTGATTGTGTGTTTTGCATTGAGTGAATTGGCTTATTTCTACTCTTCTGCTATCATTTCTCAAATTGGTCTCTTTATTAGTTTTTCATTTCATTTGGTGCATTTTTATCTAAAACATTGAAAAATATACAGAAACAAAACTTTTGCTTTTGATTAGTTAGTGAAAATTGAAAACTTTTCTGCATTTTTAGTGTTATATAACTCTAGAGGAAAAGTTGTTAGTTTCATTAGCGTGCATTAGAGACAGTAGTGGTTTTTTTGTGATCATTTTGTTATTGTTTGAAAATCTCTCAACCTTCCTGTAGTTAGCTCTTCATCGACCAAAGTGATGTATTGTGGCATGTAGTGTGCATTTAGAGGATTTTTGAGACACAACATTCGATAGGGCCTGAAATTGAAACATAATTGAAGATCAACTCTAAAATTTATTCAATTTACACTAAGGCAGCATTGAAACATTAAATAAATATCTAGATGTCTAGGCTAGTGATGTGTTCTGGTGTCGTTAAACCTAGTAGCTGTCGTTTTCCTCTTGGCTTTAGATAGCACTAGTATGGACTTGTGCTCCCCGTACCGTCGCGTATATAAAGGGAGACCCCACTAGGTTGTTATCCTTTATCCGTAGGAAGCCGAGTTTGCCGCCTTATACCCGTGATACACTGGACACAACATTCGGGGAGATTGCCTGCATGTACGTCAAGTCCTTGATTGATTTCTCTTTCATTTTTTAACCAAGGTGTATATTGCAGTTCACGGATATCTGGTACACTCTTTTGCCTAGAGTTCTAGAGTAGTCATTTCGATCTTTTCTGACTCATTAAATTTGAAAGGATCATCAAGTGCTTGTCCTTTCACACTTGTTTCCAAATTGAAAGAGATAGAGTCACCTTTTACTTGTTTTTTGACTCTTAAAACATGAAACGGTAAAATTTCTAAGTTTCAATGTGATAAAACTAATCACCTACGATCACACTACCTTTTAGAGTTTCCTTGGTGGCCGTTTGATTGTTTGCCTTGGTTTTTTCCCATGTGCTTTTGTTTTGATCTCTTCCTTTTTGTTACTGTCACAGTGGCGGAACCCTCAGTTTCGTCAACTGGTAGTCCTTACATAGACAATTATTCAGAGGTCTCTCAGTCCTCTGCTGAACCTCAGCAACCTATTGTATCCGAGTTTCTCGACGGGGGACCGATTCTATCTGAACTTCCCTTTGGTGGACCAGTTGAATTAAATTGGCCCTTATCCAATTCCTAGTTTGAATTTGGAGTAGGGGAATACTTCCCTCCTCTTACATCGGGATCGCCTTTCTTAGCTGCTATTATACCTCCTAGTCCTCGCCGTATTTTAGAAGATCTAGCGGCAGGGTCAGATATGGACTCACCCAGTCCTTCTCCTAGTGAGGAAATTCCTACATCTGGTGAATATTACCAGCATTTTCCAGAGAACAACCCCAAGTATTCTGTCATGTCTTCACTTGGTCCTTCGCTTCCAGTGGGATATAGATCCTTAAGTCAGATTGTGGCCGCTGTGGCCTCCATGGGAGTATCAACTCTGTCCATGAGGCCGGTTATTCCTTCATTAGGGATGTCACCATCGACACCTCTCATGTCATCTCCTCAGGTCACGTCAGTACCTGTTAGGCCTACTGTCTGTGTAGCTGTGTCTATGCTCGCTGTCACTACTCAGTCCACCAGGACCTCATCACTCCCTGAAGACATCTACATAGCATCTGATATTCCAGATAGTATTTCTCTTGAGGAGTATCAGTTGTCTCTACAGCTATCCAACTCCGAGGTCAATCAGTCCTCCCAAGATCCCAACCGTCCTTATTTTTCCCATTATGGACCAGATGGTACCCTCATTTATGTTTTTCCATATCAATATGATGAACAGGGTAACCCTCTTCGTTTCCCTGCTCTTGAGACTTATCAATATGTTCAAGGTTTTCTATCTGCCCAGGTTGGTGTTGGTCGCTTTAATTGTTTTAACAATTCAAGCTCCACATAAATTGTCAACCCGGGAAGGTCTATTTATTCCAAAGACAATCACACACTGGATATGCTCAATTCCAAAAGCAATATAATGTTGTAGTAAAAATCACACAATTATCAATCATACAAATCTAACTAGTCACACCCTGCTTTAACAAAGCTGAAGTCTACTTGTGTTACAGCAGAAGAAATTCCCCCATTGCAGTCTTTCATTAAAAGAATCTTAGGAAAATATAATGAAAGGAAATCACCCTGCATGAAAGGAAACCAATCAACCATAACAGGGAACAAGACCCTATTCCTCCAAACAGGAACTTCAGCCCCTGTTTCCTGACACTAATCACACTGTAGAAAAGATCAATCCAAGAAAACAGGACCCTATTCCCATGAACATGAACCTTCAGCACCTGTTTCCTGATACTAATCACACTGCAGGAAAAAGAGAGTCAACTTATGGGGAATAGGACCCTATTCCTTTGCACAGGAATCTTCAGCACCCGTTTCCCAGCATCAATCATACATTCAAACAGATAACAGAAAAAGATCTCTTGGCTTCTTTAAGAATGAACGTTACCAAACTCATGCAGCGTTAAAGAAGACAGAGTGCTTAAAGAACTACATAACTATGCAAATGATGATTCAGTAAACAGAGTTAAATTAAGGTGCAAATATCATAAAGAAATTCAACAAACTACAGGAGCAATCGAGTGAATCTTGTGATGAAGGCGGGCCCTTTCCTTCTCACAAGATTCCCCAGGGGAAAGAGTTAAATTGAAGCGCTCAAAAGAAACCTTTATTCATTTGTCAAAAAGGAATGATACATTACAACGGAGTCTTGCTCCTTTCTGCTCAAAATAATGTTTCTCCTGTAGTCTCTAACTCCCCTTCTAATGATGATGTCTCCTCTTTTTAAAGAGGAGACATCTATTACAGTTACATCAGAGCAAATCTATATTTATCCAAATCTGTTCTTCTATCTTAAAACAGGGTCCTTCTATTCTTCCATAGAAAAATATTGTTACAACAGATACAGAAAAAGTACTGGCTTCAGAACAATTCGTATAACAAATTTCTTGCTTGTCTTCATCTTGTTGCCATTGTTCCCAAAATACTCTTTCAAAATCGCAAATCACGAGTAGTGACGGAATTTACGTGCCCGCTGACTGTTTCAGCAACAGAGTAGACTATTTCAGCAACGGAGTTGACTGTTTCAACAACGGTCATTTGTTTCAGCACATCACGTTCCTTATCATAAATTATCTGCGATCTTTTAGACTTGTGTTAGCAACAATCTACCTTCGATTAATGATGAAATATAAGAGTAATGTGGAATTATATGTAAACAAATTAAATATATAGTAAAGAGAAGGATTTCATATACCTTTGGATAAAATGGATGAAAATGATAATGGAACCCTTTTTAAATATAGTTATAAAGGGTAAGGTGGTGTCAATATGTATGGTAAAAATGGTACATTGTGAGGTCCTAACATCCCCCCCAGCTGAAAGGGTTGCATGTCCTCAGGCAACTTTTAGTCCGAGTCAGAGTCTGAGTACTGACTCTTTGCATGCAAGTTGCTCAAGCAATAACTGTGGAAGGTGGCTTCTGTCGAAGATCGGAATCCCTGGTTGTTCTGCAATTTCTGCCATGCCACTGCCTCGTCCCTGTTAGCCAATTTGTAGTGAGGCTGATATCGTTCTATCAGCATCCATAAAACAGGGAAGTGAAAATGGTAACCAATCCAATTTTCTGCACACTGCTGAATACATCTGATATAATTTGGTACCCTGGATAGTGTAGCTTGAAGATTATCAGGGCTAAAAGGGTTATACTCTTGTCTTTCCTTACATGACTGTTGCCAGAACATGGTGTTGGCCTTCAAGGCAGCAGTTTCCTTGACTCTGATTAACTGATGACACTTTAGGAGTATTGAGGCTTGCAATTGCTGTATGTAGCTGTGCATTCCTGGCTTTTGCAAAAATCGGTGATATTCTGCTACAAAAATGGCCGGATTTGAAGGTTCCGGTCTTATCCAAAGGAGGCGATTATCCTCATTATGCCTACTTGCAATAAAAGCAGTTTGCCATGTAATTTGATTGGCAAGAAATGAAACAAATGCCCTAATTTGTATATCACCAACAATTGGATTCAGGTTGACCTCTCTATTATCAGGCATAGCCTCATTATGAAGATAAAGTTCACATAACAAATGTTGGTCACTAGCGGGGGCCTCAGCAAATGTTTTGACAAATTGTTCCGCTGTGAGCAACTCATGAGGTCTCCCATCCTTAATTGCCTTCAATTGAAAATAAACAAGGCGTTCAGAAAGGAACAGAGAATAATTCAAGGAAGGTTTCCTGGTGGCTAACAATTTTTGTACTAATGAAAACATCAAAACCAATTTATCTTTTAACTCCTTGATTTCTTTCTTAGAATCCTTGAGCTGTTGGAGTGTCTTCTCCCAATTATCCCAGTTGGCATACATCTGATTCTGCCAGGCCAACTTATGCTGTTGTAATATTTTATCTTGATCCACAACATACTGCTTCTTCTAGTTATTCATTATTTCCAATTGTTTCCATGGTGGAGTCTGTGTCCCGGCATTGTAAGTACTGGGTTGGGGCATTGTCTGAGTAGCTGAGCTGACTAACACAGGGCAGGATATCTGTGGCTTGGTTTCTTTTTCCAGACTTTTTGAGGGCCCTACTGGTTCTTGTGTGACAGTAGGGCATTCTTCTTTGATTGCAACTGAGGTGGATGCCTCAGGCACTGGGATTTTGACTATTTTGTATCCTGCCTGTTGGTAAATTTTTCCACATTCATGGCACATGTATTCTTTACATGGGTCATTCTTTTGTGCTGATGATGTATGTGCCAACATGTAGAGATTTAATTCTCTATCAAAGGCTTCCCTTGCCATTACTGATCCGGATTTATGCAGGAACGCAACAGAATAAACACATAACCATAAATACAGAGATACAACGGAAATAACACTTCATTTCATTAATATCAAATAACAGAAAGATGCTTACAGACATAATGGAAATAAAATAGCTAGGGTGCTGGTAGCGAATCTCTGAGAAGAGATGTGGTGGCTACAGACCTCTGAACTCAGTTACAATGAGGCTCGAGGGCCTATTTATTATTGAGAAACAATGGAGAGCCCTCAACATCCCAAAACCTAACCCTAGGAGATGAAGCGCCAAAACTATGGGCCCCGTTTGGGTAAATTGGTGTTTCAACTTCCCAGGGACGTAACTTTGGCATACTATCTTCGTTTGACGCACATGATACATCATTAGAAAGCTCTATCCGAGGACTACAACTTTTGTGACGATTTTGATGATCAAAATCGCAACAAATTTTCATACCAAAAAACGTCGTTTAGGGCCTCAAAACGGCTCCGGAAGTTCAGGACCCGAAAAACTGCTAAAAATAGTAAGTTATGCCAAAACTGAAAAACTGAAAGAGACAATGGTGGGGGCCCAAGTGGAATAGGCGGGTGGCCACCAATATCCACCTGGATCAATTACCAACTCTTTTTTATAGGCCTCTAGTTCTGACTTCAAAAACTCATTTTCCTCCAATAAAGATGCCATAGTGAGTGAACCCTGTGTGTTGGTTGATTTTGCTGGAGTTGATTGCTGATCCACAACTGTAGCTGGTTCTTGTGTTTCAGCTACAGCTAGTTTCCTTATATTATCATGCTTGGTGTATGATTTTTTCACCTCAGTAGCTGGTTCTTGTGTTTCAGCTTCTGAGTGAGTAACTGGTTCTTGTGGAGCAGTTACTGTTTGAGTAGTAAACGATGTCATATTACCCTGGGCATCTGGTTCTTGTGGAGAAGTGCCACAGGACGAGACGGGTAATGGTTGGGGAATTTGGAATGGTGATGAGGATTGAAGTTTTAACAAGATAGTCGCAGGTCAGGGGAAATGGGAGTGACTTCAGTTTCAACAGTCATTTTCATTTTCCTCCTAGGTAGGAAAGCAGAAAAGTCAGTGACTTTCCTTTTCTTTTTATGAGAAGATTCTTTTCTAGGGGAAGGGCTATTAGAAGAGGTGGCAGCTTGGGATGTGGCCCTTTTTTGTCTTTTTGAGACAGAGACTGTTGGGGTTCGTCTCTTCCTTTTATGAGTAGGGGGAGATGGGGGTGTTTCAGCTTGAGAGTCATCGCTAGAGATGTGGACAGTGGGAAGGAGTGACTCTGCTAAATGGGATGAACTTGGGGGTGGGTCAACTGGTTTTGAAGATGGGATCAATGGGGGATCAGGGATATCTTCCAGTTTCCGTTCATAAGAGCTTTCAGGAGTTTCTTGGGGAATTTCGGCTTGTTGGGGAATGTCAAGGGCTTGCTGGAGAAGGAGGAGTGGATTATTCAGAGGGGGGTTTTGCTGAGCAAAACCCCTCTGAATTAATAATTGACATAAGCGATGATGGGTAAGGGATAGTGATGGGAATTTTACCTGTCTACAGTAATATGACATGTTTTTAATACATCCAAGTTGATAATAAGGAATATTAACTAATCGACCATGCCACAAATGATTCATTAAAACAAAGTCGTGTTGATAAACTACCTGGTAATGCCCCTCGCAAGTCAAATAGTGCTTGATGAATTCAGCTACTATTGGCCATGGGCGAGGTAATGAATGCAGACTTATACTGCGGCCTTTATTCTCAACCTGTTCCTCTGGAAGAAGGAAGTCCTGCTGTGCATTTAAAATGACTTGTTTCCCGCTAAACCAGCGAGCACCTGTGACCAGCAACCCTGAAACTTGTGCTATATCTTCCTCTGTGACCGAAATTCGGACCCCTTGGACCACGGAGTAATCTTTCTGAAAATTCTACGCAAAATCTAAAACTTGCTGAGGATCAAATTCTCCTAACCTTTCGAAGTATGTTATCCATCCTGCCTGCTGGAAAATTTGGTAGGCCTCTCGGAATAATTCAAGAAGAGTTATCGAGCCAGGCTCATGTCTGATAGCCGAACCTCCCATAGCTACTAACTTGAGTCACATGCAGAGGCGCAGAGAACAGAAACACAGGCTTTGATCAAGCTAATCATTGCAACAGAGGATATGGAGTCTCAATGATGGCGGAAATAATGGATATGAAGAGTGACGGTGGATTGGATGGTGTGGAATGATGATTCAGTTTTCGAAATTCCCCCCTTACGTATGATGAAATGATGTTTAAGTGTGCGGGGATTGTAATCATTATGAGCAAGATCCTCTCTTTAAAATATTATTTAACTGTATTACATAAAAAACCACATGCCTTATATTTTTACCTTTGTTTTTATAATTTGAAGTATAGAGTGCTTCATAATGGCTTGATACTGATGGAAGAATCTTTAAATTTCTCTGGAATGTAGAAACAGGAGCATATCAGGATCTGCTCAATACTGAATAATATTCACCCAAGGGATCTGAAGAATAAAAGTGGAGAACTGAAAAACTTGTGTAGCAGAGGAAAGAAATGGTTTTTTAATAATGAAAATATGAATGACAGGTTGCTGAAAGTGGTGTTTCAGCAATGGAAAAATGAATGACATGTTGCTGAAAGTGGTGTTTCAGCAAAGGGAAAAATAAGGAGAATGGGATGTAATGATTTGGGTTTAAGAAAAGTGGGAGAAGTACTTGCTAAGGGATAATTTCATCAGTAAGGAACGGGAAATACTAGCTGAAAGATGATATTTCAGGAATAGGGAGAAGTGGGGGAAAAAAAATGGAAAAAGGGAAAGATGGAGAAATGGGATAAGTAATAAAAGGGATATTGCTAAGAAATGGGTTGAAATGAAGGGAACAAAGCTTCTGTGATTGAAGCTTCAGATCTTCTTGTGATGAATCTGTCCTCCTTAATGAGTTCTTCCATAATCTGCAAAATTCAATTGTAACATGCCAACCCTTGACAGAGATTATTAGTTTTTAATCTAATCTAATGCTAGAAATACAGTGCAGAAAATTAAATGTTGTGAGGAGCAGAAGACTCCCCTAGAAAAAGATAATGTGTATCAGTCATGCAAGCAACCTTGAAATCTTCTTTAGAAACAGGGCGCTGGTACAAACGAAGCCTATGACCATTTACTAGTAGAGGTGTTTTAGAATCATCAATTGTTAAAAGTCTTACTGTTCCATTAGGAAAAACAACATCTACTTCATATGGTCCAAGCCATCGTGTACGTAGCTTACCCTAAAAATTTTCAAACCGAGAGTCATACAATAAGGCCCAATTACCTTTTTGGAACTGCTTGTGTTTGATGATTTTATCATGCCATTTCATTCTTTATTGTTGAATCATGGTTTGGTGAATGGCATCTAATCTCTTTTCATCCAATTCAAGAAGCTGCTGCAACCTAGCTGTTTGCACATCAGTCAAATCAAGGTTAACAGATAAAGCAGTTCTTAAAGTTTTAATTTAAAATTCCACAGGAAAAACAACATTTTTACCATAAACCAATTCATAGGGAGAAAAACCTATAGTATTTCTCCAGGTAGTTCTGTAAGCCCATAGTGCTTCAGGGAGCCTTTGAGACCAATCCTTCCGGTTATCCTTCACTGTTTTAGTTAGAATGGCTTCTAATACTTTGTTTGTGCTTTCCACCTGCCCATTGGCCCGAGGGTGGTATGGTGTAGTCATTCTATGATGAATATGATATTTCTAAAGGGTAGATTTAAAACCATGAGAATTGAATGGAGGTCCTCCATCTGTAACTAGCTCTCTAGGAATTCCAAATCTAGTGAAGATCTCTTCAAATAAGAAAGCTAGGACAACTTCTTCATTGGCTCTAATAAGTGCTTTGGCCTCCACCCATTTAGTCATATAGTCTGTAGAGACTAATATATAAGTTCTTTTATTGGATGGAGGATTAATGGGTCCTATGAAATCCAAGGCCCATCTTTCAAATGGTTCAGAAACTACCTGGGGGTTTAATGGCATTTGATCTCTATGATTGGGTTGACCCATTCTCTGGCAGCTGTCACAAGCCCTCACATATTTCTTTTCATCCTTAAATAATGAGGGCCAATAGTAACCCATCCTCAAAATTTTGTGTGTTGTTCTTTTATCAGCAAAATGCCCTCCGCAAGGGCCATCATGACAAGCTTTTAGTATGTCATACACTTCATCCTCCCTAATGCATCTTCGGATTTCCTGATCAAGCCCTGTATAGAAAAGACACCCACTTATCCAGCTATACCTGGCACTTTGTTGAACAATTCTTCTCTTTTCTCTGTATGACAGGTGTGATGTTAATTTTCCTGCAACCAAATAATTGGCAATATCTGCATACCACGGAGAGTGAGCAGAGACTACAAATAAATACCCATCAGGAAAGGAATCATCTACTGGAATATTATTATCAGTTTTTAACTGTGAAAGGAAATCAGCCACCACATTTTCTTTACCAGGTCGATCTACAATTGTAATATCAAACTCCTGCAGTAACAATAGCCATCTGGTAACTTGAGCATTTGTGACAGATTTGTTCATTAAATACTTAATAGCCGAGTGATCAGTGTGGACAAAAGTAGAATAACTAGTGATATAATGTCGAAATTTATTAATGGCATAAATTACTGCAAGAAACTCTTTTTCAGTAACTGTATAATTAAGCTCAGCAGGGGTCATGTTCTTACTGATAAAATAGATAGCATAAGGAAGATGATTTTCTTCTTGTCCCAAGACAGCTCCAATTGCAGTGTCTGAAGCATCAGAAGATATATGAAAGGGAAGGGCCCAATCAGGTCCCCTCAAAATAGGAGCGATAGATAACTGATGCTTGAGTTCTACAAAGGCTTTCTGACAAAGATTAGTCCACTTAAATTCAACATTTTTTGTAAGCAACACAAATAATGGAGAGGTTATCTTAGAAAAATCTTTGATAAATCTTCTGTAATATCCAACATGTCCTAGAAAACTTCTCACATCAGTTTGTTTTTTAGGAACAGGAAGATTCTAAATGACCAGTATTTTAGATGGGTCTACCTGAATACCTTGAGATGAAATAAAATGTCCAAGCACTACTCCTTCACTCATCATCATATGACATTTTTCAGTACTTATGGAGAGGTGAGCTTGGATACAACGTTTAAGTACCTTCTCAAGATTTTGTAATGCATCTTCAAAAGACACACCATAAGGAGTAAAATCATCCATAAATATTTCCATAGAGTCATTCAGCATATCAGAAAACATTCCTATAACAGCCCTCTGAAAAGTTGCTGGTGCATTACATAGCCCAAATGGAAGAAATCTATAAGTAAAAGTTCCCCAAGAAATAGTGAAAGTGGTCTTGTCCTGGTCTTGGGGTGCAATTCTAATTTGGTTATACCCACTGAATCCATCTAGAAAAGAAAAGAATTTCTTCCCTGACAGACTATCCAACACCTGATCAAAGAAAGGTAAAGGAAAGTGATCCTTTTGAGTAGCTTTGTTTAAGGCTCTGTAATCAACACACACTCTCCATTTCCCGTTTTTCTTAGGGACTATTACCAATGGGGAAACCCATTCACTGTCAGATATGGGGTATATAAATCCTGCATTAAGCAATTTCTGAAGTTCTTCTTTAACAATTTCCCTTAAATTAGGGTTCATTCGTCTTTGGGGTTGACAGACTGGTTGGCATCCTTCTTTAATATAAATTCAGTGAGTACATAATTCAGAAGAGATTCCTTTAATATCCGTGTAATCCCATGCAAATGCTTCCTTATTTTCACGTAATAACTTCATTAACTGCTGTGTTTCAGCAACTGTTAGATTAGGATTTATGTTTAATGTCTTGCCAGGTTCGATTTCGACTGTTGTGCTTTTAGATGAGATGGTGGTTAATGTCTGAGATAAATCTTCAGATTCAATCTTTTCCTGGGTATCCGTTTCAAAAATTGCAATCAATTGATTGTGTGTTTCAGCAATTACAGAGGAAGGTTCGCAAATAAAATTATTAATTATTTCATCCTCTGTGTTGTCTTTAAAAGTTAAGGCTTGTCCGATAGTTAAAATGGGCTGAATAGTATTATCATCATAATCCATCCACACAAAATCTTCATTATTAATTATGGGTGTAGCATGAGGATAAAGAGTAAGCTGTTTGGTTTCATAGCCATTAGAAATTGTCATTGAACTAGATCTGCAACTAATAAAGGCATCGGCTGTGGCCAGCCATGGCCTCCCCAGAATTAAAGGATGTCCCCCCAGATTTGTTTTAGTTTGTAATACGACAAAATCAGTTGGGTAATTCCAGGATTCAACTGAGATAACTAGATCTTCAACAACTCCTTCTGGTTTAATTGTAGAACGGTCAGCTAACTCTAGGATAGTTGGTGTATCTCTGATTGTGTTATTCAGCTGTAACAACTGTGAAGTTTCAAGAGTCATAATGTTTATTGCGGCACCTAGATCTACCAGAACTTGAGGAATCATTTTTTTACCAATTTGAACTGTCACAGTAGGATGGATGGGGTCACCATATTTCACAGGAGGGGTTTTTCCGGACATTAATGCAGATAAGTCACCCATCACATGAACTGTAAGGGGATCTTTAGTTTTCCTACCAGGTTTCTTAACACAAATGTCCCTTATGGTTCTGGCATAAATTGGTACATCTCTCAGTGCCTGTAAAAGTGGAATTTTAACATACAAGTTTTGCAATTCCCCAAAAAGATTAAAAGCAGGTGTTTCAGGCGTTTTAGTTAAAACTAAACGCTCGGGGAATGGTGGTTTTTCTATTTCAATACCCTTGTTAGAGGGTGGTTGTTCTTTTTTATGTTTCTCAATTTCCTCTTTATCAGAATAAGAAGAGGTTATATCATCGATGATAGGTTCTACTATTTTCCCGGATCTCAAATGAATATCATTACATTGCATAGTAGGAAATGTAGGCTGATTATGAATATCAATGACTTGCACAACTTTATTATTGGGGTTAGGATTTGGTTGCACAGGTAGCTGGGGTCTCATTTGATTATTTGGTGGAGAATTTGATGGTAGAGGAAGTGGTTGTTGAAATTGAGGAAATTGATTTAGATACGGGAGTTGTTGGCTTCTCCAATTTGAATTCCAAGGATTAAAAGAAGATGGTTGTTGTGGGGGCCAAGGAGTCCACATTGTAGGATCGACAAAGGGAGGGTTTGATTGTTGCATGGGTGGGAAGGTCATATGATTAAATGGTGGGTATTGCATTTGATTAAAGGGAGGGTAATTTGTCTGACTGAAAGCAGAATAATTATTCCAACGATTAAATGGCATACTAGAATTCATACCTTGTCCTTTTGGTTGCCATTGTCTTCTTTGTGTTAGCAGGTAAACTGCTTCAGCTTCTTCTTCCGTTGGCTGCAGTGCTGCCTTGATTCCTGGTAGAGAGGGACATTGTTGTGTTTCATGATCTTTCTCACAAAGGGTGCAGATTGGTATTTTGTCCAATGGGCATTCCCTTAGTGGATGTTTGTCTCTGCACTTCGGGCAAAAGACAGCCAGAGTTGCTTCTACTTCAGCCTGCTTCTTCTTAACCTGCAAAGTGTCAATTTGTGAAGCAAAAGAACTTAACATTTCAGTTTTAAATTCTTCAAGTAAATTACCTATTTCAGCTCTTGTTGCTCCCCCACTGGCTGATTTCTGCACTCTTGAATAGGTGGGATCTCTGTTACTTACTCTGTTCTTTGCAGCTCCTCTTGAACATCTTTTACAAAGTTCAGAAATCTCATCATATGATTATCTAGATATATCTCCCTTGCCAAGCATGTTTAACATGTCTAAACAATCATCCCTTAATCCTCTAAGTAATATTGTTTTACGAATTTCTTTACTTATATTCGGATGATCAGATCTCTGTAGATTATACTGCAGCCTTTCCACATAGTCCTCCAGATTCTCGTCTGGCTTTTGTGCCATGTTGAATAGTTCGTCCCTCTTTTCTCTCGTCCGAAAATAGTCTTGATATTTAAGCAGAAATTTCTGTTTCATATGTTCCCATGTTGTGATTACCTGACTTCCAAGGCTCATGAACCATCTTAAAGCATCTCCTTTTAATGTTGCTGGAAACAGTTTCAACTTTTGAGCATTAGTAACATAATCATAACTTCTACATAATATATCAAATTCAAAAAGAAATTCATTCGGATCTTCAGAGGATAAACCATGGAAGTTGGGTAAAGCTGAAAATGGAATATTCTTCATAGGAGTTGTTCCTCTAGGGAGATCACTGATAGGAAATCCCAAGGTAGAGAGAGAATTTTCATCCCTTCCTTCTCCTTCAGGAACTACACATCCTCCACCAAAGAATTCTTCGTTGTTTCCTTCCATTGGCTGTTCTCCTACTGCACTTGCTCGATCCTCAAGATCTTCTACTGGCTCCTCAATGTTTTCCACTGGTCGTCCAACGCTCTCTATTAGTTCCTCAACGTGCTCTGCTGATTTTCTAGCACTTTCTTCTGACTCTCCAGCACTGATTGCTGGTCCTTTAATATCCGTTACTGGCTCCTCTATGTTTTCAGGGCCCACGACTTCCTCTGTTTTGTAATCTGATTGAGGGGAGTGCTGAAGTTTTGGTCTTCGAGAACTTAATCTCTGTGATGATTCAGCCTTTGATACAATCTCGTCAATGAAATTTTTTCTTCCTCCCCTTCCTTTGCCCTTGCCACCTGTAGGATTAGTTTTCTTCTGGGTTCCACGTCCTCTCATACAATCTGCAAATCTAGAAAGAAAATATTAATGCTTTTGAGATCTATAATTGCCTTCCTCGGCAACGGCGCCAAAATGTTGGTCGCTTTAATTGTTTTAACAATTCAAGCTCCACATAAATTGTCAACCCGGGAAGGTCTGTTTATTCCAAAGACAATCACGCACTGGATATGCTCAATTCCAAAAGCAAGATAATGTTGTAGTAAAAATCACACAATTATCAATCATACAAATCTAACTAGTCACACCCTGCTTTAACAAAGCTAAAGTCTACTTGTGTTACAGCAGAAGCAATTCCCCTATTGCAGTGTTTCATTAAAAGAATCCTAGGAAAAGATAATGAAAGGAAATCACCCTACAGGAAAGGAAACCAATCAACCATAACAGGGAACAGGACCCTATTCCTCCAAACAGGAACTTCAGCACCTGTTGCCTGACACTAATCACACTGTAGAAAAGATCAATCCAAGAAAACAAGACCCTATTCCCATGAACATGAACCTTCAACACCTGTCTCCTGATGCTAATCACACTGCAGGAAAAAGAGAGTCAACTTATGGGGAACAGGACCCTATTCCTTTGCACAGGGATCTTCAGCACCTGTTTCCCAGCATCAATCATACATTCAAACAGATAACAAAAAAATATCTCTTGGCTTCTTTAAGAATGAACGTTACCAAACTCATGCAGCGTTAAAGAAGACAGAGTGCTTAAAGAACTACAGAACTATGCAAATGATGATTCAGTAAACAGAGTTAAATTAAGGTGCAAATATCATAAAGAAATTCAACAAACTACAGGAGCAATCGGGTGAATCTTGTGATGAAGGCGGGCCCTTTCCTTCTCACAAGATTCCCTAGGGGAAAGAGTTAAATTGAAGCGCTCAAAAGAAACCTTTATTCATATGTCAAAAAGGAATGATACATTACAACAGAGTCTTGCTCCTTTCTGCTCAAAATAATGTTTCTCCTGTAGTCTCTAACTCCCCTTCTAATGATGATGTCTCCTCTTTTTAAAGAGGAGACATCTATTACAGTTACATCAGAGCAAATCTATATTTATCCAAATCTGTTCTTCTATCTTAAAACAGGGTCCTTCTATTCTTCCATAGAAAAATATTGTTACAACAGATACAGAAAAAGTACTGGCTTCAGAACAATCCGTATAACAACTTTCTTGCTTGTCTTCATCTTGTTGCCATTGTTCCCAAAATACTCTTTCAAAATTGCAAATCACGAGTAGTGACGCAATTTACGTGCCCGCTGACTGTTTCAGCAACGGAGTCGACTGTTTCAGCAACGGCCGTTTGTTTCAGCACAGCACGTTCCTTATCATAAATTATCTGCGATCTTTTAGACTTGTGTTAGCAACAATCTACCTTCAATTAATGATGAAATATAAGAGTAATGTGGAATTATATGTAAACAGATTAAATTTATAGTAAAGAGAAGGATTTCATATACCTTTGGATAAAATGGATGAAAATAATAATGAAACCCTTTTTAAATATAGTTATAAAAGGTAAGGTGGTGTCAACATGTATGGTAAAAATGGTACATTATGAGGTCCTAACAGTTGGGCAACCCTCTAACCTGCAAGGACAACCCTTCCAAGGGCAACCTTCGGGCTAGCTTAGTTCTCTGTACGACCTGCAAGGACAACCCTTACAAGGGCAACCTTCGGCCCAACAGGGGTTGTTGTACGGTCTGCAAGGGCAGTCCTACAACCCTCAAGGTCAACCTCTATAGCCTCACCCTGTGGTCCAACTAGGGAAACCTCAAGGATCCACAGGCTAATCTGGGTATCAACCTGGACCGTTGTATGGTCCTGGGGGAAAAATCCATCCTTCTCAACCTATGGTGCAAACTCAACAACCTCAGTTTCCTATTGGTCTGAATTTTGCACAGCCGGGGCCATCTTATGGTCTTGTTATAGGTCAACCTGGTTATTAGGTACAACCTGGCCCTATCCCGCCTCTAGGCCAACCAGTTCAGCCGGGGCAGCCTAGCGTCCTTCATCAGCCGGACCAACCTATTCAACCAGGACAACCTATTCAGCCCGGCCAACCTATTCAACCAGGTCAACCCGCTTAGCCAAGTCAACCTGTTCAACCAGGATAGCCTGCACATCCAATCAACCCTGCTCAACAGCCGATATATTCTATGCCATAGTTGAATCTGCCTATGCGCCCAACTTATTAGGCTCATCAGGGCCCACTTACCAGCAGCCCGCTCGACCCCAAGGCGGCTATTATCTTCAAGGTCAGTCTCGACCAGTTTACAACCCGCCCTAAGGTTTTGGTTATTACCTTCAACAACCAGGCTATACCTATACTCAGCAGTCAAATCCATACACTGCCCAGATGGGGCCTACATATAATCAAGGCCAGTACCCTGGTTATCAACCCCCATACACTAGTTATTAGCAACCGTATCAACCCAATTATGCGGCTTACACCCCCTATGGTGAGAATCCCCTGGGACAGAACTAATGGGGGAAAAGTTATGCTCAACCAGGATGGAGTACAGGTACAGGTCCTTATCGAGGGCCTGGTATGCTGTTCAATCCTCAGTTACCTTTCCTTGCCACGTTGGAATTGCCGGATGTATCTAAATTAACCAATGATCCGATTCTCCATAACCCATATTGGCCTCCGGTTCCAACCAAGGTACCTGGTGACTGTCCTAAATTTGAGGGTAAAGCTTGAGAAGACCCCCAAGCACATGTCATGACCTACCATCTATGGTGTTCCTCGAACTCTTGGGTGGATGATTCGATTCATCTACGTCTTTTTCAGCGCACGCTTACCGAGGTTGCTGCTAAGTGGTACATAGAACTACCCCACAGTATCTTTCAAGACTTTAATACGCTAGTTATGGATTTTCTAACACATTTTCAATTACTGGTTCGGTACGAAGCCGGGACGCATCTCCTGACTTCTCTGAAGTAGGATAAAGCCACTCACATATCAGATCATATTCATGAGTGGCGACGTCATCGTCGACTGATCAAGTTTGATATTCCTGATCAGATTCTAACTCACTGGTTCACTACCTCCTTTGTTAACAAGATCGTTCAAGATATTGCTATGGGGGCATGTGTGACCGAAGAACAAGCCATCACTCGTGCCTAGTACCTTGATTTGGTGTACTCTCAATCTAGCACGCTATATGATATCTTGACTTATGCCCCGCGACTAGGGACCTCTAAAGCACCAGCTACCCCATCGGTGGACAGTGTTATTGGTTCCATTTCTCAGACGTCCCAGAAGTCCTCTAATGGGAAGCATAAGTCGAATTATTCCAATAATTCTGCTCTTCCCACAACCTTAGATTCTGGTAAGACCACGGAGGTCAATGTTGTTCAGGCCAATCCTGTAGAAAAAACCTCCAAAGGGAAGAAGAAGGGCAAAGGCAAATCCAAACCCGATGCCCCGAAACCAAAGTCTTCTAAACCTTGTGCTGACGATGGTTCTCAACAGAAACCAAAGTACCCCTGCCTCATCTGTGAAGGAGATCACTACACCAAAGATTGTCCCTGACGATATGAAGTTAGTCAACTTCTGAAAGGCTCCAAAGGGACTCCTACATTTCTCAACGAACTGTTCCCATCTCAGTAGACCCAGATGGTTGAACATCCCTCACCATCTGCACCATTTGGGTCCCAAGTTTTCATGATGAATGGTGCTGCACCTATTTCGATCACCACTCGTTCGAAGGATTATGCCGGATCACACCAAGCAGCAAGGAAGGAAGTCGTTGATGGCCCACCTCCCCCACCTGTCTCTGGTCCTTTAGAGATTGAGAAGCCCAGCACTAAACCCATTGTAAGGCCACCTTCCAAAGGTGTTCTACGAAAATCTTCCTATAATCCAAACACCTGTGCTGCTCAACATTACAGCATTGTTGAGGATTTGGCACAGACGCCTTCTACAATGTCTGCGCTGGAATTGCTTCAAAGTTACCCATTACAATAGAAAGCTCTGTTGTCCGCAATCGGTGGAATTGATCCTGGAAAATTTTGTCCCTCGACTACCACATCAGATCGCTCTTGTTATACAAGTTGGTATCAATGGCCTCAATAGCCATAGAGCCATTGTGGACGAAGGTGCTTCCACCTGTGTTATGTCATCTACCTGTTGGAAGGCCATCGGCTCTCTAGCTCTTACTTCATCTCCCAATGCCCTCGAGGCATTTGACGGTCGGAAATCTAAACCCTTGGGTGTTCTCGCAAGTCTGCCAATCAAATTACAAGGTAACACAGTCAACATGGAAGTAGAAGTGGTTGACGCCAAGCTCAACTACAATCTTCTTCTTGGTCACAGTTGGACTCACGCCATGTTATGCGTTCCATCCACCCTCTTTAGGCTTTTGAAGTTTTCTCATGAGGGCAAGATCATCATTGTCGATCAATTGTCTTTCTTCACCTCATCCTCCGAGAATAACATGCCTTACATGGATCAAATCCCCAATCCCCCTGACAGTGTAGGACCCAGTCTTTTCAAGGACCCCATTCTCATGGGTATTTTTCCCGCACCACCACCAAACACCGTTCAAGTCAACATGATCTCTAGGTCGGATGACCCGTGGATCATCCCTTCTCCTGAAAAGGTGACATATTTTGGAGAATCGATGCCTCTAACTCCACCTGAAATCATTTATTGCGAGGTCATCGCTGCATCAGATCCTCCTCCCCCTGAACATGCTCCTTTGAGCATGGCTCTAGATGTATATTCTCATTCCCCTTGGATCGGCGATGTAGATTCACCTGATCCTTTAAGAGAAGTCTTCCCGTCTAACGAAGCTATCTTTGAAACGATGTCTCTTGAAGATCTGTCGTGGAGCGATGGACATCATCGTTCCTCGTTCTTTCTTAGCCTGGGGGCAATGTCTGATTGTTGGAGCGCTTCGCATCTCAGGTTCCCACTCCGCCTCTTCAAATGCCAATATTGACTCATGAGGTTCTTTCGGAGGGAAATATGAGTAACATCACACAAACCATGCCTATAGACATCTCTGTTAAACCGGGGGTCGTCGAGAACATTCAGGTGGGAGTTACTTGTTCTCCTGAATAGATTCAGGTATACACAAGCCTTTTTCACAAATTCAAAGATGTTTTTGCATGGTCCTATGAAGAGATTCCTGGCATTGATCCCAGTATAGTCAAGCATGAAATTCCCACCTATCCAGGTGTGAAGCTCGTGCGTCAGCATCTATGCCTAGTGCATCCCCGAAAATCCATAGCTATAAAGGCAGAAGTTGAAAAAATTCTTAACGCGGGCTTCATATATCCAATCCCCCTCACAGAATGGGTTTCTAATATTGTCCCTGTAGATAATAAGCAGGGCACTATACGGGTCTGTGTTTACTACCAAGACATTAGTCGGGCTTGTCCTAAGGACAATTACCCCACTCCCTTTATAGATTAGATCATCGATGACTGCGCGGGGAGTGAGATTTATTCCCTTATGGATGGCTTCTTGAGTTACAATCAAATTAATATTTTACCCGCTGATCAACATAAGACCGCCTTTATCTGTCTATGGGGCACTTTCACTTACAAGAAGCTCCTGTTCGGCTTAAAAAACACTGGGGCCACCTTCCAGCGCGTTATTTCCTATGATTTCCATGACATACGTCACATTTTCCAACCATATCTGGACGATTTTCCGTCTCACTCAGCTCGGTGCGAGGACCATCCTGAACACCTCCACTAGATCTTACTCCACTGTAGATGTTACAATATTAGCCTCAATCCTCACAAGTGCGTCTTCTGCGTGGATTCTGGTTGTCTTTTGGGATTCATCGTCTCCAAAGATGGAATTTTCCTTGACCCCCTCAAGGTCGAGGCCATCGGTAATCTTCCATCCCCATCCTCGTTACATCAACTTCAGAGTCTACAGGGGAAAGCCAAATTCTTACGTCACTTTATTCCGAACTATGCGGAAGTGGCCAAGGGGTTTATGTGACTTTTGAAACAGGACGTTCCCTTCCATTGGGACGAGATTGCCCATCAATCCTTCGATAAACTTAAGACGTTGCTCGTGAACGCTCCGTTAATATGTCCTCCCAACTATCATCATGATTTTACTTTTTATTTGGTCGCTGCGTTTAGCACGATAGCTATGGTTCTAGTACAAGATGACGACGACGAAAATGAACATGTAGTTTACTATATGTCTCGGAATCTTCTCGACACCGAAACGCGCTATGCCCATGTCAAGAAGTTGGCGCTTGCCACGGTCCAGGCCATTTAGCGGTTTCGCCATTACATCCTGTTGCGTACGATAACCGTGATTTTCGACTACAACCCCATGACATATATCTTGTCTCGACAATTGCTGGGGGGCAAGTACTCCAAATGGATTTTCATCCTTCAGGAGTTCGATTTGGAGTTCACCACTGCCAAATTGACGAAATCATTGGTTTTTTCTGATCTTATTTGCTCTCTCCCAACATATTTTGTTCCATCCCAATCCGAGGATCACATCCCGGATGAAACGCTCTTTCTTATCAGCACTCATGATCCATGGTATGGTGACATCATCGTGTACCTTTAGACATCCACTTTCCGGTCCGAGTTGATGAAGGATGCTCGACGTCGCGTTCGGCATCAATCTCAACCATACCACATTATTGGAGATACCTTGTATCGTGTTGGAGTTGATTCTATGCTCCGCCGATGCTTGACCCTGGAAGAGGTTGAGAAAGTCCTGAATGACTGTCACAGTGGCGCCTATGGTGGTCACATGTCCGGATATGCTACCGCCCAGAAAATTCTGCGTGCAGGTTACTTCTGGCTGTCTATATTCAAAGACTGTATTGTTGCAGTTCAAAAATGTCATGCGTGCCAGGTCTTTCAATGCAAGATGCATGCGCCACCCCTACCTTTGCATAATGTCATTACCATATGCCCTTTTGCTAAATGGGGCATAGATTTTATGACATGTAACCCTCACTCGGCCGGGGGGCATGCTTATATAATTGTTGCTGTAGACTACTTCACTAAGTGGGCCAAGGCGATGCCTACATTAGCTGCCGACGGTAAGACAGCCACTCAATTCATCTTCAAACATGTAATTACGCGTTTCAAAGTTCCTCAAGCCATTGTCACCGATCATGGCACTCATTTTTGGGATTACATGATGGCAGAGCTGACATCAAAGTTGGGCTTACATCATGACAGCTCAATGCCACACTACCCTTAGGTGAATGGCCAGGTTAAGGCCATGAAAAAGGTACTGGTCATGATGCTTCAACGAATGATTGGTATTCACAAATCCAACTCGCATCTCCAATTGTTCTAAGCTCTCTGGGCCTATCGAACGTCAGTAAATAGCGCGACCAGATTCACACCTTTCCAGTTGGTGTATGGTATGGAAGCGACTCTTTCGGTTGAATGTGAGATCCCTTTGCTGAAGTTGGCTGTGAAATTACTGCCCGACACTTCCCCGGAAGAAGATAATCTCTTGTATCTGGAACGACTGGACGAAACCCGCCGCTTAGCTGCTTTGGTTATTGAGGCACAGAAAAAGCGGGTTAAAGCCCATTTTGATCAATCGGTTTCTATGCGTTCTTTCATTGAAGGTGACCTTGTCCTCCTATACGACCAAGCACACGATAAGCTTAGAGCGGGAAAATTCTATCCCATGTGGCATGGGCCCTATATCGTCAAACGAGTATTAAAAAAATGGGGCCTATGAGCTAATCGACTATGAAGGTATTCCTCTGGCGTAGCCTAGAAATGGGTTGTACCTCAAGAAGTACTACACTTGAGTTATTCTTGTGTGGTGTGTGTACATAAGTGAGTGATTTAATTTTTTGTCCATGTGTGGTGTGGTGTACTTTGTAAGCATCTTTCTGCTGATTGGGTCTTCTTGATTGTGCAGATGTCTATTACTCCTTTTGTCGGTTTCGCAGATGGTGCCTCCCGCAGTACCAAGAATTTGTCCTCGGTAGCCTGGGTAATCTACAATCCTGCTGGTGATTTAGTCAATTTGCAAGGTGTTTGTCTAGGGCCTACCACAAATAATGTCGCGGAATATAGTGCCGTTTTGGAATTATTAAGCGAGGCTGTTAACCTCGGTATTCGTGCATTACTTGTATATCTGGACTCACAGCTTGTAGTGTTACAACTCAATGGTCATTATTCAGTTAAGAACCCATCCATTTTATGACTGTATCTACATATTTGTTTACTGGAAAGAAATTTTGATTACATTACATATCAACATATACCCAGACGCATGAATGTGTTAACAGATGCAGTAGCTAACATGGTTTTAGATAGACATTTACGCAACTTGTAAAGAACATCATATGTGAAAAAGATCCATCCGGAAATAGATATATATATATATGTTGAAATGTTTGCAGTTTGTGTGCATCACATAGAATCCAAAAAATATACATGTCTATTTTAATAATAGCCGGAGACAACATGTCTCTAAAAAATGTGCAAATGAAAAGCCTAGATGACTAATCAGAATGGTGCTCATGGTAGCATGTCACTGCCCGTACCAATCGCCTCAGTAAACGATGTAGGCGACTAGGCACCCCCATGCTGTGCCTCTGATAATCCATAGGGACGTCTGCTAGGCGAGCATAATCTGGGATCCCACGGGCAATTCCCTCCAAGTTCTTAACTAGCTCACTCCCCTTGCCACCCTCGCCTTGAGGGTCATAGGCGAGAGGGGTCCTTCGTGCGATGGGAAAAATCCCAGTGGGCCTCTCTGGGCCAACATCTGCATACACATACTATTGTTTGTTAGAACATGCGTGTATACCCAAAAAAATCATAAAATACATAAAATAAAAAAGAGTCTTACCCAGCTCCTTGTCCCAGTCTTCTCCCTCCAGGAGTGGAAGATCCGGGTCTCCTGTGAAGTCAGTACCAGCGTAAGGCCAGTCCTCTATGACAATTAACTGTCACCGAAGCCATAAAAAGAACTCAGGCTTCCATGAAATTTGCTGGCCCCCTCTTGATCTGGGCATGAGTGCTGCCCATCAAGCCATTTGTGGCTCTATCAACGGTGGATCGGAAACTACCGCCCCCTGGCCCTGGAATATTGGTAGCCATTCGAGGATGAATGATACCAAGATAGATCCATACCTAAACTGCTTCAGTTTGGTCTTCTTACACTTCATCAACTACCGTTTGATGTTCATGGTTACGACAGTGGCCCAATCGAATAGTGTCGAGTTCATGCATTTTGATGCTAAGAGGAGCTGTGCTTTAGCAGCCTCATGCGGTGCCTGCGACCCCGCAGCCCGCGTAATGGTATGAAGCACCACCCTGAGTGCCAGATCAGGAACTGTATGGATTTCAACCTTCTCGCTACCTGATCCGGTTCGTGCCCCTGGGCACACTCTTTCCATTACCATTGACATTTTTTCACCAGATGGCCTAGTACCTATCAAGATCGGGACTGGACCTCTGTGAGACAATCTAGTTATGAAGTAAACATCGGATACTTCGAGCTCCAACACTTGGTCTCAAAGCCTAAAGTTCTCTTTATTCCTTTCCCAGATACTAATTAAGTACTGTAGTTTTTCAAGTTGTGCCCTGAGACATGGTGTCAAGAAGAACTTTTTTAAGCCGTAATCTTGGAGATCATTCATACATGCCTCGTTCTCCATGGCCATTTCATCTTCTTCACTATGCTCCCTTTCTTTCCATTTGATCACCATTGTGGCTGTGTATCTGCACCAAAATGGTCATAAACACTTTATTAGATCCCTTGAACATTCAAAAATCCAGTTGGTTGGTTCATTTTTTGTAAAAATTGAGTGGAAATTTAGGTTGCACCATTGGCACGATTGTTTTGCTGACAGTTGTGCCAGCTGTGTGGACCCTTTGCAAAAATAACCCAATTGGCGTGAGTCTGTGCCCGATACCCGCGCCAAATGGGTGAGCCCTAAATTTGCAAATATCCCCTCAGGGATTTGAAATCATAGTGGAATTATATAAAAAATGGATTAAAACATGGCTAAGGGAAGCACCTCTTACCTGGAAAAAACGAGAACTGAAATAATGCCCTGGATCATCCACAATTGTCGCCGCAAGTTTGCACAGGAAAAACTCACTGTTGCTCTTCACAAGAGGTAAAAAGTAAAAGTAAATATGTTTTTACTATTTTTGTCATATTTATAACTTTTCAAGATAAAATTAGGTTTTGAAGCTTATTTTTCCAATATTTTATTATATTTTGTCGAAAAATGGGTTTTACGCTTGCTTTCTTGTGCAACAACAGGATTTCACGTGACTAGAACGACGATGCGAGTTGTATTTTATACTTTTTCAGACTCGGTAAAAACACGAAAAAGTCACTACTGGAGTCAACTTTCAGCTCTTTTCTAACTCTCTAAACATGAAAAGATTGTTGAGTTGCTTGTCATTTTGATCTCGTTAAATTGGCTGTGAAACAACATCTACCCAATATACGTTTACCCCTTTTTCGGGTTGGGATATATTATTTACGAAAAAGGAATACCCTAGCCTATCGCGACTAGGAGGTTTTCTCAGACACAGTTTTCTACCTTTTCAGATTTGAGGAACTATCTACGAAAAGGGACTGCTGGAGTTTACTTTTCTGCTGTCTTTTCAAACTCTCTAAACATGAAAATATGTCGAGTTATTCCTTTGTCAGACTCATTAAAACCTGATGACATCGGATTCTGTCGAAATGACGATACTCGAGTTCCTCCTTCCTAGGGCTCGTTAAATGTACTAGGTTGGATTTTTCTGAAGGAAAAACTTATATCATAAGCATATGCTATCCCATTCAAGCTTGTTTTCAAAAATAATTGGGGTACTCGCCAGAAATGGTGGGGAAAAATGAAACTAGTATCATCATCGTGTCGGCAGTATGTCACTTTTGAACATGGCACTTGTCTACATTCGTGTCGGGCTGGGGACATCTCATCTCATTTCATGTTTGCCTCCATTGGTTTGGGTTATCCTTTTTCACCACTCATTTGCTCTTTGCCTCGTCATCATGACCTCAGATCCTTTGATGTCAAATACTGCCAAATCCATTGTCGTGCCTCCTATATGTTCAAGAGAAGTTGGCCTCTACAGTCCTCAACCTACCTCTGATTCTCTACTGGTCCTAATTCACAAACATTATGTTCCTCTATCTCGCGTTGATGATGTGGGAAGCATTCTGGCCCACCTTTGATCAAGGTCACTTCCTGTCGACTTCAGTTCATTATCCGGGAAGCTAATCTAGAGACTCCCTTTAGGTACCTTGGAGCCTGCATGCCTCAATGGCAGGTTCTTCGCATTCGATGCAAGGTTTTCGTCATTGGCCTTTGATCGAATGATTCTGCAGGTGTTTGACGTCATCTCACTATTCACATTCCGTAGATTGTACCTCTAGCACCTTGAGGGCCATCGTCATTATTGGTGGTTCCTCTCGCATTTGTTAACAACTTTCATCATTGGCTGGTAATCAGACGATGTTCTTGCATGTTCGACTTCAGCTCACTTATTCACATGTTGGGAATTGTACTCGGTTCGGGTCGAGATGGAGTGCAAGACCCTGGATTTTGTCTGATAGAATCTAGGCTGAAGATTATCATGATTGGTTACATGACTCATTGATTGGATAGCTGCGACCATACCTGAGTCTATTTATTGATCCTTTCTGGATGGCTCCGTCCATACCTTGGATCCTGATTGTTGTATACTCTATTTTGGATGGCTGCGCCCATACCACATATCATGTATTTTGAGCTATCAGTTGTATCTGTCTACGCAGGTTTTCCAACGACAATGTTTTCAGTTGGGCACATTCTCATAAAGCATTTCACCCCTCTCTCTCTCTCGGGCCTCATGCTTTAGGGGGCATCTGTTACACAGTAATTTGTCACCGTCCCTGCAATCCCCCGTCCTGCACATTGGAGGGCCTTTTCCATGACCTGTGAGCAGTGACATAACCTGAAACCACTTTCATGACTTCCCCCTTGACAAGGAAAATCATTCCTATGAAGAAAGTTTCCTTGGAAAAACCCTAAAAACTAATCTCTTGGCCTTGGCACGACCAGCCAGTTCAGCCCTCGCACCAATGAGGAAAATCCACCAAAGAGGGCATGCCAATTGGTGCTTTGTCCCAGTGTATTTCTCGCACCAAGCTTAATAAGGATTATTTTTTAAAAATAAATGGCAAAATTTTGATTCCAAAAAACTCCTGAACGAGTCTCTAAAATGAGTTGGGAAGTTTGGCTCCGGATCTCCATGTAGGGGAGGTGGTTTTCCACCTATCATGGAAGCTTCCTTGAGGATAGGGCCAATCCCACAATTGTAGGAATCCCAACTCCCCTTCCACCATCTATATAAGCTTTCCATTTTCCCTTAGCAAGCTAGAAGCAAGAGCTGAATCTGTAGCAAGGAGACTATCGCCAGACAGCCTGTGAGAGCCAACCTGAAGAGAGAGAGAGCCTTGTCCCATTTCTGACGAGCTTTATTAAGACGTGCTCCGCTATTAGCCCCGCCGAAGGAAGATCCAACGTCAGAGATTTGGGTTGTATCTTTCTCTCGTTATTATTAATGATAAGCGAATTTGATTATGGTTTCATTCATGTGTCTTTGTATTTGATGCAATGAATTACATCCTCTCTGACTGATGTATGGTTACAAGATTTAGATTCTATGTTGTGTATTGTCGTGTTTCTTTGCATGTGTGCAGGTGTTTGGACGTGTTAAGCGGAAGGATAGTGATCTGCCAAAGTGAAGGATGGGAAGCGTCATCCTTTCTTTGACAACCATTGTGTAGGACCTAAGGTAGGCAACTCGTTATGTTTTTTCTATTTTGTAACTAGAGACCTGCGTCATTGCGTGATTGATTATTGCTAGACCCGATCTGGGCTAGTAGGGATCGCCTCTGTTCGTAGAGGGGATTTAACTCTCCAACACACCATTACCTCCATTCCATTTTGGAGTATTATCTCCATCTCCTCCATTCCCTTTTGGAGGCTTATCGGCATCTCCCTTTGGAGGATTGCAACTCTCACCTTGCAACCTTGAATTCCTGTCCTCATAGATAACTTTCACCATCTCACTCATGTTAAAGAATTCTTTCCTAAAATCCTTTTCATCTTTATTCATATTGTCAAGCTCTCCTTGATGTGCCATGGCTGGTGAGGCTTTTGGTGAAACTTGAGGTGAATCTTGTGGTGGAGATTGTGTCAAATGTGCTCTCCTTGAACTAGTCTGAGGACTTTCTCCCACAAGTTTTCATTATCCTCTTTTTAGCTTCAACTTTGTGAGCATCATAAACACTTGCAACAAAATTAAACCCTCAAAATAACTAAATAACGAAATATTTGATACAAAACTGATCTGTATATGTAAACTTGAAGGTGTTTGATGAAATTTTCAAGTGAAATTTTTATATTTTTTATTCAATTATGTATGTTACATTAAAACATAAAAGACTATTTTTATCTCAATTTTTCACAAAATAATAGAGACAATAGTACCATAATAGTAAACAAAAGACACCAAATGAGGAAGGAGTTCATCCCTCCTAAGCTACATCTCTCGGTCTAGCTTCCAATGTTTGGACTCTTTCATTATGCTAAAAAATATGTGTTTACATAAGTTTGAAATGCTTATAACGCAAAAATATTGTCTCCAATGGCTCCAGAACAATAAAAAACCCCATAGATGGGTTCTTTCTGCACTTGAAAAGGTCAAAAAATGATGGAGTTATGCCCCAGATAAGTTTTCCTGCTAACTGTCCTCCAAATCACACCCACATGCTATCCATTCTACATTTTCCACCATTTTTGGCCATGTGGGGCAATAAATTTTCCTTGCATCGGTGAGATTCATGTCGGTTCGGGTGAAAATTGTCGCTTCATTAATTTACACAGTTCCACCATGAACCGACTAAAATAGGCCACTTGGCACAATTCGGGCCGTTCATCTTGGGGTCATTTGAACTGTTCTTGCCATTGCAATAACCATGCTCTAACCATGGTTTCATTACATTTCATCATTGTTATGCCGGTGGGTTCCAAACTACCCTCAAACTAGAGTTGCATGGCGGTTTGGTTATATAATGTCTGAGTTACATTAACCCTGCGTCAAGGTTAAACCGTGGTTGCATAATTATGGTGAGGGTCAGTGCTTGCGTTCAAATTAACGTGTCATAAACTTAAACCAAACCCTGACTCCATATACCATAGTTGCGCATTGGGTTCGGTTTCGGAACAACGCCAACATAACTCCATAATTTATGCTCCAAAACTATGGTCATGGTTTAATATATATGGTTTGGAAATAATATATTGTTTGGAATTTAACATATGGTTTTGGAATATAACATATAGTTTTGAGTCGGTTAACTGAACTCCATTTAAGATCCAATAAAACTGTGCCATGTGATGTTGGGGTCGGGTTAACCGTGCACCCCTGTCTGCTCCAGTTGCGGTCTCATGGCATGGGGTGGACTGGGGGCTAGGGGTTAACCCCGACCCCAACCCCCAATGAATATTCGACTAAAATTTAAATAGAACCTAAGTTCCATAATTATTAAGTAACACATGTCTCACGATGGTGGAGCATCATGCTGCCACTACGTAGGTCTACAATTTGATTCCTATGGAGGTCCTGCCCACCCATACACCAAAATTTTAGACCAATAAGAGGAGGCCATGTGGCTACCAGCCATTGGCCCACGTGGCTCTCCCTCATTTCACCAACACAAGGACCCATAAATTAATCAGGAACCACCATTCACCAGTGAACCATAATGTGATTATACTTGTCAACCAATCACTGGCCCACAAAAATACACATTCATGCTGAGTCAAATGCCTAGTCATCGTACGGACTGCTAACTGGGCTACTTGTAACCCAAAAATTTTAAATCTTGGTTGTTTGGAAAATCAGTCAAAATGAAATATCGGGAGCATACAATATCAGTTTTGAGTTAAATGCATTGCGTTGGATTTAGGGATATGAGATCTTTGTTTTGGAGTCAGTTTTTAGCCATTTCAAGCACTTTAAATTTTGAGCATTTTACTAATCCATCAGATCATTGGTGTAGGTCAAGTCTTTGCACCTGGTTGATTTTTTCCTTTCTGTAATCAAGCATAAGAAAGATGAAGTGTTGTGTGTTTCCTTATTCATTTTCTATTGCTCTTTCTTTTGATAAGAAAACTAAATTTTCCATGTCTTTTTCCTTCACAAATGTGATATTGTTGTTTGTGACATGTTCGTCTCTACAATTAAAACCTAGGCCTTTATGCTTGACCATAAATTCAACTACTATGGGGCTAAGGATGCCTTATCTTCTCTTTCCTTTCCCTTTTCTTTCATAGCCCATGTACCTCAATAATTTTGAACCAGTGCCTCTTGTATGCTTTCCAAATTCATCGAAAGGTCCTCGCGAAATGTTTGAAAATGATGAACTTACCATGCTTGTCTATTGAAAAATTGTAATTGTGATCTATATTTTCATGGTCAAAATCAATGGAGAAAATGATATGTTTCTTGTTGTCCAAGTCGGCTTCATATGGACAAGTCGACCAAACCACTTGAAGGGATTTGACCCTAAGGTCAAAGTACATCTCTTGAATCTCTTATATATTGGTGTTCGTTGGACCTCATTTAGCACCATCATCACTCACTCATTCAACCAATCATAATAATTATGTTCACACATGCGAGGGGGAAGAAGAATAAGTATCTCTACGTTGACTAGTGATTTGTTACTTCTATTGAACAAGAATTGAATTGACCATATTTTTGTTGTTTAACTGAGTTGTTGACTAAGGATTGGAGGCCGAGTTTTTTGTGGCTTGTTGACTGTTTGTTGATCGAATATTTGTCTTTGTTTTGGGTTGTTGACTGAGGTTTGACCACAGTGGAAAACCATGAGATTTAACTGAAATACTGTGGAGACTGCAGGACTAAAATTCGACCCCTTTGACCAGCTACCTTAGGTCGACATTCGGCCCTCTTGTGCAAACTTTTACTATGAGAAAAAGTTGACTTATTCTCTCTCATCTGAATAGTTTTGACTTGGAAATCATTGGATTGAAAGATTGGGATTTTGATTGGATTATTATTGATGAATTGAACTCTCTCTCATAAGGAAATATTATTGAGTTTTCACCCTTGTGGGGTTTTATCCCAAGAATGTTTGGTGTCTCATGTTCATTGTCTTTATTGTGATCTCTATTTCTCTACTGAAGTTAATGGTTGAATTTTTCATATATAACCGCTTAATGATTGGGATGCTCCAAATAAGTCAAATTGTGTCATTGGAAGTAGTTATTAGTTTGAAAATCTATTCTGGTCTTGTTTTCTACTAGAAAATCAACCTGGTATCAGAGCCTATGGTGAAGAAAAAAACATGAGATGACTCTTGAAGAGACCCTATTCTACATTTGAAGAATATTGATCAAGAGACCCTATTCTACATTTGAAGAATATTGATCATCTACACACTATGTATACTTAAAGATGAGTCATTTATGTTTTCCTTAGAAGCCCTAATACACTTCATATTTGAGCTCTATCATTTTTTTCAAGATTGCGCTATCTAACCAAAATCCTCAAGAAAGTGTTCAAAGGCGACAAAAAAGTCTGAAAAATCTCAAGAAATTACATGGAGGTTGAAGTCTTATGATTCCTTAGGCCATATTTCAATAAGGATGAAAATCTTATTAAACAACATTTGAGATTTGAAGAGGCAAAAATTACCTATGTTCTATAAAGACAAAAAATCTTAGGGTTTATGAGCCAATTAGTATTAGGACTATGGTTGGGACAAAGTCTCCATATAAGTAAGAAATCCAGCAAAGCCAGAATCTATAAAAGGCATGGATTTATTCAGAGTTTGCTTGTCTTAATTGACATCTCTAAACATGTATAAAGAGCTCAAATCAAATGTTATAAGGACGAATAAATACCTAAGTCCTAAATTTCATGATCATATCTTATTTATGAGGACACGTAATCCATTGAGTCTAAGAAGGTCTCCAGGCCATAGAATACCTTTGTTTTTGGACCTTGAATACCATCATTAGGCCAGAAGTCTCTTTTTTTCACAAGTAATAGGAGTTTGAGATATTAGAGTGAAGGTCTAAAGTCATTTCAAGGATAGAGAAGCCGAATTATAAAATTAATTCATAAGTAAATATGATGTTAGCTTAAAATATCCTTATTCTATACATAAGGAAAGGTTATGAGACCTAGAGAAAGAGTTGACCTTAGATTCCTTTGAAGAAGGAATATCAAAGAAATTTGAAGAGACCTTTTTACTAAAGATCTGAAGTATGAAGTTAGCTTTTTCTTGATATGATTTGTACAAATATTCCTATCTCTTGAAGATTCAAGGAAATCACTAGATCAGTGAGAAACACTTGAATAAAAACGTCCATACTTAGATGAATTAATATGGAAATGGAATTAAAATGTGATGATGTTTTATTATGACATGTTGAGGAAAAGACGATTAGTTTTTTTTTTTTTAATGAATTAAAGGGATCACTGTCACAGGATGTTTTCTTCATTAAAGGAATTCTAAGTCCCTCTTCAAGGTTAAAATTACAGATAAGGAGGAGCCCGAAATTCATTAGTTTTTTTAAATTTTCACTTTGGAAAAAACACTAAAGAAGTCTCTAGTTCGAGAGCTCAAGTATGAAGGATAATGTCTCCTAGAACCTTTGGAATATATAATATAGTCATGTATACATCTATTTATGATTGATATAATGTGAAAAATGAAAAGTATGGATGTTGAGGTTACAAAAAATTAGATGCATTGACATTTTTTCTACTGCAAATTAAAGGAAAGAAGATTTTCAAATTGGAGTTGATTTTCTCTTATGGCTATTAAAACTAAAGATCTAATGCTACAATTAAATTATCTTACAATGATGAATCAATCATGGAAATATAGACCTAAAAGAAATCTAGGGAATCCAATGCTTAAGAGGTATGTATCATTGATATTTTTTTAAAGTATTACTGGATCCTAATATTATTTTGTCAAGGGACTATGTCTAAGAAGACCAAGTATAGGTTTGTAGGATATATTGAGTTCAATATTTCTTGAAGATTGAATTAAGACCATAAGGTACTCTTGTAGAAACCTTTGAAGGAGATAGGAATTAAGTCCCTCCATGAAAAAGTCCTCAAGGAAATGTTGTGACATGAAAGTTTTCTTGATACAACAAGAAGGATACTTGAAAAATGATATATATTCTATGATTGTTGGATGATCAAGAGGAAATCACTGTCATAATGCATTTTTTGATGAAGAAATCTTGATTATAGTAGAAAAGAGATCGAGTTCCTCATTAAGGAAGAACATTAAAATATCTTGCAGAGCTCATATTGCCTATCATTAAGAATATTGATGCCATGTATGTTTTATGTACTTGAATACTAATATCTTCCTTAATGAAATCCAATGCTGCAATAATTTGAAGAAGCCCAACTACCTACTCTGTTGTGACCAGGGATATTGGATGAACTTGTTAATGGAAAATATTCTTATTTAATGTACTACTATGTAAGAATCAAATATGTTGTAAGTCTGTAGGTTGATGTCTGGAACCTATCTTCAAATCTGAAGATCAAAATCCTCTTGATATAGAACTTGATGTGTTTAGGATACTTAAATTGGAAGGATAAATTGATAAAATATAATTTTCCCATGGATATATGGATGCTACGCTCATACCTAGACATTTGAATATATTAATATGCATTTGCAGCTACAATGATTTTGGGTAATCGAACTTGGAATGATCAAGAATCATCATCAAGGAAATTATAATTAGAAATTTGAATATATAGGGTTTGTAAACCCTAGCAGGCGTCATGGCTTGGATAAGTTTAAAAAATAAAATGGGGTTGATGGAAAAAACCTTGGGATTGATTGATTATGATGAAAGAAGAAACCCTAGCTCCTGCAAAGAAGGATGACATCATATAGATAGATTGATTTTCAAGAAGGCTAAATATCAAGAGGGAGCTGACATGTTCTCAAAATATAAGTATATTATATCTCTCTTATTTTAAATTATTACTATTGTTGTTATTCTTCTTGTCCTTTCACATCTTGCTTAGTTGTATTTTTTCTTCCTTGGCCTCCTAGTGAGGATTGCAGGCACATAATGAAGGCTACCAAGGTTGTGGAAATAGAAGAAAATATTGGAAGAACAAAGCTTATGACACGAAGACTCATGTTGAGAGATATTGTATTGGATGAGCTCTGGATTTAGATGGAGCAAACAAATAACCAAATTGAAGCTTGTTTTTTGATCTATGTCAAGAAGTCAGTTGTGACTTCCAAGATGAATATTGTTATAAAGTACAAAGAAAAGGATTAATTCAATAAGAGGGAGAAGAATATGGATTTAGGGACCTTGATATTGAATTGATATTTATTAAAGAGCGATGTTGATTTGTTGTTGAAGATGAGCATATGATTTTGATAGTATATTTCTGATTGGGGTTTAGGAACTCTTTGTCTAGTGTCTAATGCATTACTATTTGTGTTATAAAACCAACTCCAAAAATAGAATAAAATATATATCAACGCCTTAGAAATAATCCACTTCGAGGGGAAAACCTCCTTTACATTTCATAAATGAACAATTATTAGATGATACAAATGAAAAAACCTCCTTTCTATATATAAGAGTCCATGGGGTCACAATATAATCCTAGCCGACCTAAAAATAATAATGTAAGGGCACAATAATAACAATATGGGGGTTACGGGGGTACAACAATAACAATAAGGGGGCTACACTAACAACAATAAGGGACTACACTAGTAATATAGGTACCTAACATGCCCCTCTCCTTCAAAAAAGTGTTTTCCTCAACGCTTGAGTAACTCTGGATGCTTCTGTATAAAATTCTCATTCTCCCATGTAGAATCTTCAGTGGGTAAGTTCTTCCACTTGGTGAGATACTCTGAAATTAATCGATTTCATATTTGTTGAGTTCTTGCCTCTTTGAATGCTTCAGGTTCCAATATGATTTTTTTCTTCCTCATCAAGTTCTGGAAATATTTTTTGAACTGGTAGTTTGTCACCTATAACCTTCTTTAAGCATGAAACATGGAAAATTGGATACACTCGAGAAGAAGCAGGAAGCTCCAATTTGTATTCTCTAGTACCAATCTTTTGCAACACCTTGTAAGTACCATAGTACTTTGGCGATAATTTATTATCCTTCTTAGCTTGCTTGAGGGACATTTGTTTGTATCGATGTAGCCGTAAAAATACCCGGTCTCCTACATCAAAAATTCTCTCGCTGCGATGTTGATCAGCTCGTTGTTTCATTTGATTTTGTGCAAAATTTAGGTTATCCTTTGAGTTGGAGAAATTGTTTTTAATGCTCAATGTGATCTTCCACTACTTGAACCTTAGAATTTTCTCTTAAATATGATGTGATGGACAGTGGATGATATCCATAAAGTGCCATAAATGGGGTCATTTTTGCTGACGTATGGAAAGAAGTGTTATACCACCACTCATCCAAAGGTAACCACTTGACCCATTGTGTTTGTTTACCAGATACAAAATAATGAAGATATCCTTTCAAACATTTGTTCACTATCTCAGTTTTCCCATCAGATTGAGGATGATAAGATGAGCTATGAGCTAGTTGAGTACCCAAACAATAAAATAATTTTTTCCAAAAAGTTCCAGTAAAAATGGGATCTCTGTCGCTTACAATAATCTTTCGGTTTCCATGTAGCTTTTGAATTGTTTCCATAAATGAAGTAGCAACTATACTTTCTTTAAATGGATGAGATCATGCACAAAAGTGTGCATACTTGGTAAGTCTATCGACTACCACCAGGATGACACTCTTTCCTTTGGACTTAGGTAAACCTGTGATAAAATCTATTGAAATCCTCTCCCAAAGTTGACTTGGAAAGGATAAAGGTTTTAGAAGATTCGAGGTCTTAATTATCTCAAATTTATTTTGGTGGCAAACCAAACATTCCGCCACAAAATTTTAAATATCAGATTTAAGGCCATCCCAAACAAATTCTTTCTTCACCCTGTGGTAATTTTTTAAAAATCTTGAGTGTCGTCCTAAAGGAGAAGTGTGTAATTCCAAAAGAATATTTTGTTTTAGTTGGGAATTCTTACAAAGATATAAGCGATCTTTGTACCATAAGGTATCAATTTTCCAACTAAATGTATCAGATGTACTAGGATCTTGCTGCAACTTTTGAATGAGTGTCCACACTTCTTCGTCCTTCTTCCATTCATCCCTTGCTTTGGTTATCCAATCTGGTTGGATAACATAAATGGCACAAAGCAATGCTTCCACCTCTTAATCCTTTCTTGAGAGTGCATATGAAACAACATTTAGCTTCCATTTTTTGTAGATGTTTTCAAAGTCATAACCCAACATCTTTGTGACTCATTTTTGCTGCTCTTCTGAAGATAGTCTTTGTTCCAAAAAATATTTAAGACTACCATGATCAGTTTTTACCTTGAAGTGTCTTCCCATTATGTTATCACAAAATTGCACTTGATTGGCTGCTAATCAGACAAATTCATGTAACAGTTTCAAACCAACTTGTAACTGAATCTTAGCCTCTTCAGTCTGAGAGGGCTCTCTCAAAAGGGGTTAATGATATTTGATTATGATGAAACTAGATGGCTAACTCTACTTGGAAAATAACTTGCTTGTGATATGTGTAGGTTTAAAAGAGTATAAGTATGCAATCATTGGGCTTATGGAGTCAAAAAATTCAGTAGTTCAGTGGTAAGTTCACTTGACATGGAATCTGAGGCAGGTAAGAGTTTTTAGCAGAGGTAAATCACACATGAAACATGAAATAACACAGCCAATTCATCAATAAAGGAAGTCAGAGCATATACCTATGAATTCTAAGTATTAAAGATGAAAACCACTGTAAATGGTACACATAGAAAGTATAGATCAAAGAAGCACTAAAAAATCCATGAGAATCTTAGGTTGGTCAAGTAAAAGTCCTATGTATTACTGAAAACAGTCAAATTACATAAAGTTGCAGTATTGCCAAAAAAATATCCAACCCTTTACAAATTTGAATAACTACCCTTTAATAGACTTGTTACATGAGAGACGATCTGCCTCTTGGCTAGATTCAACAAAATTTTCCTAATGACACCTTTCATAACATGCAAACATGTGCTTTAATGAGAAAATGACAGCTACACTATGAAACAGTCCTTTTCCTAATAGGACCCAAACTGCTACTTATTACATCAACTACCTTATCTCTTAAAACAGTTACATCTTTGACAACTAATGCTTCACATGTTTGAATAGGATGTGATATAACTCATCACTACATGACATCTTAATTATCCTCCTCAAAATCTGGAAACAAACCCTATCTTTTAGGAAAACAGGTCCTTATCTTCAATGAATGATTTTGCTGATGTATTGTCTTCATTTCATGGTCTTTAAGTCTTGGATGACTGCTGACAAAGTCTCTTGACCCTTTGGAAGTGTCCACCTGCCTGAAAATGCCCAAAAAACTGCTTATAAACCTTCAAAAGAGCACGCTACGAAAGGATGACAGTTTCGTAGCGTAAAAAAAATGTCATTTACCATCAGAATTTCTGCTTCTTTTCTCTTGCATGGTCTTTAGCATGTTCTGACACATCCTTCCTATCATTTCCTCCCCTTGAAAATTACCAAAAGTGGTTTTTTCAAACAAAAATAAAGCTACAAGTGGTTTCGTAGCATTTTCCTGGCTTCAAGCCTAGGAAACGCTACAAAACTGCTGAAAATTGTGTAAATTCCATATTTCTATCTAACTTCAAAAATGTACCTTCCAGCTATAATAATTTGGTTTTCAACATGCCAATTACCTTAAAAAATATAAACCAGCCCAAACTAAGAGTCTTGAGGTGTTTCTTCCTCATTGATGATGAGTTAAGCGATTGGCTCCTCAACTACTGTCATTTTTAGGCCCTTCTTCTCCAACTCCTCATGGATTAGTTCTAGCTGTTCTTGGAGGTCTTTAACCCGATCTTTCATCTTTCTTTGGTATATTTCAAATTTAAGTTTATTCTTCTGACATATTTCACCTCTTTCCTCAATGGCATAGTCCATTTGATCAATTGTTGTGTGTTGTCTATGGTCTTTGATACAGTGTCAACCTGCTCTTCCCAAACCTCTTTCATCTTTTCAAACTGAACCTTTTGGACATTATGTTTCCTTGCCTCCTTCTTCATAACTGCAATTTCATGGTTAGCTAACTTCAACTGTTCTTCAAGGAGTTCAAACTCTGTTTTTTCAATTACTTTCTCCTTTCCTTTCTTTGGCTTGCTAACTGCATTTTTTTCTGTAGGTGATGAAAGATCAATAATTTCTTGTGGTGGCTGGACAATGTTAGTGGCTGGATGAACTTATTTTCTACTCTCCAAAATTTTTTTAGCATGCCTTGTCATGGGCTTTCTAGCCTGAAACATAAAACCTGCATCCTCACCTTCAAACTCTAGCTTCTTTGCATATTTAGATTTCTTGAGTTTTTGTCCACCTTCATCTATATCTTCAGCCTGGACTATAGGAGTCTCTCCAATATCAATGGCATGTAATATGTCTTCTAAATTGCCTTTAGCCACTGTTTGGCTCCTTGTAATCCTTTTGCTTCCTTGTTTACTCACAACTTTCTCTTGTTTTGGAGGTTTGAACATTTTAGAATTTTTTTTTGTAGGTGGAACAATGGGTGTGTCAAATCTCTGCAACTGCTATGTTTCCATCATGATTGGTTCAATTTTCTTTGCCCTTACTGGTTCACTCGGTTCTACCACTAAAGGTGATGGTGTACCTCTAGATTTAGGATTTTTCTTAGGGGTAATGGTATCCATTTCAAAACCACTCACAAAAAGAAATGAAGACCAATCTATGCCTAGTCTTTGTAACTCATCTAAAACCAACAATTTTATTGAGCCATGATGAAAAAGTGAGGTTTCACTTCCCTCATATTTTTCTTGGACCTTATCTGCCATTTTTGCTAAACTTTTGTGTAAATAGAAAGGTAGATTAAGAGATATCTTACCAGCAAAGTGAAGTAGAATCTTGAAGTGGTAAGAATAGACTTTATGATATCTTCCTTCACATGTGAAATATTTCTGGATAATGAGCAGTAGCTTTGAGAAATTGTCCTTCATGCAGCTCCTTGGAATGGCATTTGTAAGGTCAACTTCACTGCTTTCTGGCTTAATAAACTCTTTTCATTCTTCCATGTTGAATTTGAACCATTTGAACCATTTTTCTCGTCCTCTTGGAATCCCTGTTGCTGCTGCAATGATCTCTGATGTAATAGTGAGATTTAGCATCCCCACTTTAGTTGCTGTTTCATTGAATTTTAAGGAAAATTCTTTGGAAACCTGTACATGGTAGCCTTGTAGTCTTTCACAAAACTGTGAACATCCTATTCTTCTGAAGATTTCTACAGATGTTGGGTCTTCATTTATCAGGTTCATATCTGATGGCTCATATCTGAGATAGTGGCCACCTTTATTTGTCTTCCTTTTTGTAGCCATAGTTCTTTGAAGTCTTCTCTACCTCGCTTGATAATGTCTTCTCCGCTTCGCTTGATCAATGATATCTGCAATCCTTTGAAAGAAACTAGCCACAGCTTGGGCTTAATTAAATAGCTCTCCAGAGCTTAATAACAAGCAAAGAAGGAATAGAGAATGACAAATGACTCAATTTGAAAATATTTTGAAGTTCGATGACCACTCATATCCTAATGATGACTCATACATGCTTAAAATGGTGATGATGATTTTAGCCCTGACTATGTACCTTGATCATTACCCTAACTGACTCGAATGACATCTAACTTATCCTTTTCAAATCATTTTCCGACACACAACAACTAACTTGACATGACAGATAGGAAACCTTAATTTCGTAGTGTTCCTAGTGTATTTCTGGGCATTTTCACTACGAAAGTATTAGCAATTTTGTAGCGAAAAGTGCACTTTCTCTGTGTATTTCTTTACAAAAGTGTGGTTTCTTGGCTAAAATGACCCTTTCAGTGCTAAAGCCTTGGAAAATGAAAAATGTCAAAAAATTATGATTGATGTGACATGAGGGGATTTGAAAGAGGGTGGGTTTAGACCTTAGGATAGGCTAAATAAGAAATATTAAAAATTTTCCTTGACCAAGTAATGAAAAATGAATCCTATAACCCTACCTTTGACACATGAACCTCTAGAACTTTGTCAAATTATGCTTCATTTTTTGTGAGTGATAACACATTAGGTAAGGTTGCCATTTCTTTAGTGCATGTAGTATTGCCAACATTTCCTTCTCATAAATAGCTTTATGTAAATACTTCCCTTTGATTCGACGACTTTCAAAAGCAATGATTCTTCCTTCTTGCATTAAAACAACACCAATTCCATTTCATGAGGCATCACATTCCACAATAAAGGTTTTTGTGAAGTCTGGAGTAGCTATGTTAGGTCCCTATATTACTAGTGTAGTCCCTTATTGTTGTTAGTGTTGCCTCCTTATTATTATTATTGTACCCCTGTAATCCCTATATTGTTATTATTGTGCCCCAAATATCCCGCTATTGTTATTGTTGTGCCCTTACATTATTATTGTTAGGTCGGATAGGATTATATTGTGACTCCATGGACTCCTATATATAGAAAGGAGGTTTTGTCACTTGAATCATCCAAGAATTTTTAATTTATGTAATTTAAAGGAGGTTTCCCCCTTGAAGTGGCTGAATTCTAAGGCGTTGATCCATCTTTTCTTCTATTTTTAGAGTTGGTTTCATAACATTTGGTATCAGAGCTTTGAATTATAGGGTTTCGCTGCTCCAAACATGCCATCATGGAATTTTTGCTATAACTTTTTTCATACGAAGGTTCAAAAGCTGAAATTTTTACCACGAGAAGATGAAATCCTGAGGAACTTCATGTAAAAATTTTAGATCTTGGTTCGCAATATTTTCAGAGATATGATCTGTGGATATTAGGGTTTTCGCAAGCTCTTGAATTACATCTAAAAGAGGTAACCTTGGGAAAATCATCATTACTCTCTCTCTGAGCATCAGATTGGAATTATGTAAAAAGTGTCCGAAAGTAAACGGATTTCAGTTTCCTGTGTATCAATTTCAGAGCTCAAGGAGGAAAAAGTGACACGTGGCATGCGTACAATTTCTCTCTACTGAACCAATCCATAATTAGGTCATTGTGAGATATTGGGCATAACTTTGTCTTGAAGCATCCAAATCAGGTTAGACCTATGGAATTTGAAAGAAGATTCAAAGGGGTACTATAGGATCGAATTTCAGATATTGAAGATCCGAAATCACAAAGATAATTCAATTTCAATATCGAGCTCCTCAAAAGCAAGAAAAAGGTGTGCATTTTTTTCAAATTGCATAAGTCTTGTTTGAAAAATCATTTTGAAGTGATTCCAAGGGAATATTGAAGCATATATATCAGTATTGAGTTCTAAAATTCCCCCTAAAAATAATTAAACACCCATTAAGAGCTCAGAAATCTCTACTATGACGCATGAAAAGGAAGGATTGCAGTATGATATATCAAAATTACGGTACCAAGTGCAACAATTTTTTATCTTACAAAGAGCAATCAAAGATGACATAGATGGTTTAAAAGCAAAAATAGAGGCTAAGTTGGATAGTTTTAAGGATTAAATGAAAGCTAGTATGGATGATAAAGTAGTGGAAGATCACATTGATCATCAACAAAAAGTTCTCAAACTCTTAAAGGATAACCTAAATTTGGCACAAAATGGAATGAAACAATAGGCAGATCAACATCGCATCGAGATAAGTTTTGTTGTAGGAGACTAGGTATTTTTACTGCTACAACCATACAAACAAATTTCCCTCAAGAAAGCTAAGAAGGATAATAAATTATCGCCAAAGTATTATGGTCCTTACAAGGTGTTGCAAAATATTGGTACTATGGCATACAAATTGGAGCTTCTTACTTCTTCTCAAGTGCATCCAGTTTTCCATGTTTCATGCTTAAAGAAGGTTATAGGTGACAAACTTCTAGTTCAAACAATATTTCCAGAACTTGATGAGGAAGGAAAAATCATATTGGAGCCTGAAGCAGTCACGAAAACAAGAACTCGACAGCTACAAAATCGATCAATTTCAGAATATCTCATCAAGTGGAAGAACTTACCCACTTAAGATTCTACATGGGAGGATGAGAATTTTATATAGAAGCATCCAGAGCTACTCAAGCGTTGAGGACAAAACCTTTTTGAAGGAGAGGGGCATGTTAGGTCCCTATATTACTACTGTAGTCCCTTATTGTTGTTAGTGTATCCCCCTTATAATTATTATTATTGTACACCTGTAATACCCATATTGTTATTATTGTGCCCCATAATATCCCACTATTGTTATTGTTGTGCCTTTACATTATTATTGTTAGGTCGGTAAGGATTATATTGTGACCCCATGGACTCCTATGTATAGAAAGGAGGTTTTTTCAATTTAATCATCCAAGAATTATTCATTTATGTAATTTAAAGGAGGTTTCCCCCTCGAAGTGGTTGAATTCTAAGGCGTTGATCTCTCTTTTCTTCTATTTTTGGCGCTAGTTTCATAACAAGCTAAGACTGGTGCTAGGAACATTTCCTCTTTAAGATGTTAAAAGGCCTAAGCTACTTCAGGAGTCCATGAAAATTCATATTTCTTCTATAATGTTGTTATAGGTGCTGCTACTCTCCCACAATGCTTAGCAAACTTGCGATAATACCCTGTTAACCCAAGAAATCCTCGCAACTGATTTATGGTTGTGGGGACTTTCCATTCCTTAACGAATTTAATTTTTTTAGGGTCTACCTTAACACCCTCGTGAGATACAATATGATCCAGATATTCCACCTCTTGAACTCCAAAGAAACATTTGGAGGTTTTTGCATATAGTTGTTTCTACTCCAATAGTTTGAGCACCCTATCAACATGTTGAACATGATCCTTCCAAGACCTACTGTAGATTAGTATATCATCAAAAAATAATAACAAAAATTTTCTAAGGAAGTGTTTGAAAATGGAATTCATCAACCATTGAAATGTATAAGGTGCATTGGTAAGGCCAAAAGGCATGAAAAAAAACTCATAATGACCCTCATGAGTTAGAAATGTTGTTTTCGAATATCTTCAGTCTTCATTCTAATTTGATGATATCCTGAACGAAGATCCAACTTGATAAAATAGATTGCTCCATGTAATTCATCCAATAATTCATCAATCACAGGAATGGGAAATTTATCTTTAGAAGTGAGCTTATTGAGCTCCATATAATCTAGAAACATGCGCCACGATCCATCCTTCTTGTGCACCAATACTATTGGGGCAGAGAAAGAACGTTGACTCAGTCGAATTATACTAGCCTTTAACATTTTTGTAATCATACGTTCAATTCCACTCTTTTGGACATAAGGATATCTGTAAGGCCTGATGTTTAGAGGAACACTTCCTGGAACCAAATGAATAGCATGATCATGATTACGAATAGGTGGGAGTCCTTTGGGAGTTTCAAACACCTTGGAATGATTGTCCAATACTTTTTGGAGATTTGGAGAAATAGACAATTTTGATGTTCGAACTTCTAGTGAGCATAATTGGGAAATTATGCCTCGTTGTTATTTCTTAAAAATATTTGTCATGAAATTAGAGCTTATTATCTTTCCCAGCTTCCCTGTGATACCTCGTAATTCAACTTCCTTTCCTTTAGAAAAAAATTTCAAGAAAATTTCTCGAAAATTAAAAGCTACCGTCCCCAAAGATTGTAACCATTGTACTCCTAGTACAACATCAACACCTCCCATTGGAATGGAAAGCATTGGACTATTCAATAAATATTCCCCTATGGTTAACTTGATATTATGGCATTTTCAAGAGCAATTTATAGTTCCCCCATTTGCAACCATCACTTGAAATTCTAGTGTTGGGTATAGGAAGCAACTCAATTCCTTGGCTACCTTACAATGAATAAAATAATGGGTACTACCCGAGTCAATCAACACTATTACCTTTTTCTTCTTGATATGTCCTTCTATCTTGAGAGTTTGAGGAGTGGTAATTCTTGCCAATGCGTTACAGGATATGGTCAAACTCATTTCTTCTTTCTCTAGGGTTGGTTCCTGGTGTATATCGTCTTATTTTGAAGTTTCTTGTTCATTTTCTTCCCCCTCTTCAAAATCTATGTAAAATAATTTATTCTTAGCACACTTGTGACCTTTAGTGTATTTTCTATCACAACTGTAGCAAGGCCCTTTTGCTCTTTTTTCTTCCAATTGTTGTGGTGCCAACCTTGTAGGTCATGGAATTCTATTAGTAGAAACAGTTCCATCTTTATATATGTGAGTGGTAGGCTTCCTTGTCGCCATAATTTTACATTCAATTTTTCTTGCCAATCTGAATGCCTTCTCCAATGAGTCAAGTTCCCAAAGGAAAACCTCATGTTGGATGTTATCCTTTAAATTTCCTATGAAGACATCAATTCTGTGTTCCTCTGGAATATCAACTATCCTTATATTCAATTTTTGGAAGTCCTCAATGTGCTCCATCACCGAACCCTTTTGTTTGAGATTTATCAATTGGATAAAGAAGGTGTTGCTCTTTGTATCCTCATAATTTGCTATCATTTCCTCTGTAAAAATTGACCAAGTGACAATTTTTTTACGGGAGAAAATCCATTGATACCACACAAATGTATTTTGTTCTAAATATAAAGTTGCAGGGCATACCTTTTGTGTGTTTTGCACATTATTGAGATCAAAATATTGCTCCATCTGTAGTATCCATGTTATAAGATCCTTGCCATCAAACTTCCTCATATCGATCTTTGGAATATGGTGGGTCTTCAATCCAACATTAGAGTTTATGAAATCACGATTAAAATTTATTTTGTTCTCATCATAAGTTTCCTCTACTATCTTTTCGCCATTAGGAATCATTTATTGTATCAACTTTGTCAAACGTTTGTTCAAACCTTCCATGTCTGCTTTTAGATCATTCTTCATGTCTTCCATGTTGTATTTCATTTTTTATTCCATGTATTCCATGCCATTCTTCAAACCATCCATCTTATCTTCCACACCCTTCTTCAAGCCATCCATCTGAGCTTCCACGCCTTTCTTCAACACTTCCATTTCATTTTTTGTTGCTCTTTGCGAGAGAGAAATTTGGTGCACTTTCTCTTGTAATTTTGATATATCATGTTGCACTTCTTCCTCTTCATGAGTCATATTAGAGTATTTTGAGGGCTTAATGGGTGTTGAATTATTTTTAGGGGGCATTTTAGAGCCCAATATTGATATCTATGCTTCAATATGCCCTTGGATTCACTTCAAATTGATTTTTCAAACAAGACTTATGCAATTTGAAAAAAAAAATACACACCTTTTTCTTTCTTTTGAGGAGCTTGATATTGAAACTGAATTATCTCTGTGATTTCATATCTTCAAAGTCTAAAATTTGGTCTTGTAATAATCCTATGAACCATATTTCTAATGTCATAGGTCTGACCTGATTTGGATTCTTCAAGGAAAAGTTATTCCCAATCTCCCACAATGACCGAATTATGGACTGGTTCAGTAGAAAGAACTTGTACGACGTGCCACGTGTTAGGGTTTCCTCCTTCAACTCTGCAATTGATACATAGGAAACTAAAATTCATATACATTCATCCACTTTTTATAGAATTCCAATCTGAGGCTCAAAGAGAGAGTTATGATTATTTTACCAAGGTCACCTCTTTTAGATGAAATTCGGGAGCCTGCAAAAACCCTAACTTCCACGAAGTTACTTAGGATTTCTTCGAAATGGGTTTTTTTTAATAGTGTTTGAACCCTCATAGAAAATTTTTTTTAGCAAAAATTCCATGATGACCTATTTGAAGCAGCGAAACCCTATAATCCAAAGCTCTGATACCAAATGTTATGAAACCAGCTCCAAAAATAGAAGAAAAGAGAGATCAACGCCTTATAAATAAACCATTTCAAGGGGGAAACCTCCTTTACATTACATATATGAAAAATTCTTGGATGATACAAATGAAAAAACCTCTTTTCTATATATAGGAGTCCATGGGGTCAAAATATAATCCTAGCCGACCTAACAATAATAATGTAAGGGCACAATAATAAGAAATATGAGAGTTACAGGGGTACAACAATAACAATAAGGGGGACACACTAACAACAATGAGGGAGTACACTAGTAATATAGGGACCTAACAATTTGGGATTGAAAGTATGGCATAAGCTTGTTGAAATATTTGTTGAGATCCTTCAAAATTTGGCATGATGGACTATGAGTCCATGGAAACCTCCATGATGAAAAAATTGAATAAATTGTGAGACTTTGATCTTGATGCTTATATGTCTCATCAATTGATTGGATCTTAAACTATATGAAGCCTAATATTTTTTATGCTTTGGCATGAGAACTGGATTTAAAAATATAATGAGATATTTACTTGGCACCATTGATTATGGATTAAATGGTGAATTGCAACTACATGGACTTTTATTGGGCTCGATGCACTCAAGAACACTTTTGGTTTTTGTTTTAGCCTGGATACCATGGATAAGTATAATGCAAACCTTTGTTGCACTTATCATGGTTGAATCTAAGTATATAGTTGATTGTTCAACCTGCTATGAAGCAATTTGTCTTCAAAAGTTATTTGTTGGTTTCTTTGATCAAGTGTTGGAATCAATAGTGATATATTGTGATAATAAAAGTTGTGTGAAGCTTTCTAAGAATCTTATTTTTTCATGACAGGTCGAAGCACCTTTAGATCAAGTATCCAAGATGTTTTCTGAAGAAGAGTTGTGAGGTTCGAATACATGTATATATATGAGAAGATTGTTGATTTTTTGACAAAGCCACTATCCTGGATGAAGTTTGTTTGCTTCTATGAGAAGCTTGAAGTGGTTGAGAATTCCTCTTGGAGAGAGAGAGAGTTGATTGTATAACATCATGAATATTTATTTCGATTGGCTAAGAAGCCATTGTTTATGGTTGGGAAGATTGTTCTGATTATTCCCTTAGGTCATTATGTTTGATCGAGATACCCGTGGGTTTGGTCAGGGACACTAATTTTGATTTCTCTCCCTTGGGTCATTGTGTTTTACTGAGAAACTTATAGTCAGGGAGTTTGATATTGAGATAGGGATTCCTCCCTTAGGTCATGGACTGAGAGACCTTTGTTTATGGTCGGGGAGATGTACCCTTTGTACTATCTTAGGTCATTGGGTTTGACTGGGAGATCATTTTTATTGTTAGAGATATTAACTTTGATTACTCTCTTGGGTCATTATTCTTGATTGAGAAATGATTTCATATGGTTGAAGATTTTGAACTCAGGAACAATATTGATTGGTTCCATGGTTAGTTGGGTTTTGACCTTGATGCCATTAGTTTTGTCTTGTGGGATGAGTTTTATGTTATGTATCTATCATTATGATGATATTTGTACATATGATCTCTCCATTAGGACATTACCAAGAAACCAATAGATTATTCGAGGAGATTGATCTTGAGGGAGAATGAAAATTACCTCCCTAGATAATACGGAGTGTTGAAAAATGGTAGATGAGGTCAGTATTTTCACGGTCAAAATAGGAGAAAATGATTTTTTTCTTGCAGTCCAAGTTGATCTCATATGGAAAATTCAGCCCACCACTTCAAGCGGTTTGACCCCAAGGTCAAAACTCATTTCTTAACTCTCATATATATTGACATCAGTTGGAACTCATTTGGAATCATCAACACTCACTTATTTGACCAATCACAAGAAGTTTTGTTCAAACACGCGAGGAGGAAAAAGAAGAATTATGTCTGTGTTGATCAACGATTTTTGACTTCTATTGACCAAGTGTCAAAATAGGAGAAAATGAATTTTTTCTTGCAGTCCAAGTTGATCTCATATGAACAATTCAACCCCACCACTTCAAGCGGTTTGACCCCAAGGTCAAAACCCATTTTTTAACTCTCATATATATTGACATCAGTTGGAACTCATTTGGAATCATCAACACTCACTTATTTGACCAATCATAAGAAGTTTTGTTCACACACGCGAGGAGGAAAAAGAAGAATTATGTCTGTGTTGATCAACGATTTTTTACTTCTATTGACCAAGTGTTGACTTGACCACATTTATGTTGTTTGATTGAGTTGTTGACTAAGGATTGGAGGCCAAGTTTTTTGTGCTCTATTGACTGAAGATTTGTCTTTATTCTAGGATGTTAACTGAGGTTTGACCCTAAGATTTAACCAAACTTCTATGGATACTGTGGGACCGAATTTTGGCCCCTTTTACCAACAACCTTGGGCCGAAATTCATCCTTCTTGTGCAGAATTTAACTGTGAGAAAAAGTTGACTTATTCTCTCTCATTTGATTGGTTTTGACTTCTCTTTCATTGGAGTCAAATATTGGAATTTTAACTAGATTATTCGTGATGAATTGAACTTTCTCATAAGGAAAGATTACCGGTTTTTCCCCCTTGTGGGGTTTTGTCACAAGAAATTTTGGTGTCTCTTATTCATTAGACTTTATTGTGATCTCTATTTCTATACTGAAGTTAATGGTTGAAATTTTCATGTATAACTACTTAATGATTGGAATGCTCTAAAGAAGTCAAATTATTTAATTGGAATTAGTTATCAATTTGAAAATTTATTCTAGTTTTGTTTGCTACTAGAAAATCAATAGTGTCTTCGTTAGGAGGCTAGATTTTACAGTTGCAATGGAAGGTTGCTTTGTTTCATATTGATATTGGAAAAATTCATGTATCTTTGCTAATGCTTCTTATTTCTCTACTAATTCTTGTTGTATCTAATTCATCATCTAAGTGATCCTCTCCTCTTGCTAAGTATCGATTTGAATGGCCTTCCCTTCTAGTTGCATAATTTGAGCCCTCATCATGTCCCAATCTACCATTACAATAGTGAGGGAGTCATGACATTTAACTAATTGATTCTTCAGTAATTAAAATAGTATTTTCAAGGTCTCAAGGTTCTTCCCCCTTTCTACTATCCTCCATTCAAACATCTAGGCCTTCTCCTTCAACTGCATGTTTGCTTCTTGAAGTTACACATTAATGGCTTACAAGGCTTCCGACCTTTCTCTCCATTTTATAATCCATATTGATTCTACATTCTATTTTAAGTTATGGTAGTTGCATCATGGTAAATGATGCAACAACTTCGATTCATTATGATTTATAAATGAGGGAATTATATCCCCTTCACTTCACCAACATGGAACAAGTTAGAAAATGATAAAGTGGAAGCTAATTATACTTATTTTCTTTAACCTTGATACATTCTTGTGAATATTAGTTATCTTCTTGTGTTATTTAGTTATATATATTCATAAAACAATATCAAGAAACTGTAAAAGCAAAATAGGACACAGATATAGGCTCTTAGCCAGGGAAAAATCCCTCCAAGGGGAAAACCCCGAAACTTTTCTCTTCTTAGAATATGCTTCAAATGAGATACAGAGACCCAATCCTTAGACCAAGTCCTTCTCTTGGTACCAAGTTGGCCCTTCCTCAGGTCCTTTATAGCTTCTTCCTTGCAACTTCGTTCTACCAAAAACAAGACAGTTACTTGACCTGCAACTTCGACTTCCTAGACATTACTACTCAACCTGTAACTTTGGCCTAGCTTCTTCATTCCTGCAGCTTCTTGGAAGCCGTAATAAAACCTCCTTCTGAGACCTACTTAGAGCAAGAAAAATCTCCCAAGGTCAACAAGGTCTAGACAAGGTTTTTCCATTTTCCAGCTACAAATTTTGCAGTTTGTCTGCCTGCAACTCGAACTTCCAATTTCGACCTCCTACTGCAGCCCAACAACTCCATAATTCCGCACGTGTGAGAGAGATATGCTGAAAAGTATAACTAAGTTTGGTATTCATAATGACATGTGTAAATGTTATTTTATGTAATTTATGAAAAAAGGAAAATAAAATTATTATTGTAATGCTTGTCTTATGGGTTTCAGTGAGCAAGAAATTTTATTTTTAGTGATGGGTCATATTGTGAGTCTGTGACCGCACACAAGGTGGAGAAGTGGCCCCTATAAGAAAATCATAGGGATGAGGCGTGATCTTCTCTTAACGTTGGTATGGGCCCCTTCTTTAATCGCCGATTGCATAATGCAAAAATCTGTATGTAATATTCCCAATTGGCCATGAGCTAGTTCGAACATTCTTTTTTCTTTTTTCTTTCTTGTTTAATGAATAAGAGGATATGGAGATCCATAAATCTCCTTAAAATGAATAAAATCAATGCAAATGTGAAAGGAGGACATCTTGGAAGCTTAATTGAGCACCCTTGTGTGTGAAAAGGGGCTGTAACACCTAGAATGGGTCAACTTTGACCAAATCAACAACGCTGTCATGGAGTAGTGGCATTCATTGTGGGACAACATAGTTTTAGATGGAGACTCTTTGCATGGAAGTAGTGTCATAAATGAATGGGGCTTAGGGTTAGAAAGCTCATCACTTATATAAGGAAGAGGATGAAAACCATATTTCATTATGTTGATATATGTTAATGTTTTGATATATGGTCTGTTTAGACATATATAACTTTCTTCAGTTGTTTTGCTAAGATTGCACTGTTGTTTAGCACAGGGTGTTCCTAATTGGGAATCCCACTTCTATCCTTGAGAGGCCTCATAGGAGGAGTATTGAACTACCATTCCACAATCAGGCATCAGGCCAAGCTTCAGTCTTGTGGTACATCGCAGTTTCTATTGAGAGATGTGTTGAGTTGCAGGTTGCAGCAGTGGAGAAGAGATCCAGGTGATTTATGATCTGTTTTTCAGTGGGGGAAGGTTTCTTTCCATTGGGAGGCTAGTGAGGAAGGCCCTTGAGCTTATTTGTAGTATTTGGCATCAGGAAACTTGATAATTTTCCCCTACAGTGTAGTTTCTGTCTTGGACTGCGTTATTTCTAGGGAGGAGTTGCAGGGTGGTTTCAGTACACCATTTGGAGAGGAGGTGTTCTAGTGAAGGGATCAACCTTTCAACGAGAGGATTTTTTGGATGAGGCTATATTTATTGCTATATCATATTAGCCACAAATTTCCAATCATATTGTTGCAGTGAATTTTCAGCCCTAGGGCTTTGATTCCCATATTGTAGAGTGGTGTATTTCTGAAAACCCTTGTTGGGTTCTTCATTGGAGGTTGTATAGAGCCTAGATCTACATTTGTTGTATATTTTGAGGCATATATCAGCCCATTATATTTTTTATATCCATTTTCTATAACAGTGCTTTTATAACTGCGTTGTAGCAGTCTTCCGACATTTTTGATATAGTAGCAACACCTCTTATTGAGGGATTTCTTCATTGGAGGCTTGTTATAACTTGTTGTATGTTTTGTGGCCTATTATTTTATACATATATGCTGCCATTATAATGAATAAGAAGGCTCCATATTGGTCTCTTAAATTTAAGCATTGATCTACACTACTATTTCCATCTTTATGTGCTATATTCCTACTTTTCCCATTTGGGAATATTACACCGCATATGTTACCATCGCGCTCCTTCACAAAACCCCCGATGCGATAAAACCTTAGCCCTTTTCACCTTTTCCGCATAAACCTTTATCATTTATAATTAATTTCCCTCTACTTTAAACCTTTATTAATACCCACTTACCTTTTTGCATCTTCAATTTAATATTCCCAATTAGCCCAAGATAATGGAAATATACAATTTTGTTTCATTTTTCTATTCCATGAATAAAATTGTAAAGGAGGATCAATAAAACTCCTAAAAAAAAATAAAAATCAATGCCACATGTGAACAAAGCTAAATCTGGGCTATTTACATAAGCACACTTAGGTGTGAAAGTGGCTGGACCATTTGACCAAGTCAACCAGGACCAAATCAACAGCATTTTCTAGATGCAGTGAACCTCCTAGATGCACAACGCAGTTTTAGATGGAAGCTACACATGTGAAAAGAGCTAAATCATGGAGATGGTTTAGGGTTTGGCAAAGATCTCACACTTACAAAAGGAAGAGGGGACAACAAGAGAAGGTTGTTCATGGTATGATATTTCATAATATATTTTCTGTTTAGACATATATTATTCTCTTGTTGTTTACTGAGAATAGTGTTGTTTAGCACTAGGGTGTTCCTGATCGGGAATCCCACCTCTTCCATTGAGTAGCTCTTGGAGGAGTCTTGCTGATCTTATCCAATATCAGGAATTTTTCCAAGCTCGTCTTCCAACTACAACGCAGATCCTATTGAGGGTTTGGTTGTCCTTGTAAGTTACAACAAGTGGAGGCTAGATCTACTCAGATCTAGGCCAATCTAGTGCCTCTTTTCAGTGGGAAAGCCTTATATCCCCTTTACCAAAGAGTATTAGACATTTGGAGCTGCATTTCCAGATCTTGGCATCAGGCCAAACTAGTACTACAGCCTACAACGCAGTTTCCCTTCCAAGATTGCGTTATTTGCAAGTGTAAAGTTGCAGGGTGTTTTGACACACTTTTTGGAGGAGATATCTCTAGTGATTGGGGTTCTTCCCTTCACTGTGGTGATCCATGGATTAAAAATCTAATCCATGTTATGTTCATATTTGATCTGATCTTATTGTATTTACTTCAGAAATTTCTGAATATTACTGCATATCTACAACTTTAGATCTCAGATCTACTCTTTGTGTTTCATGTTTTTCTCAAAACCCCAAGGGGAATTTGTAAAGGAGCTCTTCTAGTTTACAGATCTGATATAGATCTAAAATTTTGTACACAGATCTGCTCCATATCTGAAGTGTAATATATAGCTACTGCAACTCTTTAAAATAATGTTGTCAAGCATTTTTACAGTCAATACATGTGTTGCAACACCCCTTTTTGAGGGATTTCTTCATATAAGTCTTCTATTTATCTCTTGTACATTGTATGGGCCACATTTTAAATCTGATTTGTTGATGTTGTAATTTTTGAGCCTCCATATTGGCCTCCTACTCTTACTCTATTAAACTGCATTATTTTCTAAGCAGTATTGTTTTGTCCTGCTGTAGTCCTATGCTTGGGCATTTTCAGCCATACTAGGTGTGGGAGACTTGTTTACCTCACCTAGAAGGATTTGTTTTTGATCTCCTCTTGGATTTAGGTCTTAGATTGTCATATATAAGGGATCCATTGGCTGAATTTGATTGTTGTAGCATAAATTTCTGAAAAATGCGTTTTTCAGACATGTCTTGCTCACAGTCCCAATTTTGGGATATTACAACCAACTGCATTACGCTTACACTCTTTAACTCCGCCTGCACCATTTCCCTGATTATGACGTAAATGGGACCCAACCTTCCTCCACGTCACCTTTCTGCCATCGCACATCGCACTTCTTAAATATTAACCTTTAATCGTCGCTTCTCATAAAAAAACACTCCCAATTGCGATTTGTGGGTGGCCCCACCTCCGTCATGCCACATCTCCTCTCCACCCATTGCAAATCGCACATCGAAAGTTAGAGCTTTTACCCTTCACTTCTCATAACAAAAACTTCCAACTGCGATTTTCGATATAATGATGGGCCCCACGTCTGTCATGTCACATCACCTTCCACTCATCGCAAATTGCAAATCAAAAATCACAACTTGTAACTTTTACCCTCTTTTCTCATAATCACAAACTCACAATTCCCTGATTGCGATTTACAGGCGGCCCCACCTCCGCCATGCCATGTCACCTTCTACCCATCACACATTGCATATCTCATCTCATAAACTTTACCTTTCGTTTCTCATAACAAAAACTCCCGATTGCGATTTGCAGGTGGCCACACCTCCGCCATGCCACATCATCTTCCACCCATCTCACATTGCACATCGCATTGCTTCATTCTTGTTACCGCCATTTATCCAGCTAACTCCACCATTACTTCCACCATATTCCCCTCATCTCCACTCCCTATCACACATTTGATGACTCATGATCTATTTTGACCCCTCCTCACCTTCCGAAGGTTAATGCTAGGGGGATCCGAAATGGTTGGTTTTGGAAACCTCCTCCAGTACTACATGTCAGTGTGCAGTGATTTCACACCCCCCCCCATCCAATACCACAAACCGGATAGGCCCCCCTTTGAAATCTGGTCTCCCATTTTGCAAGTCAAACACAACATGGGTTTTTGGCGAGACAAATGTAGCTATGGTATATTCAGTTTGTCCAAGAAACTCCCTGCTAAAGAGATAGGCACACGCAACACGTATGGTCGTTTCATAATGGTTAATGGGAATCATGAGAATGAGGGAGCGGAGGCTTTCGATAGCAGGTGGAATCATGTGATGGAAGCCATACTTCCCACCTGTTCACAGTTACTCCTAGCTGACCCATTTCTAAAAATTCCAGGATTTGGCCTCCGTGGCCAACTATGTTTTTCTTTTACTGTTTGATTATGACGTTTTTCTGGTGAAATCTTGATTTCACTCGATTTTGTTTTGATTTTCTGATTACGGGAGTGATTTCTTGATGCACGCTCTATGAGTTGGTTAGGATATTTTTATTTTCACATGTGTGGGTCAATCATGGAAGTTTATTCGATCGTAAATCCTTAGGATAACTCTATATGTAAAGAGTTTAGAGATGAAAGAAGGGTTCTGAATTTTGGAGAATTTTTGTTGTAGTTCTGTATGACTGTGCTCTCTGTGCTCTGAGATACATGTTTAGGAGAAATGTTTTGAACATAATATGATGATACAACGTTGTTTATTTGGATTCTAGATGGAGAAATGAGTAGTATGTATCTGTGTTCTCTTGTTTATTAGTAATCTCATGTTTATGTATAATCATCTTTCAATGTTCTCTTGCTTTGATGATTCGTGTAATGTAGCTGCTGGTGGTGTGCATTTTTATTTATGAATTCATGTATGAATAATGCTCATGTGTTAAACTTGTTGTGCCCCCCTTAATTCACACTCCATGAATCTCTCTTGTTGGTCACATTCCACTTACATCCACTTCCTCTGAGTTCATGGGAGAAAAATTCTTAATAATTTTAATCCTGTCTCTCACAGGTTCCTCCTCCGTTCCTTCTCAACACCTCTGCATATTTTGAAAGCCTCTGATCATTGTTTCATACTTGGCCCATTTGAAAAGCCATTGATCCATACAACCTCCTAAGCCCTCTTGCAGTATAGGGTAATTCACATGAATCAAACTCCAAAATATTCATCATTCTTGAACCACCAAAATTATTATCCTCTTAATCCATATTCTGTCAGAGGCACCCATTAAATTTGTCTACACCTAACCTTTGATTTCAAGATGTCCTAGGCACTAGTCTTTTGCAACTCAAGGATGTCTCTAGGAAATACAACATATTTTTGGCGCTGCTGTCGTGGATACGAATGAAGAGATATTTTCCCTGGGAGACGACATAAATTCCACCCTTTAGTCAGGTGAGCAGAAAGGGTTGGGAGTTGCGTATTCCTCAACTTGGTGATTCCATTGTAAAATAGTCCTAATTAGAAGTAATCTTGGATTTCACTAGGCCTCACAATAGATTCAGATCCACCATCTACCCCCACCTCTAAATCATATGGTTGTGTCAGGTTTCCTTTTGAACAAGTATGACCCCTTGGCCCTCCCTCAGCCTCTAAATGATATGCCGCAAGACTATTTAGAGTTGTTGCCATGGTTTACAGGGGAAGATAATATTCCCACTCAGAGACATATTGAAAAATTTTGCGCTTTTGCTGAGAATGCGAATGTAGAACATTTAGATGTAGTGTTAAGGATTTTCGTCCAATACTTGGATGGAGAAGCTCAGAAGTGGTTCAAGTCTCTAGCTGATAACATAGTCCACACTTGGGAAGAAATGGAAAATTTCTTCACATTGAAATGGGGAGAAAAGAGGGACCATGGATATTTTCTCACCAATTTCAATGCTCTAAAGAAGAGAGACAGTGATGATGTAACATAATTCCTAAAGAGGTTCAATAAGCTCTATAATAATCATCCTGTTGAAATAAATCCTCCCCAAGCAGCTACTAAGGTGGTCTTCGCAGGAGCTTTCGAACCAGAGTTCGGGTTCACCCTAAGAGAAAGAAAATCCACATCTCTGGATCAGATCCAGACTGATGCATTGGAGGTAGAAGAAAACTTTGCATCTACTGGTAAATTCAAGGGGAGGACAGAACATGAAGCCAAAAGAAAGAACAGGGAAGAGGCTTCTACTTCAAATCAGGAGAGGGAATCGCAAGAGTATAGAATTGAAGAAATGAATAAGTTAATCAAGAACCTTTCCAGTAAGTCGATTAAGCTTGAATTGGAGGCCAAAAATTCCCCTCCTAGTCCCAACCAAATGATTCCTAACCAAGGGTTTAATCCTCAGTATTAGAAGCCCCCTATGCAGTTGTTGCAGCGGGATAGGAAGGAACATCAAGACCACATTCAACCTCCACTATAATTGGAGGGAGAAGTGGAGGGACAGGCTGAGAAAGTCACAGACAGTCAAGAGAATTAATTCCTCGCTTACTCTGATGATGAGGAGGGTGAAATAATACTACAAGGGGAGCAAGAAGAGAATGAATTCCCTCCAGAAGATCAAGATATTGACAATTACTGCAGACAGTTCGTGGATTTCATGCAGGCTCAACTCCACAAGGAGTATGACCTCAGGTCCTCCAGGAAGAGAACCCGAGTGCAAGAGCAAAAAGAAGAGTCAATATCAAGAGAACAAACCCTCCTAGTCCTGCTAGTAAAGGAAAGAAGCCATTAGAAGAGTCAACCCCTCATAAGGCCACTTCATCCACTTCCACAAAGCAAGAAGCTGATCCTATAAAAAATGAGAAGTCCCCGTCTATTACTTTGAACCTGCCCGACCATCCTAAAGAATAGTCCAAAGAAGCTATTACAGAAAAAACACCCACAACCTCTGACCTCTAGAAATAATTAGAGAAATTCAAGATCCTGGTTCCCCGGATTGAGCTCCTGAAACAACCTTCATACAAATCTCAGGTGTCTCAATTTATGTAGCCCCATGGCGTGAGCCCTTGACTTGGTAGCCTCAATCTCCGAGAAGAACAACCCATGGTGGTTTTTGGACCACATGTAGAAAACCAGTTCCTAGCCTATTTTTAAGAAGAGGGAGGTGAGATTACCCTCCATGAAGAAGGGGAAGGGCTGGAGTGTTTTCTAGAGGACAACAATAAAAATCAACAACAGTCTGGTGTTCAGGAAACAGAGGCAGCAGATCTTAATTGTCTAGATTCACAAGAACATCTTCAGCAAGCAGTGTTTCCTTCAAAGATTAAAGACCAATCATATTTTCATGATGAAGACCATCCCTCTAATTCTCTTTCAAGTTGCACCTTATCTCAATTTCAAGCCCTTGAAGAAAATCATAAGATTTTTCAATCATTAATTTCTTTCTTGGATGTTAATGAAGTAGTATAACAAATTGTTACAAATAATGTTCCTTCACCAGAAATTAACGAGATTTTTCAACTCCCTTGCAAGCTTCTGTGTGACAAGGAGAATGATAAATAACACTCAGATCACTTGACTACTGTGGATAATGAGGAAAAACAAATGGTTCCCTTGCTGTTTGAAGAGAATCAGTTTCAACACCCAAGAAAAGAAACAATTTGGAATGAGGTTTACTTTCCTGTTACAAATATTCTAGAAGATCTTATGTTGCATGTTTACCATGATCCTTTAGTCAGTGTATTGCAATCATCAGTAAAGGAAGAAGATGATGCATGTATCAGGATGTTTGTCCTACCATGGCAAGGTAAAGTTAAAAATTGGTTTGAGAATCCTCCAGTTGCTAGCATGAGAAATTTTCATCAATTCATGCACGTTTTCTTAGGTCGATGGGTAACCATGGGAAATAATTTTCTTAACATATAAGAGTATGAATATTTAAAAAGACAGCTAGGGGAGACAATATATTATTTTTCAGCCAGATTCAATAAGGTGTATCATTCAATGCCTGCAGATATAAGGCCACCACCAGGAGTAGCTCTCTTGCACTAACCAGGTGCCTTTAATCCAGAGATGGCATTCCAAGTAAGAGAAAGGGACATTGAAACCCTTGAAGAAACACAAGATATTGCAGTTGATGTGGAAGTGAACCTGTTGAACAAAGAGGCAAAGTTTAAAGCAAAGGAAGAATTGATCCAATTTGATTCTCTACCTTTATGATTTAATTCATCTCATATTTTGAAACCAAATCTTGGTCAAATTTTGGTTGATAATCACAGGAGAAATCATGATATGTGAGTGGAACCAAAGCTACAGTAATCTAAATAAATTCATGACCCAATAGATGATATGTTGGATGGTTGGAGTTTTCAAATTCAGTTTTCATGCACATGTAATAATTTCAGAAGCTACTAGGATATGGATATGATCATACAAATTTCCCTATTGTCAGGTTCAATAGAAGTATTGATACAAAATTCATCAGATAAAATGTAAATATGTTCCGAGTTGTTTGAAGACATGGAGAACACATGTGTAGTACCAAGTTATGAGGTTAGATCGATTGGGTTAGCATATTCAGAAATAGGTCAAGTGTATCTTGATCCAGTGGCTATATGTATTGAGAAATTATTCATCACAAAGCCACCATACCTTTTCAACATTTACGTTGTTGTTCAGGTTTACCAAGCTCCTTGCAATGAAGATCAAGCTGACAATTTCTATCAAATACCATTAATAGGTTTGTTCCTAAGTTTGGTGAAAAACATTGAAAGAACAAATTTATTAGAGTAGTTGCTTGCCTGGTTACACTAGAATTATTGTATCATTTATAATAGCAGTAATTACAGCAGATTAGGGTAGGTAGGTGTGAAAATAAGCTTCCATCATTCAAGATTTTCAGGGTGCGGCAGTGATTTCCATTTTGATAGTTTGCAGTGCACATATCAGTTGCAGTTTCAGTTCAGATTTACAGTATGCATTTTCGACTCCATGCGCCCAATAAAGCACGGGCATTCAGGTCTGTCGGTTCTCAACACACTTAGAACAACACGTTGTCCCCAGATGGAGCCAATGTTGGCCTGTGACCGCACACAAGGTGGAGAAGTGGCCCCTATAATCAAATCACAGGGATGAGGTGTGATCCGCTCTTAACGTTGGTGTGGGCCCCTTCCTCAATCGTTGATTGCATATCGCAAAACTCCATACATGTTACCATCACGCTCCTTCACAAAACCCCCGATGCAATAAAACCTTAGCCCTTTTCACCTTTTCCCTATAAACCTTTATCATTAATAATTCATTTCCCTCCACTCTAAACCTTTATTAATACCCACTTACCATTTCGCATCGCCAACTGCATTACGCTTACACTCTTTAACTTTGCCTGCACCATTTCCCCGATTGCGATGTAAATGGGACCCACCCTTCTGCCACATCACCTTTCTGCCATCACACATTGCACTTCACAACTCTTAACCTTTAAACCCCGCTTCCCATAAAAAAACACTCTTGATTGCAATTTGCGGGTGGCCCCACCTTTGTCATTCCACGTCTCCTCTCCACCCATCACAAATCGCACATCGCAAGTCACAGATTTTACCCTTCACTTCTCATAACAAAAATTTCGACTACGATTTGCGATATAATGATGGGCCCCACCTCCGTCATGCCATGTCACCTTCCACTCATCGCAAATCACAAATTGCAAATCGAAAATCACAACTCTCAACTTTTACCCTTGTTTCTCATAATCATAAACTCCCGATTCCCCGATTTTGATTTGCGAACGACCCCACCTCCACCATGCCAAGTCACCTTCCGCCCATCCCACATTGCATATCGCATCTCATAACTTTTACCCTTCGCTACTCATAACAAAAAATCCCGATTGCAATTTTTGAGTGACCCCACCTCCGCTATGCCACGTCACCTTTCGCCCATCTCACAACGCACATCACATTGCTTCATTCTTGTTACCGCCATTTCTCCCACTAACTCCACCATTACTTCTGCCATCTTCCCCTCATCTCTGCTACCTATCACACATTCGACGGATCATGATATATTTTGGCCTCTCCTCACCTTCCGAAGGTTAAGGCCAGGGGGGTCTGAAATGGCTAGTTTTGGAAACCTCCTCCGGTACTACGTGTCAGCCTGTAGTGATTTCACACCCCCCCATCCAATACCACAAACCAGACAACCCCCCCCCCCCCCCCCCCCACTGAAATCTGATCTACGGTTTTGCAAGTCAAACACAACATGGGTTTTCGGTGGGACAAATGCAGCTATGGTATATTCAGTTTGTCTAAGAAACTCCCCGCTAAAGAGCTAGGCATGCGCAGCACGACTAGTTGTTTCATAACAATCAATGGGAATCATGAGAATGAGGGAGTGGAGGCTTTCGAAAATAGGTGGAATCATGCGATGGAAGCCAGACTACCCACCTATTCATAGTTACCCCTCGCCGACCCATTTTGAAGATTCTAGGATTTGGCCTCCGTGGCCAACTATGTTTTTCTTTTACTGTTTGATTATGATGTTTTTCTGGTGAAATCTTGATTTCACCCGATTCTGTTTTGATTTTCTGATTATGGGAGTGATTGCTTGATGCACGCTCTGCGAGTTGGTTAGGATATTTTGATTTTCACATGTGTGGGGCGATCATGATAGTTTATTCGATCGTAAACCTTTAGGATAACTCTATATGTAGAGAGTTCAGAGATGAAAGAAGGGTTCTGAATTTTGGAGAATTTTTGCTGTAGTTCTGTATGGTTGTGCTCTTTGTGCTCTGAGATACATATTTGGGAGAGTTTTTTTGAACATAATATGATGATACAATTTTGTTTATTTGGATTCCAGATGGAGCAATGAGTAGTATGTATCTGTGTTCTATTGTTTATTAGTAATCTCCTGTTTATGTATAATCATTTTTCAATGTTCTGCTGCTTTGATGATTCGTGTAATGTAGTTTCCGGTGGTGTGCATTTTTATTCATGAATTCATGTATGAATAATGCTCATGTGTTAAACGTGTTGTGCCCCCTTAATTCGTGCTCCACGAATCTCTCTTGTTGGTCACATTCCACTTACATCCACTTCCTCTAAGTTCACGAGAGACAGATTCTTAAGACTTTTAAGCATGTCTCTCATGGGTTCCTCCTCTATTCCTTCTCAACACCTATGTATATTTTGAAAGCCTCTACTCATTGTTTCAGACTTGGCTGATTTGAAAAGCCACCGAGCCATACAGCCTCTAGATCCCTCTCGCAGTATAGGGTAATTCACATGAATCAAACTCCAAAGTATTCATCATTCTTGAACCACCAAAATTATTATCCTCTTAATCCATATTCTGTTAGAGGCACCCCTTAAAATTGTCTACACCTAACCTCTGATTTCAAGATGTCCTAGGCACTGGTCTTTTGCAACTCAAGGCTGTCATTAGGAACTACAATAGGTCACACTGTGAGCCTTTAGGATTTTTCATCTCATTATAAAATTCAATTTGAGTCTATGTCATGTTTGAAGGACCCTTATTGGGCATGTTACATTTTGTATGAGTCATTAAATAAGTATACACAACCCTCCAAGACCAAGCAAAGTTTTCTCCTACAAGCTAACTTCAAGAAGAATAATAATATCTTCACAAAAGGACACATCGGATCACCTACATGTCATGTCGGCTAATTAGAATGGGAAACAACTATAAATAGGGCAGCTCAATCTTATTTCAAAGACAAAATTCCAGAGATAAAATTTCGGTAAATATCTGAAATAGAAGGAGTGTGAAGGTCAATTAGAAGCCTAATCATCAACAAATATTGAATGAATGAAAGTGAAGTCTTTGGGAAGTGTTTTGGGACTATTTTAGGTTGATCCCCCTTCACACGTGAAAAGTAAATAGACTGTTCTCTAATGTAGAAAAGACCAAGTTATTACAGACCTATACGAAGGATAATTCAAGGAGGAAGGAAGGGTATGCTACAAGCCAAGTTACCAAAGAAGAGACCTCCTACTGAAGCGAAGGAAAACAAGGCATAAGAGAAGGTCTTATGTATGAGTTAGGGTTTTTGATTTAGAGTTTCTAATTAATTTGGCTGAAATAATTCTGGAGCAGAAGGAAGTTTAAGTCGAAGAGAAGCTGAGAAGGAGGAATGAGAAGAAGCTTGACTATTGTTAAGGATCTCTTCAGGGAAGCTTTGTGTCTTGGTATTGGAGTGGAAAATAGGTCAAGGGTCTTGGTCTTGGTATTCATCAATTGGAATCTCTATAAGAAGAAGAATTTGTTTGGATTTTCCTCTCAAGTAGGAGAGGTTTTGCCCCTAAATGATAGCCTATATTCTGTGTCTCTTGTCTCTTTATGGTTTATGCATTAATATTTGTTTGATGAAGAAGAACACTAATAATATAAGAAAGATAAGATACTAATATAAGAAAGTAAAAATCATTCACAATAAATTATCATAAGAAGATAAATCACCTAATACTTGATGCCCTATATTTCTCAACATGGTATCATAGGTAAGCTAACAAAGTCAAGGAAGGGCATCTTATAAATGGACACTCAAGGATAAAATCTCAAGAAGGACATCAGAATAATTTGAAGGATACCAAAGTGTAGTCAAGATCTACAAGAAAGCATAAAAAACATATATTCCTCCCATTGAAGACATCAACAAGAAGTCATCATTGATCCTCATCAACAATACTTCACCATAAAAAGGGATCTCCCTCTCTGTGAGATCAAGGATCATTATTGAAGAAAATTATATTAAAAAAAGAGAATTTTTCTATTCTCTATATCATCATCACATCAAGGAAGCAACAAGGAGAAAGGGGCTTCCTATCAAGTAAGTATATGACCTTATCTAAATCTGTCAAAATGTCTTTTTGCAAGGAAATCAAAAAATTGGTTGGGGCTTCAAACTATCTTGCATGGAAGAAAAGGACAGATCTAAATCTCATTGAAAATGAGGTCATGGATCATGTCAAAGGATCTATCAACAAACTAGGAGAAGAAGATGCTCAAGCTTTCCAAATATATGAAAGGGGAATTTAGGGCTCAACGTATTCATTTATAATCCATAAAGTATCCCATCATCCCATATGTATCAAAACTTGAAACTTCAAAAGAAATATGTGAAAAATTGGTAGATTTTTATTCTGTAAGCACTGCGGGGGAATTTATCTCTCCAAGGAAAAAACTCTACAAGATGAATATGTCAAAGGAAGAAGGAATATATTCATAATTTATGAGGACATCTAAGATCAGGGATCAACTTCAAGATCTAGGAGAAGTAATGTATGATAGGGAAATGACAAAAGTTGTATTAAACACACTACCAAAGGAGTGGGGTAACTTTAATTCAAGTATTTATGTGAAGAAAGAAGCTACTCCATTCCATGAATTTTTTTAATTGTGAAAGATTGAAGAATCTAAAGGGAAAATATGATGTGGGAGAAAGTGAGCAAAATCAAGCATATTGATGACCTACCAGGTCTATTCCTCCATGATCGATAGCCTTAAACAGTAAGGCCAACAAGGAGACTTCAACCCTTCATATCTCTCAATTGTTTCATTAAAATTGCGCTCATATCAGTTTTGCACAAATATGGAAGGATTAGTTTTATGAGGTTTTGCGCTATCCAACAAACCTGAGCATGATTGAGTGAACATATAAGCATATCAACACTCTGTTCCTCAAAACCCACGTGCTCGTTCTCCTTCAATCTTGCTGGATGTGGGAGAACCGTGGATGGTTAGAAAAAGAACCAAATTGCTTGAAACCAGAACTGGAACTAAAACGCAGGAATAGGAACCGCACCACTGGATCAGGAACAAGAACTGAACTCTAAAACAAGAACTGAACACCCTCTTCAAACAATCAATGGTTTCCATTAGCCCTTCATCTCTACTCCATCCTCTTAACACAATCTTGCCATTAGGTTCTGTGAATTAACTCATTTCGAATTCTCAACCCAAATTGAACTCCTCTGTTTATAACAGAGACTCCTCTTTGTAATTGAAGTAAGAATATTTCTGCTCTTACCACACTTCCACTGCATTGCGGCCTCGATTCTACAACTCTTCTTCTCCAAGTGGTTCATTTCATGAATCTAAGAGTTAGAGCTTCTCACCAATACTTCTTTAGTTTTCAACGCATTGCTCTTTCGTAGATCTACGGACATGTCAACATCCAATGGGCTCTCGATTCAAAACGCAACAGATCAAACAACACAGTAGTTTTTTTCTTGGTAAATATGATTCCATGATGGATCCGATTCCACATATCAGTGCTCAAAACATTGCAGGCTTACAACAACAAAATCCATGCTCTAAAAACTAAAAAACCCACAATGGATCTGTCATGTTTCCTCCTCTGCAACGACAGATTTCAACAACGGATCTCACAGGTCTTCTCAGCTAGGCCTACTCCATGGTAATAACAACACTATTAATACATGTAGACAAAAATGAGAAAGTACTACGCTCCAGGAATCCCGACCGTCAAATCCTTTATTGCTTTACAGAAAAAAACCACTTGCATCTAGAATTTCCTCATTCAAGGATTAATTCCTACATTGATTCATCAAATTTACATAGACTGGAATTCATCACAATCATACAATAATTCCAAAGATACTGGGTTAACACACAATCCATTCAAAATACATAGTCGATATTAAATTCAAGTATTCAACCAACTACCCAAGTAATTTACACATCGAACCACAAGAGTAAGCACACAGTCATTGGTGAAGCCTTTCTTCATTCAGTAAATGAAAAAACTGTACATCCATTGAAAAGAATTCTAACCTACCTACTATGGCCGCTCTATTCTATTCTTGGCCATATTTTTCCTATCTCTCTCTCTCTAGCTTGATTTTCTTCATTTGAAATGGCCTCCTCTATTGCCTTTGATGCTTACAAATATATACAAAAGGATTCTACAACCAATTCTGGTTTAGATCCACAATCTACTCAACCATATCCTAACAATCCTCTAAATCCACTTTTAACTCAATTCAATCCCTATTCTAGGACCTCCTAATCCCTAAGAAATTCATGAGATATTTAAAAGTCTAATATCTATCGTATTCTCAATTATGTGAGAATATTTACATTTAAAACCTCACACCTATTTCTCATTCAAATTATTAAAAATATAAAAATTTCCTATTAATAAATTAAATTCTTTAACAAACACTAGACCCCCTAAGTCAATAAAAAATACAATGACTTTTTCAAGCAGGATGCTCCTGCATCAGACTCCCAAAATTATAAGAAATCATGATCTCCAGATCATGTGTCTCCAATCGTTGTCATCCTGGATCCCAGACTTTGTACTTTAGTGATCTTTTTGCTTCATTTAGCTGTTGTTCATGTACCCTACTGTCTTTTCTTGCTGCTCCTGGTTTCCATATTTTAGTTTGTAAGACTCCATTGAGTTTTCCTTCAACATTTTTTACAGTCCAACCTTTCATACAGTTGATTATTTGTCTTCTCTTTATGAAACTCCTTTCCTTATGTTTCTTCCTCATAAGCTTCACAAAATTTTATATTTCACTATCCAAATTACTTTTTTGCTGTTGTCCTTTCCTTTCTGTAAGAGTTGCAAAACTTTTATTGCCTTCCTTTTCTTTTCCACATTCTTCAAAGATGTATAATACATTTTAATTTCTTATTCTCTACTTTTCCATGACATAATTAGCACTTTCACATACCCCAACAATGTTGCATTGCATGAGATCTTCTTTTCCATTTTCAACATTTTCTTCCAACTGCTGATTACAATTCCATTATCCTTCATCTTTATTGTCTTTGAAGACAAAAACTTGTTCATCCTCATATTTCATTTGGACTTCAATCTTACCTTCAAAATACAAGATGTCCTCCATATCCTTTATTCCAACCTCGTTTTTATCTTCTTCATCACCTGCAAACATACCATTAACTTGGCAATTTATACGCATCTCAGTCTCCTTAGATGTTATAAACATCCCTTCTCCCTTGGCTGTAATTTCTTCTTCAATTTTTGGCTCTCTCAACAATTATTCTAGCACTCTAATCTCTTCCTTACACTTAAAAGTATGAAGTCATATCTGGCCTTTCTCATAATAGTCTCCAACAGTTGTTCTTCTTTTTGGTTGCCCTTGACAGTAAATTTCTCTTTGTCTACTGCATTAAAAACTTCCACTAGTTTTCTTTGTGCAATCCTATCTTCCTTGGAGTTGAAATCTTCAACTAGATTTCCTATGCAACACATCTCTATCTCACTCTTCTTTATAACAAAATTTTCTTTCTGTTTGCTTTCCTGAGATACTAGAATCCTAGATTATCCTTCAGATAATTTACTTTGTTCTTCATTTGTACTTTCAACAAGCATTTCCTCAAGCCCTTTCTACTCCATGAAAGTTTCAAATGGATTTATTTTCCTTTATTAAAACACCCACATTCACAAAATATTCATTAGTATTAAAAAGATAGGAATTCATGCTTCCATTTGGTGTCTTGACCACCAAATATTCAGGCTGGTCTGAACTTGTCAAACATCTCACAAGATATTCATCTTTTCCTTCCTTCACATCTTCACTTTATTCATCAAATAAAATACCTTGCTCAGTTTTACAAAGTAAAATAACACATATTTCATTAAAATTGGAAAAAATTTATTACAAGGACATCACTAGAATTGAGTTTTTTGGTTATTTTTAAATTCTAGATCCACTTTATAATTCCAAATTTAATGAAATATGTGTTAACTTATTTTTCTTGATTTTGGCTACCAATATAATCCAAAATCCCTCTGCTTACAGTTCTAGCAATATTTTGAAAAGCAATATCTTCCTTCAACTGTGTATGAGCTTCCTCATGAGGCCTAACTGTCTCATCTTTCTTCTTTAAAACAAAATTTAGATTCTGTCTCTCCTCTTCCTCTTCTTTGATAATACCCAAAGATTTTCCATCATCATGTATTAAACCTACAAACATACACAAATTATTATTTTCAAAATCATAAGGCTTAGTAGCCTCAACTGATGTTTCAGACATCATTTCTCCATCTTCAAGTTCACAAGGAACTTGTTTTTCTCCAACAACTTTATTTTGTTGTAGCTCAACTCCTTTGAGATTCTGCAACCTCAATTGAGCATCCATTTTTTGATCAAGATTCATAAAATCCTCTATTAACTGAGTATCCATCTTATGCTCTCTCTTCTCTTGTAGCTTATGCAATTTCACCTTATTTCTCATTACATAACCATACCTCTGGTCTTCTTTACTGCTCTGGAAAAATCCATAAACAAACTAAGATGGATTCTTATCTCAACCTTTTCTTTTTCATACTCTTCATCACTCATCTTCCTTCCCATGCCATTTTCTTTGACATCTTTCTTCTTTCTTCCTCTGATGTGGCTTCTCTCTGAACCTCTGTTATGACTATTGGTAGTCATCTTCTTCTCCTTCTCCATGTGTTTCCTCACACTTACTATGAGCTACACTAAGCCTCTACAATAGCAGTTCTCTTTCACCTTTCTACAAATACCTCACCAAGCTTTTCCTCGGTACTTGGTCTTTTGGCAATATTGTTTCTCGATCTGGAACCATCTGAGCTTTCTTCTTTGCTTCTTCTAGGCTTCTACACTCAACTCATCTTCTTTTGAGAACACTCAACCGTTCTCTTATATTCCAATCCTCAGCTGGAACAATCAGGTTCTACCACACTATTCTTTCTCAAGAAGTCTTTTCCGACTTCTTTCATCATTGCTTCAAAGTTGTGATCTACTTGTTGAAATAATCAACTACTGCTACCTACACTCCAAACAATGTTATAAACAAAGACCATTAACATATCAGATCTTAATAGACTTTCTCCTCGCTATCAAGCTTTCAAAAACTTGTTGTTGCCAAAATTTCATGGCCACTCTAAATTCTTATGTTCAACTTCCATCTATGGCTAATCTAATCTCTTTCCTCTCTCCAAAAGAACACTCCCCGCTCTCATATCAACTGATGACCTACCATGTCTATTCCTATATGATTGGTAGCCTTGAACAGTAAGGATACCCTACAAGTCTCAATAAAGAGACTTCAACCCTTCATATCTCTCAGTTGTTTCACTAAAATTGCGCTCATATTAGTTATGCACAAATATGGAAGGATTAGTTTTCTGAGGTTTTGTGTTATCCGACAAACCTGAGCATGATTGAGTGAACACATAAGCATATCAACACTTTGTTCCTAAGAACCCATGTGCTTGTTCTCCTTCAATATTGTTGGATGTGGGAGAACCATGGATGGTGAGAATAGGAATCAAACTGCTTGAACCGAAACTGGAACTAAACTGCAAGAACATGAACCGCACCACTGGATCAGGAACAGAAATTGAACTCTGAAACATGAACTAAACAATCTCTTCAAACAATCGATGGTTTCCATTAACCCTTCATCTCTACTCCATCCACTTAACACAATCTTGCCATTAGGTTTTGTGAATTAACTCATTTCGAATTCTCAACCCAACTTGAACTCCTTTGTTTATAACATAGAGTCCTCTTTGTCATTGAAGTAAGAATCTTTATTCTCTTACCACACTTCCACTGTGTTGCGGCCTCGATTCTACATCTCTTCTTCTCCAGGTGGTTCATTTCACGAATTTAAAAGTCAGATCTTCTCACCGGTACTTCTTTATCCTTCAACGCATTGCTCTTTCACATATCTACAAACATGTAAGCATCCAATGGGCTCTCGATTCAAAACGCAGTAGATCAAAGAATGCAGTAGTTTTTTTCACGATATATTTGATTCCATGATGGATCTAATTCCACGGATCAATTTTCAAAACATTACAGGTTTACAACAACAAAATCCATGCTCTAAAAACGAAAAAACCCACAATGGATCTGTAGTTTTTCTTCCTCTGCAACGACAAATCTCAAAAACGGATCTCAAAAGTCTTCCCAGTTGGGCCTAATCCATGGTAATAACAACACTATTACTACATGTAGACAAAAATGAGAAAGTACTGTGCTCTAGGAATCCCGACCACCGAATCCTTGATTGCTTCACATAACAAAAAAAACCACTTTCATCTATAATTTCCTCATTCAAGGGTTAATTCCTACATTGATTCATCAAATGTACATAGATTGGAATTCATCACAATCATACAGTAATTCCAGAGATACTGGGTTAACACACAGTCCATTCAAAATACACAGTCGATATTAAAATCAAGCATTCAACCAACTACCCAAGTAATTTACACATCGAACCACAAGAGTAAGAATAGAGTCATTGGTGAATCCTTTCTTCATTTAGTGAATGGAAAAAAAGTACATCCATTAAAAATAATTCTAACCTACCTACTATGGCCCCTATATTCTATTCTTGGCCATTTTCTGCCTATCTCTCTATCTCTCAAGCCTGATTTTCTTTAGTTGAAATGGCCTCCCCTATTGCCTTTGAGGCTTACAAATATATACAAAATGATTCTACAACCAATTTTGGTTTAGATCCACAATCTGCTCAACCATATCCTAAAAAGCCTCTAAATCCACTTTTAACTCAACTCAATCCCTATTCTAGGACCTCCTAATCCCTAAGATCTTCATGATATCTTTACAAGTCTAATATCTCTCGTATTCTTAATATGTGAGAATATTTACATTTAAAACCTCACACACCTATTTCTCATTCAAATTATTAAAAATATAAAAATTTCCTATTAAAAAATTAAATTCTTTAACAAACACTATGTTAGGACTCCACTATGTAGCATTTTTACTATATACTTTGACACCATCTTACCTTTATAACCATGTTTAAAAAGGATTCCATTATCATTTTCATTTACTTTATCCCAAGGTATATAAAATCCTCTTCTTTATTATATGTTTAATCTGTTTACATTTAAATCCATAATACTCTTATATTTTATCATTAATCGAAGTGGATTGTTGCTAACATAATCTAAAAGATCGCAGATAAGTCATATGATGTGCTGGAACAATCGGCCGTTGCTGAAACAGTCAAACTTCGTTGCTGAAACAGTCGACTCCATTGCTGAAACAGCCGACTTTGTTGCTGAAACAACCAGCCGACACGCAAATTCTGCCTCCATTCGTAATTTGCGATTCTGGAAGAGCATTTTGTGGAATAATGGCAACAGCATGAAGACGTGGTTACACGGATTATTCTGAAGATAGCATTCTTTTTGTATCTGTTGTAACAATATCTTTTTATGGAAGAACAGAATAGTCCTGTTTTAAGAAAGAAGAACAGAATTGGGATAAACACAGATTTGCTCTCATGTAATTATAAGAGATGTCTCCTCTTTAAAAAGAGGAGACATCATCATTAGAGGGAGTTCGAGTTTGAAAGCTACAGGAGAACATTGTATTTGAGAGACTGGAGCTAGACTCCATCTGTAATGTATCATTTCTTTTGACAGATGAATAAAATCTTCTTTTGAGCGCTCCAATTTAATTCTTTCCCTGGGGAATCTTGTGAGAGGGAAAGGGCCCGCCTTCCTCACAAGATTCAACCTTCTGTCCCTGTAGTTTGTTTAATTTCTTTATGCTGTTTTCACTTTACTTTAATTCTGTTGCTGAGACACCAGTTACACAGTTCTGTAGTTTATTGAATATTCTGTTTCCTTAACGCTGCATGTGTTCAGTACATTCATTCTTAAGAAGTTGAGAAATCTATTTTTGTTATATGTTTGAATGTATAATGCTGGGAAGCAGGTGCTGAAGGTTCTTGTACAAAGGAATAGGGTCCTGCTCCCACTCATTGTCTTTCTTTTCCTGCAGTGTGATTAGAAACAGGAGACAAGTGCCGAAGGTTCCTGTTCATGGGAATAGGGTCTTGGTCTCTTGAGTTATCTTTGCTACAGAGTGATTAGTGTCAGGAAGCAGGTGCTGAAGTTCCTAATTAAGGAATAGGGTCCTGTTCCTGTTATGGTTGATTGGTTTCCTTTCCTGCAGATTGATTTCCCTCTATTTGAATTCTAAATTGCAACATAGGAATTACTTTTGCTATAGCATAATTGACTTCAACTTTGATTAAACAGAGTGTGAATAATTAGATTTGTATGATTGGTAATTGTGTGGCTTTTTACTACAACATTGTTCTTGCTTTTGAAATTGAGCATATCCAGTGCGTGATTGTCTTTGGAATAAAAAGACTTCCTCGGGTTGACAATTTATGTGGAGCTTGAATTGTGAAAACAATTAAAGCTACCAACATTTTGGCGCCATTGCCGGGGAAGGAAATTATAGATTTAAAAAGCATTAATCTTTTCTTTTTAAATGTGCAGATTGTATGAGAGGACGCGGAAATCAGAAGAAAACTAACCCCACAGGTGGCAAAGGCAAAGGAAGGGGAGGAAGAAAGACTTTTATTGACGAGATTGTATCAAAGGCTCAATCATCACAGAGATTAAGTTCTCGAAGATCAAAACTTCAGCACTCCCCTCAATCAGATTACAAAACAGAGGAAGTCGTGGGTCCTGAAAATATAGAAGAACCAGCAGTCAGTGCTGGAGAGTCAGAAGAAAGTGTTAGTAAATCAGCAGAGCACATTGAGGAAATAATAGAGAGTGTTGGACGACCAGTGGAAAACATTGAAGAGCCAGTAGAAGATCTTGACGATCGAGCAAGTGCAGTAGGAGAGCCAACAATGGAAGGAAACAATGACGATTTATTTGGTGGAGGACGTGTAGATCCTGAAGGAGAAGGAAGGGATGAAAATTCCCTCTCTACCTTGGGATTTCCTATCAGTGATCTCCCTGCAGGAAAAACTCCTATGAAAAACATTCCATTGTCTGCTTTACCTAACTTCCATGGTTTATCCTCTGAAGATCCGGATGAATTTATTTTTGAATTTGATATATTATGCAGAAGTTATGATTATGTTACTAATGCTCAAAAGTTGAAACTGTTTCCGGCCACCTTGAAAGGAAATGCTTTAAGATGGTTCATGAGCCTTGGAAGTCAGGTAATCACAACATGGGAGCAGATGAAACAGAAATTTCTGCTTAAATATCAAGACTACTGCCGGACGAGAGAAAAGAAGAATGAACTATTCAATATGGCACAAAAGCCGGACGAGAATCTGGAGGACTATGTAGAAAGGCTGCAGTACAATATACAGAGATCTGATCATCCGAATATAAGTAAGGAAATTCGCAAAACAATATTACTTAGAGGTTTAAGGGATGATTGTTTAGATATGTTAAACATGCTTGGCAAGGGAGATATATCTAAGGAATCATATGATGAGATTTTTGAACTTTCCAAGAGGTGTTCAAGGGGAGCTGCAAGGAACAGAGTAAGTAATAGAGATCCCACCTATTCAAGAGTGCAGAAATCAGCCAGTGGAGGAGCAACAAGAGCTGAAATAGGTAATTTACTTGAAGAATTTAAAACTTAGATGTTAAGTTCTTTTGCTTCACAAATTGACACTTTGCAGGTTAAGAAGAAGCAGGCTGAAGCAGAAGCAACTCTGGCTGTCTTTTGCCCGAAGTGCAGAGACAAACATCCACTAAGGGAATGCCCAATGGATAAAATACCAATTTGCACCCTTTGTGAGAAAGATCATGAAACAAAACAATGTCCATCTCTACCAGGAATAAAGGCAGCATTGCAGCCAACGGAAGAAGAAGCTGAAGCAGTTTACCTGCTAACTCAAAGAATACAATGGCAACCAAAAGGACAAGGTATGAACTCTAGTATGCCATTTAATCGCTGGAACAATTATTCTGCTTTCGGTCAAACAAATTACCCTCCATTCAATCAAATGCAATACCCACCCTTCAATCAAATGAATTTCCCACCCATGCAGCAATCAAACCCTCCCTTTTTTGATCCTTCAATGTGGACTCCTTGGCCTCCACAGCAGCCATCTTCTTTTAACCCTTGGAATTCAAATTGGAGAAGCCAACAACTTCCGTATCCAAATCAATTGCCTCAATTCCAACAACCACTTCCTCTGCCATCAAATGCTCCGCCAAATAACCAAATGAGACCCCAGCTACCTGTGCAACCAAATCCTAACCCCAAAAATAAAGTTGTGCAAGTCATTGATATTCAGAATCAGTCTATATTTCCTACTATGCAATGTAATGATATTCATTTAAGATCTGGGAAAATAGTAGAGCCTATTATTGATGACATAACTTCTTCTGATTCTGATAAAGAAGAAACCGAGAAACATAAGAAAGCACAACCACCTTCTAACAAAAATGTTGAAATAACAGAACCACCATTCCCCGAGCGTTTGGTTTTAACTAGAACGCCTGAAACACCTGCTTTTAATCTTTTAGGGGAATTGCAAAATTTGTATGTTAAAATTCCACTTTTACAAGCATTAAGAGATGTACCAATTTATGCCAGAACATTAAGGGATATTTGTGTTAAGAAACCCGGTAGGAAAACCAAGGACCCCCTTACAGTTCATGTGATGGGAGACTTGTCTGCATTAATGTCCGGAAAAGCCCCTCCTATGAAATATGGTGATCCCGGCCATCCTACAGTAACAGTTCAGATTGGTAAAACAATGATTCCCCAAGTTCTGGTAGATTTAGGTGCTGCAATTAACATAATGACTCTTGAAACTTCACAATTGTTACAGCTGAATAACACAATCAGAGATACACCCACCATTCTAGATTTGGCTGATCGTTCTACAATTAAACCTGAAGGAGTTGTTGAGGATCTACTTATCTCAGTTGAATCCTGGAAATACCCAGCTGATTTTGTTGTATTGCAGACTAAAACAAAGCTGGGGGGACATCCCTTAATTCTAGGAAGGACATGGCTGGCCACAGCTGATGCTTTTATCAGTTGCAGATCTGGTTCAATGACCATCTCTAATGGTTATGAAACAAAACAGCTTACTCTTTATCCTCATGCTACACCAATAATTAATAATGAAGATTCTATGTGGATGGATTATGATGATAATGCTGTTCAGCCTATTCTAACTATTGGACAAGCTTTAACTCTTAAAGACAATACAGAGGATGAGATAATTAATAATTTTATTTGTGAACCTTCTTCTGTAATTGCTGAAACACACAATCAATTAACTGCAATTTTTGAAACTAATACCCAAGAAAAGATTGAATCTGAAGACTCATCTCAGACATTAACCACCATCTCATCTAAAAGCAGAACAGTTGAAATTGAACCTGGCAAGACATTAAACATAAATCCTGATCTAACAGTTGATGAAACACAACAGTTAATGAAGTTATTGCATGAATATAAGGAAGCATTTGCATGGGATTACACATATATGAAAGGGATCTCTTCTGAACTATGTACTCACCGAATTTACATTAAAGAGGGATGCCGACCAGTCTGTCAACCCCAAAGACGAATGAACCCTAATTTACGAGAAATTGTTAAAGAAGAACTTCAGAAATTGCTTAATGCAGAATTTATATACCCCATATCTGACAGTGAATGGGTTTCCCCATTGGTAATTGTCCCTAAGAAAAACAGGAAATGGAGAGTATGTGTTGATTACAGAGCCTTGAACAAAGCCACTCAAAAGGATCACTTTCCTTTACCTTTCATTGATCAGGTGTTGGATAGTCTGGCAGGGAAGAAATTCTTTTCTTTTCTAGATGGATTCAGTGGGTATAATCAGATTAGAATTGCACCCCAAGACCAAGACAAGACCACTTTCACTAGCCCTTGGGGAACCTTTGCTTATAGAGTTCTTCCATTTGGGCTATGTAATGCACCAGCAAATTTTCAAAGAGCTGTTGTAGGAATCTTTTCTGATATGCCGAATGATTCTATGGAAATATTTATGGATGATTTTACTCCTTATGGTGTGTCTTTTGAAGATGCATTACAAAATCTTGAGAAGGTACTTAAACGATGTATACAAGCTCACCTCTCCCTAAGTACTGAAAAATGCCATATGATGATGAGTGAAGGAGTGGTGCTTGGACATTTTATTTCATCTCAAGATATTCAGGTAGATCCATCTAAAATATTGGTCATTCAGAATCTGTCTGTTCCTAAAACACAAACTGATGTGAGAAGTTTTCTAGGACATGTTGGATACTACAGAAGATTTATTAAAGATTTTTCTAAGATAGCTTCTCCATTATTTGTGTTGCTTATGAAAAATGCTGAATTTAAGTGGACTAATTCTTGTCAGAAAGCTTTTGAAGAACTCAAGCATCAGTTGTCTATTGCTCCTATTTTGAGGGGGCCTGATTGGGCCCTCCCTTTTCATATATCTTTTGATGCTTCAGACACTGCAATTGGAGCTGTCTTGGGACAAGAGGAAAATCATCTTCCTTATGCTATCTACTTCATTAGTAAGAATATGACCCCTGCTGAGCTTAATTATACAGTTACCGAAAAGGAATTTCTTGCAGTAATTTATGCCATTAATAAATTTCGACACTATATCACTGGTTATTCTACTTTTGTGCACACTGACCACTCAGCTATCAAGTATTTAATGAACAAATCTGTTACAAATGCTAGAGTTACCAGATGGCTATTATTACTGCAGGAATTTGATATTACAATTGTAGATCGGCCTGGTAAAGAAAATGTGGTGGCTGATTTCCTTTCACGGTTAAAAACTAATAAAAATATTCCAGTAGATGATTCTTTTCCTGATGAGTATTTTTTTGCAGTTTCTGCTCACTCTCCATGGTATGCAGATATTGCCAATTATTTGGTTGCAGGAAAATTACCATCACACCTGTCATACAGAGAAAAGAGAAGAATTGTTCAACAAAGTGCCAGGTATAGTTGGATAAGTGGGTGTCTTTTCTACACAGGGCTTGATCAGGAAATCCGAAGATGCATTAGGGAAGATGAAGTGTATGACATACTGAAAGCTTGTCATGATGGCCCTTGTGGAGGGCATTTTGCAGATAAAAGAACAACACACAAAATTTTGAGGGTGGGTTACTATTGGCCCTCATTATTCAAGGATGCAAAGAAATATGTAAGGGCTTGTGACAGCTGCCAGAGAATGGGTCAACCCAATCATAGAGATCAAATGCCATTAAACCCCCAGGTAGTTTCTGAACCATTTGAAAGATGGGCCTTGGATTTCATAAGACCCATTAATCCTCCATCCAATCAAAGAACTTATATATTAGTCTGTACAGACTATATGACTAAATGGGTGGAGGCCAAAGCACTTATTAGAGCCAATGAAGAGGCTGTCCTAGCTTTCTTATTTGAAGAAATCTTCACTAGATTTGGAATTCCTAGAGAGTTAGTCACAGATGGAGGACCTCCATTCAATTCTCATGGTTTTAAGTCTACCCTTCAGAAGTATCATATTCATCATAGAATGACTACACCATACCACCCCCAGGCCAATGGGCAGGTGGAAAGCACAAACAAAGTATTAGAAGCCATTCTAACTAAAACAGTGAAGGACAACCGGAAGGATTGGTCTCAAAGGCTGCCTGAAGCATTATGGGCTTACAGAACTACTTGGAGAAACACTACAGGTTTCTCTCCCTATGAATTGGTCTATGGTAAAAATGTTGTTTTTCCTGTGGAATTTGAAATCAAAACTCTAAGAACTGCTTTAGCTGTTAATCTTGATTTGACTGATGTGAAGACAGCTAGGTTGCAGCAGCTTCTTGAGTTGGATGAAAAGAGATTAGATGCCATTCACCAAACAACCATGATTCAACAACAGAGAATGAAGTGGCATGATAAAATTATCAAACACAAGCAGTTCCAAAAAGGTAATTGGGCCTTGTTGTATGACTCTCAGTTTGAAAATTTTCAGGGTAAGCTACGTACACGTTGGCTTGGACCATATGAGGTAGATGTTGTTTTTCCTAATGGAACGGTAAGACTTTTAACAATTGATGATTCTAAAACACCTCTACTAGTCAATGGTCATAGGCTCCGTCTATACCAGCACCCTATTTCTAAAGAGGATTTCAAGACTGCTTGCATGACTGATATTCATTATCTTTTTCTAGGGGAGTCTTCTGCTCCTCACAGCATTTAATTTTCTGCACTGTTTTATTTTTATTTTTAGTATTAGATTAGATTAGATTTAAGACTAATAATCCCTGTCAAGGGTTGGCATATTACAATTCAATTTTGCAGATTTTGGAAAAGCTCATTAAGGAGGACAGATCCATCATGAGAAGATCTGAAGCTTCAATCATAGAAGCTTGTTCCCTTCATTTCAACCCATTTCCTAGCAATATCCCTTCACCCCATTTCTACATTATTGCCCTTTTTCCCATTTTTCCCACTTCTACCATTCCTGAAATATCATCCTTCAGCTAGTATTTCCCATCCCTTACTACTGAAATTATCCCTTATCAAATACTTCCCCCACTTGTTTCAAACCCAAGTCATTTATCCCATTTTCCTGATTTTTCCCGTTGCTGAAACACCAGTTTCAGCAACGCGTCATTCATTTTTCCGTTGCTGAAACACCAGTTTCAGCAACCTGTCATTTATCTTTTCATCATTAAAACATCATTTCTTTCCGCTGTTTTACAAGATTTTTAGTTCTCCACGTTTACGCTTCAGATCCTTTGGGTGAAAATTATTCAGTACTGAGCAGATCCTATTACACTCCTGTTCTAAATTTCAGAGAAATCTACAGATTCTTCCATGTATATTAAGCCATTCTGAAGCACTCTACACTTCGAATTATTAAACCAAAGGTAAAAATGTAAGGTATATGGTTTTAATGTAATACAGTTAAATTATATATTAAAGAGAGGATCTCGCTCATAATGGTTGCAATCTCCACACGCCTAATCATCATTGCACCATATGTAGGGGGGGGAATTTCGAAAACTGAATAATCATTTCACATTAACCAATCCTCTGTCATTCTTCATATCCACTTCCGCCGTCATTGAGACTCCGCATCCTCTGTTGCAACAATTAGCTTGACCAAAGCCTGTGTTTCTGTCTTCTGTGCCTCTGCATATAACTCAAGCTAGCAGCCATGGGAGGGTCGGCTATCAGACACGAGCCTGGTTCGATAAATCTTCTTCAAATGTTCCCGGAAGCCTATCAAATTTTCTAACAAGCAGGATGGAAAGCATACTTTGAACGGTTAGGAGAATTTGATCAGGAGCAGGTTTTAGAGTTTGCACAAAATCTTCAGGGGAATTTCTCAGTGGTTCAAGGCGTCCGCATTTCAGTTACAGAGGAGGACATAGTTCAAGTTTCAGGTTTTCCGGCTATTGGGACTCGCTGGTTCAGTAGGAAGCAAGTGATTTTAAATGCACAGCAAGATTTTCTTCGTCCATATGAACCAGTTGAACTTAAAGGCCGCTGTGTAAGTCTACATTCACTTCCTCGACCATGGCCAACAGTAGCAGAATTCATCAAACACTACTTGACATGCGAAGGGCGTTACCAGGTAGTCTACCAACACGACTTCGTTTTGATGAATCATTTAAGGAATGGTCGATTAGTTAATATTCCCTATTATCTTCTTGGTTGTATCAAAAACATGTCCTATTATTGCAGACGGGCTAAATTCCCATTGTTATCCCTCACCCATCATCGTTTATGCCAATTGTTAATTCAGAGGGGTTTTGCTCAGCAAAACCCCCCTCTGAATAATCCACTCCTTCTTCCCCAGCAGGCTGAAATTCCTCAGCAGGCCCAAATCCCCCAACAAGCCGAAAGTTCCCAAGAAACTCCTAAGATTCCTTATGAAGGGCAACTGGACGATATCCCAGACTCCCCAGTAATTCCATCCTCAGAGCCAGTTGACCCAACCCCAAGTTCATCCCACTTAGTAGAGTCAACCATTCCCACTATTTCTATCCCTAGCGATGACTCTCTAACACCCCCATCCCCACCTACTTATAAAAGGAAGAAAAGAACCCCAACAGTCTTTGTCTCAAAACGACGAACAAGGGCCAAATTCCACATTTACACTTCTTCCGAAAGCCCTTCCCCCAGAAAAGAACCTTCCCCTACACAGAAAAGGAAAGATAATGACTTCTCTGCTTTCCTACCAAAAAGGAAAATGAAGATGACTATTGAAACAAGAGTTACTCCCATTTCCCCTGACCCCGCCAATATTCTGTTAAAACTCCAATCTTCACCCCCATTTCAAATCCCCCAACCCGTCTCGTCCGGTGGCACTGCCACACAAGAACCAGTGCCCCGGGATAATACGACATCGTTTATGGCCCAAACAGTGACTGTCACACAAGAACCAGTCACTTACCCAGAGGCTGAAACACAAGAACCAACCACTGTGGTACAAAAATCATACACCAAGCATGATGATATAGGGAGACCAGCCGTAGCTGTTCCACAAGAACTAGCTATGGCTGTGCATCAGTAGACAACCCCAGCAGAATCAACCAGCACACAGGGTTCACATACTATGGCATCTTTATTGGAATAAAATGAGTTTCTGAAGTCTGAGCTAGAAGCCTATAAGAATGAATTAATCGAGGCACGAGAAGCCTTTGATAGAGAATTGAATCTCTATATGCTAGCACACACAACATCATCGCAAAATAGGGAGCCATGCAAGGAATACATGTGCCATGAGTGTGGTAATATTTACCAGCAGGCAGGCTACAAAGTAGTCAAAATTCAAGTATCTGAGGTGTCTACATCAGCTGCAATAAAAAAGGAATGCCCTACTGCTCCACAAGAACCAGTAGGGCTCTCAAAAAGTGTAGAAAAAGAAACTAAACCTCAGATATCTTGCCCTGTGCTAGTTAGTGCAGCCACTCAGATAGAAACACAACCACAGATATCTTGTCTTGAGCTAGTCAGCTCAGCCACTCAGACAGTATCACAACCACAGGTATCTTGCCCTGAGTTAGTCAGTGCAGCCACTCAAACAATGTCCCAACCCAGTACTTCTAATGCCAGGACACAGACCCTGCCATGGAATCAATTAGAACTGATGAACAAATGGAAGAAACAGTATGTTGAAGAACAAGATACAATATTACAGCAACACAAGTTAGCATGGCAGAATCACATGTATGCCAACTGGGATAGTTGGGAACAGACGTTGCAACAGCTCAGGGATTCCAAGAAGGAAGTCAAGGAATCAAAGGAAAAGATGGCCTTGATGTTCTCATTAGTGCAGAAGTTGATGGCTACCCGCAAACCCTCTGTAAATTACTCTCTCTTCCTTTCTGAACGTCTAGTTTATTTTCAATTAAAAGCAATAAAGGATGGCAGACCTCATGAATTGCTTACTTCAGAACAATTTGTTGAGACTTTTGCTGAGGCCCCTGAAAGTGACCAGCATTTGCTGTGCGAACTTTGCCTCCATAATGAGGCCATTCCTGACAATAGAAGAGTCAATCTCATTCCAATTGCAGGTGATATACAAATAAGGGCATTTGTTTCATTTTTGGCCAATCAGCTCACCTGGCAAACTGCGTTTATTGCAAGCAGTCATAATGAGGAGAATAGGCTCCTTTGGATTAGACCAGAACCTTTAAGTCCAGCCATGTTTATAGCACAATATCACCAATTCTTACAGAAGCCAGGAATGCATAGGTACATGCAACAACTACAGGCTTCAACACTTTTGAAGCTTCAACACTTTTGAAGTGTCAACAGCAAATCAGAGTAAAGGAGGCTACTGCATTGAAGGCCAATACTATGTTTTGGCAACAGTCATGTAAAGAAAGACAAGACTATCACCCTTTTAGCCCTGATAATCTCCAAGCTGCACTTTCCAGGGTACCTAATTATATCAAATGCATTCGACATTGTGGAGAAAACTGGATTGGCTACCATTTTCATTTTCCAATTTTATGGCTGCCTTCAGAGAAATATCAGTGTCACTACCAATTGGCTGGCAGAGATGAAGCCTTAGCATGGCAGCAATTGCAGAACAACAGAGGATTCCGAGCTCCTACAGATTCCACCTTCTCCAGCTACTGCTTGAGCAATTTGCATGCACAGAGTCAGTACTCAGACTAGGAGTTGCCTGAGGACATGCAACATTTTCAGCTGGGGGGGATGTTAGGACTCCACTATGTAGAATTTTTACTATATACTTTGACACCATCTTACCTTTATAACCATGTTTAAAAAGGATTCCATTATCATTTTCATTTACTTTATCCCAAGGTATATAAAATCCTCTTCTTTATTATATGTTTAATCTGTTTACATATAATTCCATAATACTCTTATATTTTATCATTAATCGAAGTGGATTGTTGCTAACATAAGTCTAAAAGATCGCAGATAAGCTATATGTTGTGCTGGAACAATCGGCCGTTGCTGAAACAGTCAAACTTCGTTGCTGAAACAACCGACTCCGTTGCTGAAACAGTTGACTTCGTTGCTGAAACAGCCAGCAAGCACGCAAATTCCGTCATTCGTAATTTGCGATTCTGGAAGAGTATTTTGTGGAACAATGGCAACAGCATGAAGACGTGGTTACACAGATTATTCTGAAGATAGCATTATTGTTGTATCTGTTGTAACAATATATTTTTATGGAAGAACAAAATAGTCTTGTTTTAAGAAAGAAGAACAGAATTGGGATAAACGTAGATTTGCTCTCATGTAATTGTAAGAGATGTCTCCTCTTTAAAAAGAGGAGACATCATCATTAGAAGGGGAGTTCGAAGTTTGAAAGCTACAGGAGAACATTGTATTTGAGAGACTGGAGCTAGACTCCATCTGTAATGTATCATTTCTTTTGACAGATGAATAAAATCTTCTTTTGAGCGCTCCAATTTAATTCTTTCCCTGGGGAATCTTGTGAGAGGGAAAGGGCCCGCCTTCCTCACAAGATTCACCCTTCTGTCCCTGTAGTTTGTTTAATTTCTTTATGCTGTTTGCACTTTACTTTAATTCTGTTGCTGGGACACCAGTTATACAGTTCTGTAGTTATTGAATATTCTGTTTCCTTAATGCTGCATGTGTTCAGTACATTCATTCTTAAGAAGTTGAGAAATCTATTTCTGTTATATGTTTGAATGTATAATGCTGGGAAGCAGGTGCTGAAGGTTCCTGTGCAAAGGAATAGGGTCCTGCTCCCACTAATTGCCTTTCTTTTCCTGCAGTGTGATTAGAAACAAGAGACAAGTGCTGAAGGTTCCTGTTCATGGGAATAGGGTCTTGGTCTCTTGAGTTATCTTTGCTACAGAGTGATTAGTGTCAGGCAGCAGGTGCTGAAGTTCCTAATTAAGGAATAGGGTCATGTTCTTGTTATGGTTGATTGGTTTCCTTTCCTGCAGATTGATTTCCCTCTATTTGAATTCTAAACTGCAACATAGGAATTACTTCTGCTATAGCATAATTGACTTCAGCTTTGATTAAACAGAGTGTGAATAATTAGATTTGTATGATTGGTAATTGTGTGGCTTTTTACTACAACATTGTTCTTGCTTTTGAAATTGAGCATATCCAGTGCGTGATTGTCTTTGGAATAAAAAGACTTCCTCGGGTTGACAATTTATGTGGAGCTTGAATTGTGAAAACAATTAAAGCGACCAACACACTAGAACCCCTAAGTCAATAAAAAATACAATGAATTTTCAAGCAGGATGCTCCTGCATCACATATGCAGCAATGACAAAAAGAAACAGACAATTCGAAAATTTTAGTCCTCAGAAAAAAGAAGAAGATAGAGTTGTTAGTCAAGGCCTTGCAATGTGACAATGTTGGTTGATATGATGCTAAACAGATGGGTTATCAATCTGAATCTTCTTATGAGAAATTCTTCAGATTGAGAATGACGAAGTATCATTATGAATACCTCCCTAGTTAAGAGGGAGTGTTGAAAAGTATAACTAGGTTCGGTCTTCATAATGACATGTTGAAATGTGATTTTATGTAATTGATGAAAAGAAGAAAAATAAAATTATTATTGTAATGTTTGTCTCATGGGTTTCATGAGCAAGGAATTTTATTTTTAATGATGGGTCCCATTGTGAGCCTTCAGGATTTGTCATCTAGTCATAAAATTCAATTTGAGTCTATGTCATGTATGAAGGACCCTTCTTGGGCATGTTAAATTTTGTGTGAGTCATTAGATAAGTATAAACAACCCTCCAAGATCAAGCAAAGTCTCCTCCTACAAGCCGACTTCAAGAATAATAATATCTTCACAAAGACATGTTGGCTCACCTACATGTCATGTCGGCTAATTAGCATGGGCAATAACTATAAATAGGGAAACTCGGCCTTATTTCGAAGACAAAATTTTAGAGATGAATTTTTGGTAAAGATCTAAAATAGAAGGAGTACGAAGATCAGTTAGAAGACTAATCATTAGAAAATATTGAAGGAAGGAAAGAGAAGTCTTTGGGAAGTGTTTTGGGATTGTTTTAGGCTTATATCTCTTCACACGTGTAAAGTAAATAGATTTTTCTCTAATGCATAAAAGACCAAAGTTATTGCAGACCTATACGAAGGGTAATGCAAGGAGGAAGCAAGGGTATGCTAGAAGTCAAGTTACCAAATAAGGGACCTCTTATTGAAGCGAAGGAAAGCAAGGCATAAGAGAAGGTATTAAGTATGATTCAGGGTTTCTGATTAAGTTGGATAAAATAAGTCTGAAGTAGAAGGAAGTCTAAGTTGAAGAGAATCCGAGAAGGAGGAAGGAGCAAAAGGCTAGTTATCATTAAGGATCTCTTCAGGGAAGCTTTGTGTCTTGGTCTTGGAGTGGAAAATAGTTCAAGGGTCTTGGTCTTAGTAATCATCAATTGGAATCTCTATAAGAATAAGAAATTGTTTGGGTTTTCCTCTAAAGTACGAGAGGTTTTTCCTTGGATGATAGCCTATATTCTATGTCTCTTGTCTCTTTATGGTTTATGCATTGGTATTTGTTTGATGAAGAAGAAAACTAATAATATAAGAACGAGAATATCCTAATCTAAGAAAGTAAAAATAATTGACAAGCAGTTATCATAAGAAGAGAAAATGCCTAATAGTTGATGCCCTAGATTTCTCAACAAGGTAGAGCCCAAAAACCACAAATTTTGTCCTCCTAACTTCTCTTAGACTTTCGCTCTCCTTTTCCTAGCTTCCCAACTACACATCTAAAAATGTTATTGATAGATTGAAATTGTGAGTGTGTGTCCCCAAATGAAGTCGAACTGCTCTTTATATAGCTTTCTCAAGGGGTCAAATTAACTCCTTTAGGCCGAATTGAGGATCACATGGCTGACTTGTACTCTTGGAGATTCCAGGACTTTCTAGAATAAAAAATAATTCTTTTTACAATTAAAAATTTCCTGGAAGGGTCTTATAAACATGATGTTGATTCCATTGACTCATGACAATAAATCTTAAGACCTAACAAACACTTAAAGCTTGAAGAACATGATTTTACATAGAAGACCATCAATAATTAACATGAAACCCATGCTTTAATAATAATAATTTTTCTTTCTTCTTTTCTTCTTTGTTACATAGGATACATATTCAAATGAGTACAATAATTATGAAAACTGAAACTAGTTACATTTCTCAACACTCCCTCTTAACTGTTGAAAATTGTAACTAGGATCGGTCTTCATATTGACTATGTAATTATGTATTTATGCAAAGAAGAATACAAGATTATAATATATATTTTTTTGATATGCTTGACTCATGGGTTTCATGAGAAAGGTTTTAGATCAAAGGAATTCTTCTTGATGTCCTCTAGGGATATGTCTTCTGGTCATAAATTGTATTAATTAAGTGTCATGTTTATGAAGAGTCAAAGTCTAATTTGTATGCCTCCAGACCGTCACATAAGCCTTGAAGGTTGCACTCAAAAGATGATTAAGAACAGTGTTGGAAAACCCTTCAATTCAACCTTAATTACACAGGAAGATACTCTCCATAAGTCGACTTATATTCAAGTATTCAAGTCGGCCTTAGTACACATGGACAGGTCAGCTCAAATGCAGGTTGGAACAACTATTTATACCTACATATGCTGCACAGAAAAGAATAGAAAAGTGCGGATTTTATATGAGGTTTTTGCAGAGTTTAAAATGAAGATTGATCTGAAATAGAATGCGAATACATGTGTAGTTGATGCAGATCTTAGAGAAGAATAAAGTGTGGGTTAAGGACAAAATTCCATGCAGATATATCTAAGATCCTTCAGCTTGATAAATTCTGAATAAAGTGTGAGTTAAAAAGGGCTGTGATCATTTTAAAGTGCGGATCTGTTTCAAGGATTGTTTTGAGTCAGTGAATGCGGATCTAGATGAAGAAGTTGTTGATCTAGTAATATATACAATTGTTGTCTAAGTGAGATAAGGAGTGCAGATGATTCAGTGAGACAAGAAGCATCAAAGTTAAAAGACTGAAGTCTGATATAATAATATAAGGGTAGAAGGAATGTAAATCTCTGATTTACCTTCCTATATTCAATACACAAAAGGAAAGCAATATATCTCAAGGAAGAAGTATAACTGAAGACTAAATCAAGGAAGATATAATTAGAGACCGAGTTCTCTAGTGGTGGTGCAAGTCAGTGCAAGTTGGTGCAGAAGAGAAGGATCAACGTTTTGATCATAAAAAGAAGTATTGAAAAGGTCTTGGAGGCATTCCTAGGTCAAGGGTTAGAGTCTTGGTCATGGTACTTGTCATTTGAAGATCTATAAGAAGATTTCCTTACAGGTTTTCCTCTCCAAGAGGGAGAGGTTTTGCCCTAGCTCTAGGACCCTAATTTTGTGTCTCGTATATTTTGATAATTGACTTGATGAAATACTAAATAAACTAAAGAAGAGAAGACATAAGTAACTCAAGTAAGCTCACAAGTAATTATCAATAAGAGAATTTGAATTAATCACCAGCCCTCCAAATTCTCAACATTAATTAGGGAGGTATTCATAATTGTACAACCAGTACAACATCATATCTCAAATTGAAGAGTTCTCAATAAGAGTTGGATTGATAAGTTATATTGTAAGCATCATCATCATGACAAACATTGTCCCTGAGGCCTAATTGGAAAATATCTACTTTAATTCAAGAGAATTATGTTGGGAGGATTTATGTGTGATACCACACTACGTTTCTAAGGTGCATACCCCATCTGGATGTCCACAAGGTATGTCCTTTTATGACTATTTTTATCTTGGATCTCCATATCTGAGTCCTCAAATAATATCAGTCCTTCAGAAGTAAGACTCGGAATTCCTCTTCAACTACTCATTCTCTTGGATTCTCGTCTCATCCTCAAAGAGTGTCGGTCCTTGGGACCGCCACCTATCTTGGATTCCAAATCCTGAAGGAGTATCAATCCCTTTCATTTTTCAAGGAAACCACATATGCTTATCCAATCCTTCTTCATTCTCTCTTCATCACCTAAAGAGGAGAATGCACATCTGATGTCCAACGTCACTCCCTATCAACCATAGAGGACATATGTATTCTCCCTTAATATTGAGAATAGGTCCTTGCTCCTTATCCAAGGAGACTCCTTTCCTTCCTCTCAAAACAAAGGAGATTCCTTCCTTCCAATAATGGAAGCCAACATCAAAAGCCTTCTAGCTTATCTTCATTAGAGCATCAACTACTAGTTCTCCATAGCTACAAAGTTCCTTCTTTTCTTCACATCTCTTGCATCAAGCATGCTTATTTTCAAGGTATCCTGAAACCATTTCCACTTATTTTTTCTTGTGACAGGATCCAGGTCATCTTACTTTCTCATCACTTTCTTCTTCGATCATGAAGGAATTGCATTGTGCCTTCCTGATTTTCAATTTGTTCATGAAAGTGACTTTCTTGACCTTTACGTTTCCTTTGGCATACAACTACCCTTCTAATCCAAGATGGACTCATCTTGAATTTACAGCTTCCAGGTACAAAACATTCTCAACGTTCTTTTTCCATATAGTTAAACTTTCCCCAATTGTCATCATGTATTGTTGCAACATTCTTTTCCCAGTAGCCAAAAATAATATGTTAGTAAGATAATCAAACCATAAATAGGCTTACCTTACCATGGTAACCTTCTTGCTCCGTCAACATATTCATCAATCATCTCCACTTGATATTTCCTTCTTGCATCAGAGTGCCCAAGGATCGAACTTAATTACCAATTTACAACTTTTATTCTTCCGGAGATCATACTAGATGTTAATCAATACAAATTCTAGAGAAAGTCCTAATCTTTCATACGTTCATTAGTAAGTAAAATTGTATTATTTTCCAACATCATAAACACTTAAGCATGTCCAATCTTTATTTCACAATAATCTCATACACATGAATCTTATCCAAAGTCAACATTCATACTTATGTTTTTATCCAATCATCTAGATATCCATGCAATAGTTTGTATTCTAACCTATTGCAACCTTTCGTCTCCTTGTACCAACATGATTCCCCATTACATAGAATACATACTATTTATGTCATGATTTATTTCCCAAGGAATTTCCAAGATGAAAGTCCTTCTTGAATCATAAGCAAGTTTACAACCTCTAATGTAATGTTAGATAATATTTGGACGAACTTTATGCAAAATTGTTAACATTATATCCTAGATGATATCTACTAAGAAACATAATCATATAAATTCTAAACATGCTAATATTGTATGCTTCTATCCTATGATTCTTATGCAAAACATATCATCAAAAAAATTCATAAAGAACCTAGAAGATTGTGAACCTTCTTTAGTAATAAAGATCCTTCACTTCTTCCATTGCCTTCTTCTCAGGTTCTCCCACTGCTTCGACTACATGAGTTTCACTTCTACCTTTAGTTTATTGTTCTAATTGTTTGGAAAATCCCTCTTAAAGTTTTCAAGTTGGTTGCATCCAAAACATTGTACCTTGGACATATATTTCTTCTTTGACTTGCAAAACTTCCCTTTCTTCATCTTCTTGACTCGGGCCAGGAATGCTTGAGATTGCTCATCTGATCCAATGTCATATTTTACCTTGATCCTTGATTATTTTAGTATGCATTGTGCCCACAACTCTTCAAAGGTATTTGAATCCTTCTTGGAGTAGAAAATTGTTGCAAATTTTCTCCATTATGGTGGCAATGCATTTAGAACACATACAGTTTCTTCAAAATCAATGATTGGTTCACCAAGTCCTTGCAAATGGTCTCTTAGTCGAGAGACTCTCATGAGGAAGGATGCCATATCCTCATCTTTCGATTTCTTCATTCTATACATCTTGTTCCATAATGACATCTTTTGACTTTCTGTACTTACAGAGTACAAATTCACTAGCTTATTGTACATGGCCTTGGAAGTATTCAAGTTTTCACAAATGGAACAAGAGTATCCTTGATTGATTCCACTATGATCCTTTGAGCTCTTACTTCCCCTTTCTTGTACCTTGCTATTTCTTGTGACTTTTCTTTTGTTGGTTCAGTAATTTCTCTAGTAACATATCCCATTACATCTTGCTTTGTGAGTCTGATCAAGTCAATCCTCTTCTTCCATACTAGATAGTTTATTTCCTTATGATCTTGTTGCTCTCCTTGTAGAAAGAACTTACATGACTTGAAGATTCAACCATTATGAGATAATGTGATTTTTACTTGAATAATATATCCAACCTTATTGATGTCTTCAAGTCCTTTAGAGAGTTCTTAATGACGCCCTTGAAAGATGTTCCATATGACAACTTCCAAGATTAATGCCTTGCAAATATACTTTCCTTTTGTGAGATCAATACCCTCATTGCGAGATGGATGTAGTTTTTATCTTCTTCAATGTAGAAACCCTATATTGGAGGGGTCTTATATCAATGAACCTTTAACCAAATCCATTTAAGAGACACTCTTTTTCTTTTACGCATTGAGAGCTTCCTACCCCTTGATCAACAATTCTTTCTATGTCCTTTTGGGTTCCTTCCTTGCGCACCTTAGCTCTGATTCCATGTTAGAAAATGATAAAGTGGCAGATAATTATACTTATTTTATTTAATCTTGACACTTTCTTGTGAATCTTATTTATATTCTTGTGTTCTTTAGTTATATCTATTCATCAAACAATATTAGGAAACTGCAACAACAAAATAGGACACAGATATAGGCTCTAAGCCATGGGAAAATCCCTCCAAGGGGAAAACACAGAAACTCTTCTCTTCTTATAATTTGCTTCAAATGAGATACAAACACACAATACTTAGACCAAGCCCTTCTCCCAATACCAATTCGACCCTTCCTCAAGTCCTTTCTAGCTTCTTCCTTGTAACTTCGTTTTTGCAGCAACAACACAATTACTTAACCTACAAATTCAACTTCCTAACTACTACCACTCAACCTGCAACTTTGGCCCAACTTATTATTTCTTGCAGCTTCTTGGAAACCCTAATAAAACCTTATTCTGAGACCTACATAGAGCAAGACAACTCTCCCAAGGTCAACGAGGTATAGACAAGTGTTTTCCCATTTTTAGCTAAAAATTCAACACTTCGTCCTCTTGCAACTCGAACATGCAATTTCAACCTCCTACTGCAGCCCAGTAACTCTAGAAGTTCACACGTGTGAGAGAGATAGATCCCATAAACCACAAATTTCATCCTCCCAGCTTCTCTTAGACTTTCGATCTCCTTTTCCTAGCTACAGATCGAATTCTTTTCTTGATAGATCAAACTTGCGAGTGTGTGTCTCCAAATGAAGTCAAACTGCTCTTTATATAGCCTTCTCAAAGGGTTGAATTCCCTCATTTAGGTCGACTTGAGGATTCCAGGGCCGACTTGTACTCTTGAAGTTTCTAGGACTTTCTAGGCTAAAAAATAATTATTTTTACGATTACAAATTTCCTAAAGGGACATGATGTTGAATCCATTGATTCATGACAATAAATCCTAATACCTAAAAAACCCTAGAAGCACAAAGAACATGATTTTACATAGAAGACCATCAATAATGAGCATGAACCACATGCTTTAATAATAATATTTGTCCTTTATTCTTTTCTTGTTTGTTACATAGGAATATCGAAATGAGTACAACAACTATGAAGACTGGAACTAGTTACATTTCTCAACGGATCCTTGGAAAAAATGTATTTATTCATAAAAATATATGCTTAGGATTGGTGATATGGCTTGTTCTATGGTGTAACTTTCACACAAACAATTAGTTAACAATGTCAATAATAACTAGGACTTTGAAATTAATTTTTTCATTGATAAATATGTCTTCAATGCAACCCCTTTGCATGTTGATATCCAACTGAACTAGATATATAAGGATGATCAAGGCTAAGAAAAATTTGTGGTTGTGTTTGTATTTAGTTATAATTGTAGTGGCTTGATTGAGGAATCGTAGATCTCTCACAAATGTTCAATGCTTTGGGCAAGACCACCCAACCAATCGTACCTATAATTGATGAAGCATGTTGGCGTTAAACACTGACTACCAAAACGGCTTATGCACCAAGTTTATAGCTCGATGCTCAATGGAACTAGCTCAATGGCATTCAAAATCCAATGTAAATTACAATCAAAACCTTAATGTTAGATATGAACTAGGCTAATTCTTCGATATGGTTCTACCATTTATCCTTATCTAGCTCCTTGAAATTACATTTAATGATTGCATGGTCTTTGGACTTGTTGCTACTCAACATGAACAATGATACCAACTCACTATGCAATATTTAGATGAAAAAATAACTCAGCCCAATGAACCTACATTTGCATTTATGAATGTACATTGTTTCCTAATAGGTACAAGAAAGGTGAGTACAAAGCAAAACAAATTATAGTTGATGGTTTACAAGATAATTTACTTGCATATGTTGGGAATTTAAGAAAGTCTAAATACATGTATGACAAGATAGCCGACATGTATAAAATCAACAATCTACATGAGATCATCACCTTGAAAGTGTTAGGTTCCTATATTACTAGTTTAGTCCCTTATTGTTATTATTATAGGCCCCTTTTTGTTATTGTTGTACCCCTGTAACCCCAATATTGTTATTATGGTGCCCTTAAATTATTATTGTTAGGTCGGCTAGGATTATATTGTGGCCCCATGGACTCCTTTATATAGAAGGAGGTTTTGGTCATTTGGAGCATCCAAGAATTGTTCATTTGTATTGTAGGTTTCCCCCTCAAAGTGGTTGATTCATAAGGCGTTGATCTCTCTTTTCTTCTATTTTTGGAGCTGGTTTCACAACATTTGGTATCAGAGCTTTGGATTCTAGGGTTTCGCTGCTCCAAACAGATCATCGTGGTATTTTCTCTATAACGTTTTTTCTACGAAGGTTCAAAAGCTGAAATTTTTAGAGCTTGAAGCCATAATCCTGAGGAACATCGCCGCAAAATTTCAAATCTTGGTTCACAATATTTTCGGAGATATGATCTATGGAAGTTAGGGCTTTTTGAAGGCTCCTGAATTTAACCTAAACAAGTCATCGCGGAATTTTCTCTATAAATTTTTTTCTACGAGGTTTCAGAAGCTGAAATTTTCATAGAGAGAAGCTGAAATCCTGAAGAATGTCCTGGAAAAATTTCAAATATTGATTCACATTATTTTGGAGGTAGGATCTATGGAAGTTAGGGATTTTTCAGGCTCTCGAATTTCATCTCAAAGAGGTGATCGTGGGAAAATATTCATAACTCTCTAAGCATCAGATTGGAATTCTTTAAAGAGTGGCCACAAGTACACGAACTGTAGTTTCCTGTCTATCAAATTTAGAACTAAAGGAGGAAACGGTGACACGTGGCAAGTCGTACAAGTTTTCTCTACTAAACCAGTCCATAATTAGGTCATTGTGGGAGATTGGACATAACTTTTCCTTGAAGAATCCAAATCAGGTCAGGCCTGTGGCATTCAAAAGAGGATTCAAAGGGCTACATCAAGGAAAAATTTTAGATATTGAAGATCCGAAATCACAGAGATAATTTAGTTTCAATATCGAGCTCCTCAAAAGCAAGAAAAAAGTGTGTATTTTTTTTTCAAATTGCATAAGTCTTGTGTAAAAAAATCAATTTGAAGTGATTCCAAGGGCCTATTGAGCATATATTTCAGTATTGAGTTCTAAAATGCCTCCTAAAAAGAATTCAACACTCATTAAGCTCCCAGAATACTCTACTATGACTCGTGAAGAGGAAGAATTGCAACATGATCTATCAAAATTACAAGAGAAAGCGCACCAAATTTCGCTCTCACAAAGAGCAACTAAAAACGAAATGGGAGTTTTGAAGAAAGGCGTGGAAGCAAAGATGGATGGTTTGAAGAATAATATGGATGGTTTGAAGAAAGGCGTAGAAGCTAAGATGGATGGCGTGGAAGCTAAGATGAAGGACATGGAAGAAAAAATGAAAGACAACATGGAAAACATGAAGAATTATCTAAAAGAAGACATGGAAGGTTTGAAAAAGTTGATACAAGAAATTATTCCTAATGGCGAAAATATAGTAGAAGAAACTCATGATGAGAACAAAATAGATGTTAATCGTGATTTCATAAACTCTAATGTTGGATGGAAGAACCACCATATTCCAAAGATGGATATGAGGAAGTTTGATGGCAAGGATCCCGTAACATGGATACTATAGATGGAGCAATATTTTGATCTCAATAATGTGCAAAACACAAAAAAGGTACGCATTGCAACTTTACATTTAGAACATAATACATTTTTATGGTATCGATGGCTTTGCTCCCGTAAAAAAATTGTCACTTGGTCAATTTTTACGGAGTAAATGATAACACATTATGAGGATACAAAGAACAACACCTTCTTTAGCCAATTGATAAATCTCAAAGAAAAGGGTTCAATGGCGGAGCACATTGAGGACTTCCAAAAATTGAATTAAGGGTAACTGATATTCCATAGGAACACAGGATTTATGGTTTCATAAGGATTTTAAAGGATAACATCCAACATGAAGTTCGCATTTGGGAACCTGATTCATTGGAGAAGGAATTTAGGTTGGCAAGAAAAATTGAATGTAAAATTATGACAACAAGGAAGCCTACCACTCACATCTATAAAGATGGAAGTGTTCCTACTCCTAGACTTCCACAACCTACAAGGTTGACACCGCAACAATTGGAATAAAAAAGAGCAAAAGGGCTTTGCTACAGTTGTGATAGAAAATACACTAAAGGTCATAAGTGTGTTGAGAAGAAATTATTTTACATAGATTGTGAAGAGGAAGAAGAAAATGAACAAGAATCTTCAAAAGAAGAGGATATACACCAGGAACCAACCCTAGAAGAGGAAGAAATGTGTCCGACCATATCGTGTAATGCATTGGCAAGAATTACCACTCCTTAAAATCTCAAGATAGAAGGACATATCAAGAAGAAAAAGGTAATAGTGTTGATTGATTCGGGTAGTACCCATAATTTTATTCATTGTAAGTTAGCCAAGGTATTGAATTGTTTCCTATACCCAACACCAGAATGTCAAGTGATGGTTGCAAATGGAGGAACTATAAATTTCTCTGGAAAATGCCATAATATCAAGCTAACCATGGGGGAATATGTATTTAATAGTCCAATGCTTTCCATTCCAATGGGAGGCGTTGATGTTGTACTAGGAGTACAATGGTTACAATCTTTGGGGACAATAGCTTTTAATTTTCAAGAAATTTTCTTAACTTTTTAGTAAGGAAAGAAGTCACTAATTACTAGGGTACTCAGTGGAAGCCAAAAGGAAAGCATGGTCAAGCCTAATGTCATGAAAAAGCTTCTAAAGAAAGAACAATGAGGCGTAAATTGCACAATTATGCTCACTAGAAGTTCCAACATCAAAATCATCTATTTCGCAGACTTCAAAAGTCTTGGACAAATATTCCAAGGTGTTTGTACTCCCAAAGGACTCCCACCTATTCGTGATCATGATCATGCTATTCATTTTGATTCCGTGAAGTGTTCTCTCCAAACATTAGGCCTTATAGATATCCTTATGTCCAAAGAGCAAAATTGAACGTATGATTGAATAAATGTTAGAGGCTGGTATAATTCAACCTAGTCAAAGTTATTTCTCTGCTCCAGTAGTATTGGTGCACAAGAAGGATGGATCATGGCACATGTGTCCAGATTATAGGGAGCTCAATAAGCTCACTATTAAAGATAAATTTCCCATTCCTGTGATTGATGAATTATTGGATGAATTAAATGGAGCAATTTATTTTACCAAGTTGGATCTTTGTTCTGGATATCATCAAATTAGAATGAAGACTGAAGATATTCTGAAAACAACATTTCAAACTTATGAGGGTCATTATGAATTTTTGGTCATGCCTTTAGGCCTTACCAATGCACTTTCTACATTTCAAAGGTTAATGAATTCCATTTTCAAACCCTTAGAAAATTTGTGCTAGTATTTTTTGATGATATACTAATCTACAATAGGTCTTGGAAGGATCATGTTCAACATGTTGATAGGGTGCTCAAGCTATTGCAGGAGAAACAATTATATGCAAAAGCATCCAAATGTTTCTTTGGAGTACAAGAGGTGGAATATTTGGGTCATTTTGTGCGAGGGTGTTAAGGTAGACCCTATCAAAATTAAAGCCATTAAGGAATGGAAAGTCCCTAGAACCATAAAGTAGTTGTGAGGATTTCTCAAGTTAATAGGGTATTATCGCAAGTTTGTTAAGAATTATGGGAGAATAGCAGCACCTCTAACAACATTATTGAAGAAAGATGCATTTTCATGGAATCCTGAAGCAACTAAGGCCTTTGAACATCTTAAAGAGGCAATGTGCCTAGCACCGGTCTTAGCTACGCCAGATTTCACAAAAACCTTTATTGTGGAATGTGATTCCTCAGGAAATGGATTTGGTGTTGTTTTAATGCAAGAAGGAAGACCCATTGCTTTTCAAAGTCATCTAATCAAAGGAAAGTATTTACAGAAATCTATTTATGAGAAGGAAATGTTAGCAATACTACATGAACTAAAGAAATGGCGACCTTACCTAATGGGAAGACACTTCAAGGTAAAAAATGATCATGATAGCCTTAAACACTTTTTTGAACAAAGAATATCTTCAGAAGAACAACAAAAATGGGTCAAAAAGATGTTGGGTTATGACTTTGAAATAATATACAAAAAAGGGAAGCTAAATGTTGTTGCAGATGCACTCTCAAGAAAGAATGAAGAGGTGGAAGCATTGCTTTGTGCCATTTCTATTATTCAACTGGATTGGATAACCAAAGAAAGAGATGAATGGAAGAAGGACGAAGAAGTGTGGACACCCATTCAAAATTTGCAGCAAGATCCTAGTACATCTGATACATTTAGTTGGAAAAATTATTCCTTATGGTACAAAGATCGCTTATATCTTTGTAAGAGTTCCCAACTAAAACAAAATATTCTTTTGGAATTGCACACTTCTCCTTTAGGAGGTCACTCAGGATGTTTAAAAACTTACCACAGGGTGAAGAAAGTATTTTTTTTGGGATGGCCTTAAATCTGATATTCAAAAGTTTGTAGCGAAATGTTTGGTTTGCCAGCAAAATAAAGTTGAGACAATTAAGACCCCGGGTCTTCTACAACCTTTATCCATTCCAAGTCAACGTTGGGAGGAGATTTCAATGGATTTTATCATGGGTTTACCTAAGTCCGAAGGAAAGAGTGTCATCATGGTGGTAGTTGATAGACTTACCAAGTATGCACACTTTTGTGCATTATCTCATCCATTTAAAGCAAGTATGGTTGCTACTACATTTATGGACAGAATTCAAAAGCTACATGGAAGCCCAAGGGTTATTGTGAGCGACAGAGATCCCATTTTTACTGGAAATTTTTGGACGTAGTTATTTTCTTGTTTGGGTACTCAATTAGCTCATAGCTCATCTTATCATCCTCAATCTGATGGTCAAACTGAGATAGTAAATAAATGTTTGGAAGGATATCTTCATTGTTTTGTATCTAATAAAAAAACACAATGGGTCAAGTGGTTACCTCTCGTTGAATGGTGGTATAACACTTCCTTCCATACTGCAGCAAAAATGACCCCATTTATGGCACTTTATGGATATCATCCACCATCCATCACATCATACTTAAGGGAAAATTCGAAGGTTCAAGCAGTGGAAGATCACATCGAGCATCAGCAAGAAGTTCTTCAACTCTTAAAGGATAACCTGAATTTGGCACAAAATCGAATGAAACAACAGGCAGATCAACATCGTAGCGAGAGAAGTTTTGATGTAGGAGATTGGGTATTTTTACGGCTACAACCATACAAACAAATGTCCCTCAAGCAAGCAAAGAAGGATAATAAATTATCGGCAAAGTACTATGGTCCTTACAAGGTGTTGCAAAAGATTGGTACTATGGCATACAAATTGGAGCTTCCTGCTTCTTCGCGAGTACATCCAGTTTTCCATGTTTCATGCTTAAAGAAGGTTATAGGTGAAAATCTTCCAGTTCAAACAATATTGCAGAACTTGATGAGGAAGGAAAAATCATATTGGAACTGAAGCGGTCATGGAAACAGGAAAACTGAAAATTAGAAATAGATCATTCAAAGTATATCATCAAGTGAAACTACCATGAAGATTATACATGGGAGGATGAGAATTTTATATAGAAGCACCCAGAGCTACTCAAACATTGAGGACAACACTTTTTTGAAGGAGAGGGGCATGTTAGGTCCCTATATTACTATTTTAGTCCCTTATTGTTATTATTATAACCACCCTGTTTTTATTGTTGTACCCCTGTAACCCCAATATTGTTATTATGGTTCCCTTAAATTATTATTGTTAGGTCAGCTAGGATTATATTGTGGCCCCATGGACTCCTATATATAGAAGGAGGTTTTGGTCATTTGGAGCATCCAAGAATTTTTCATTTATGTAATGTATTGGAGGTTTCCCCCTCGAAGTGGCTGATTTATAAGGCGTTGATCTCTCTTTTCTTCTATTTTTGGCGCTGGTTTCACAACAGAAAGATAAAATTAAGGAAAAAATGAGCAAAGGTAAAATTGTTCAATCATACATTATGAGGATCTCCTATCTTAGAGATCAACTGCAGAGGGTTGGAGAAAATGTACCTAATAGAGAGATGGTTGTCGTGACTCTTAGAGGTCTCCCTCTCATTTGGGAAACCTTCATTACTACTATCATCAACAACAATATCCTTCCATCATTTGATTAATTTTTTGGGAAGCTTACTGAAGAAGAATCAAGTATGGTAGCAAGAGGTAGGATTCAAAAGCATGAAGAGGGAGAGGCTGCTACATACATCACTCATAACAAAAGGAAGAGGACAAAAGGAGGCCCTTCTAGAAAGCCTCCTTCTCAAAGTTAAAAAGAAAGAAATGGCAGATCGTTATCCCATATTGAATGCTATAACTGCCATAATAAAGGTCATTATGCACGTGATTGTCCGGAGAAGAGAAAGAGGCCATAATACAACACCAGAAGCAACAAAAATAATAAAGGAAGAAAATGCAATCAAAGAAACAACCGTGACATAAAATATGAAAGGAGAAGAAGAGATTCTTCAAGCTACCGCGAAGAAGAAAATCCTCCTTTTTAGGTCCCTATATTACTAGTATAGTCCCTTATTTTTGTTAGTGTAACCCCCTTATTGTTATTGCTATACCCTTGTAAACCCAATATTGTTATTATTGTGCCCTTACATTATTATTGTTAGGTCGACTAGGATTATATTGTGACCCCATGGACTCCTATATATAAAAGGAGGTTTTGTCATTTGTATCATCCAATAATTGTTCATTTATGTAATGTATTTGAAGGTTTCCCCCTCGAAGTGGTTATTTCTAAGGCATTGATCTCTCTTTTCTTCTATTTTTGGAGTTGGTTTCATAATATTTGGTATCAGAGCTTTGGATTCTAGGGTTTTACTGCTCCAAACAGGTCATCGCGGAATTTTTGCTATAAATTTTTTTCTATGAAGGTTCAGAAACTGAAATTTTTACAGAGCGAAGCCAAAATCCTAAGGAAAGTCTGGTAAAAATTTCAGATCTTAGTTCTCAATATTTTCGGAGATGTGATCTGTGAAATTTAGGGCTTTTTTAGGCTCCCGAATTTCACCTAAAACAGGTCATCGTGGCATTTGTGCTATAACTTGTTTTCTACGAAGGTTCAGAAGATGAAATTTTTACAGAGCGAAGCTGAAATCCTGAGGAATGTCCAGTGAAAATTTCAGATCTTGGTTCGCAATATTTTTGGAGATATGATCTGTGGAAATTAGGTTGTTTTTAGGATCCCAAATTTCATCTCAAAGAGGTGACCGTGGGAAAATTGTCATAACTCTCTCTCCAAGCATCGGATTGGAATTCTGTAAGAAGTAGCCACAAGTACACAGACTGTAGTTTCCTTGTATCAATTTCAGAGCCAAAGGAGGAAACAGTGACACTTGGCACGTCGTACAAGTTCGCTATACTGAACCAGTCCATAATTAGGTCATTGTGGGAGATTGGGCATAACTTTGCCTTGAAGAGTCCAAATCAGGTCAGACCTGTGGCATTCGAAAGAAGATTCAGAGGGCTACTACAAGGCTGAATTCAGATATTTAAGATCTGAAATCACGTAGATAATTCAGTTTCAATATTGAGCTCCTCGAACGCAAGAAAAATGTGTGTATTTATTTTTTCGAATTGCATAAGTCTTGTGTGAAAAAATAGTTTGAAGTGATTCCAAGGGCATATTGAAACATAGATATCAGTATTGGTTCTAAAATGCTACCTAAAAATAATTCAACGCCCATTAAGCCTTCAGAAGACTCTACTATGACTCATGAAGAGGAAGAAGCACAACAGGACATATCAAAATTACAAGAGCAAGTGCACCAAATTTCGCTCTTGCAAAGAGAAACAAAATATGAAATGGAAGTTTTGAAGAAAGGCATGGAAGCTAAGATGGATGGTTTGAAGAAAGGCATGGATGGTTTGAAGAATGGCATAGAAGCTAAGATGGATGGCATGGAAGCTAAGATGGATGAAAAAATTAAATTCAACATGGAAGACATGAAGAATGATCTAAAAGAAAACATGGAAGGTTTGATGACAAGGTTAATACAAGAAATGATTCCTAATGGTAGAAATATAATAGAGGAAACTCATGATGAGAACAAAATAAATGTTAATCGTGATTTCATAAACTCTAACGTTGGATTTAAGAACCACCATATTCCAAAGATGGATATGAGGAAGTTTTATGGCAAGGATCCCATAACATGGATACTACAGATGGAGCAATATTTTGATCTCAATAATGTGCAAAATACACAAAAGGTACACATTGCTCCTGTAAAAAAAATTTCACTTGGTCAATTTTTACGGAAATGATAACACATTATGAGCATACAAAGGGCAACACCTTCTTTAGCCAATTGATAAATCTCAAACAAAATGGTTAAGTGGCAGAACACAATGAGGAATTCCAAAAATTGAATATAAGGGTAACTGATATTCCAGAGGAACACATGATTGATGTCTTCATAGGGACTTTAAAGGATAGCATCCAATATGAAGTTCACGATTGGGAACCTGATTCATTGGAGAACACATTTAGGTTGGCAAGAAAAATTGAATGTAAAATTATGGCGACAAGGAAGTCAAAGTCAATTCTTCTATTTTTGGAGCTAGTTTCATAACACTCCTTAAAAGAAGTCAAGATCTCTCAGGTATGAAAGTAATGTTGTAGATAAATCTGAATATATTCTCATTTCTGCACTTACTAGTTCTTCTCCACCAGATTCGTGGGATAGTTGGTTGGTTGATAATGGGGCAATTCATCACTTCTTTGGTTACAAGGAACTCCTCTCTAATCTGGTAAAGAGGGAGACTAAGTTGAAAATCATTCTTGGAGATAAATCCACTCATCCCGTAAAAGGATTTGGATCCGTTAAATTTCATTTGAATTTTGGGGAATCAATATTGATGCATGATGTTATGTATGTGCCGGGTCTAATGAAAAATTTGATATCTATATCCACATTGGAAGATAAAGGGATGAGGGTTACCTTCATCAATGGAAATTTTTTGACTTGGTTTTTTGATGCATCTATGAAAGATGCATTCACATTAGGTTTGATATCTGAAGGTCTCTATAAAGTCACCAGAAGGCCACTTCTAGCATTGGTTCATAACACCAATCATCTAAGTGAATTGTGGCAACGCAGACTAGCTCATTTACACTATGATGCTTTTCCAAAATTGAAGAAATTGGTCTTAGGTATTCCAAATGTTCAAGCTCATCATGATGGAGTTTGTCTAGGTTGTGCAAGTGGAAAGAAACAAGGGGACCATTCCCCTCTAGTAAGAGTAAGACAATTGATATCCTCCATCTCATTCATTCAAATATATGTGGTCTGATGCATGTGCATTCTATTGGTGGTCATCTCTACTACATCACCTTCATTGACGATTTCCCAAGAAAGACATGGATATATTTCCTTAAGCACAAGGATGAAGCCTTTGAAAGTTCCAAGAATTCAAAGCCTTGATCGAAAATCAGTTAGGGAAAAGAATAGAAGTATTCAGGTCCGATAATGGAGGGGAATACATGTCAAAATAATTCATAGAATTCTGCAAGAAAGAAGGGATCAAGAAGAAAAATATTGTGCCATATACACCTAAACATAATGGCTTAGCTGAAAGGAAGAACTGATCTATATTGGAAGTTTCTCGTGCCATGCTTCATGATAAAAAGGTACCAAAGTTTATATGGGCTGAAGCCACACATGTTGTTGTATATGTTCAAAATCGGGTGCCTCATCAAGCATTAGAAAACAAAACCCCCAAATAAATATTCACAGGTGCCAAGCTTGACATTAGCTATCTTTGTATATTTGGATGCCCTCTATACTTTCATGTGCCGAAGGACAAAAGAAACAAGCTAGAAGCTACAGGAAGAAAAGGTATGTTTTTGGGTTATTGTTAAAACTTTAAGGCATACAGAATAAATATTCTTGGTCAAAGGAAGGTCAAAATTAGTAGGGACGTAACTTTCAATGAAAATGTAGCTCTTGGTAAAGCAAGAGACCTTCCTTTACCTCCTCCTCCCAAGGAAGAAGATGATGACACAAATATTCTAGATGGTCCTTATATTCCTGATTCAGATGATATTTATGTTCCCATGAAGCCTATGGATCCCTTAGATCCACATCCCAGTTATCCTCCAACAAGGAGAGACCACTTTGGCTTCACAACACTCTACAGGATAATGAAAGAAATGTTTCCATTCGCAGATCATTCATAGAAAGGATGCAACCATGCAGGTATCAGGGATATGTAGCTACCATGAGCGCTATGATTCAAGTTGAACCATCATCATTCAAAGAAGCAATCAAAGAACAAGTTTGGAAGGATTTTATGGCTGAAGAAGATGACTCTATCGTGAAAACCAATGTATGGGATGTTGTGCCGAGACCGCATGGGAAGTCTCATGTGACTTCAAAATGGCTATTCAAGATCAATCATGGAATCGATGGAAGTATTGAGAAATAAAAAACAAGGTTCATAGCTCGAGGTTTCTCTTAGAAAGAGGGAGAAGAGTACGATGACATATTTTCTCTTGTGGCTCGATACACAACCATTTGTTCAATAATTTCCCTTGCTGCTAGTCAAGGATGGACCCTTCATCACATGGATGTAAAAACCATTTTCCTTCATGGCATGTTACAGGAAGAAGTATATGTTGAAAAACCACATGGATTTGAAGTGGAAGATCGCAGAATGCATGTTTTCAAGTTGAAGAAAGTTCCCCAAGCTTGGTATGCACGCATTGATAGTTATTTAATGAAATTAGGCTTCACAAGAAGCAATGTTGATCCCAACGTATATTTTAAGGTTGTCTAAGGTATGCCACTAATTTTGGTTCTATATGTTGATGATCTATTCTTGATAGGAAGTGAACCTCTAATGATCGAATGTAAGAAGAAGTTATCCTTTGAATTCGAGATGAAAGACCTTCGAATTATGCACTACTTTTTGAGCCTTGAGGTGTGGCAAAGACCTGGAGAGATATTTTTCTCACGGGGAAAGTATGTTGTGAAGCTGCTGGAAAATTTTGGTATGAATGAGTGCAAATCCATGGCTACTCCGATGGAGATGAATTTCAAGAAGTTGTGTGGAAAAATAGCTAGACTCATCCTAGCAAATCCATCTGAGTACAAACAACTAATTGGGGCTCTACTGTTCCTTGAGAACACCAATCCATATATATGTTATGCAGTAAACACGTTGAGTCAATTGATGTCTAAGCCCCTTCATGTGCATTAGATTACTTCCAAACATGTATTAAGATACTTACATGGATCAATCACACTTGGTTTGAGATATTCTGCCGGAGACTTTCAAATTCATGGATACACTGATGTCGATTGGGCTAGAATTGTTACTGACAGAAAGAGTACATCTGGATGTTGTTTTAGTCTTGGTCCTGCCATGATATCCTGGATGAGTAGGAAGAAAAATTTGGTAGCATTAAGCAAAGTGGAAGCATATGACATTGCTACTAGCACGACTAGTTGCAAAGCTATGTGGTTAAGGAAGTTCTTTAGTGAGCTATTTGGTCAAGTCTCAGACACTACAGTGATATAATGTGAAAAAAAGAGTAGGATCCATTTGGCAGAGAATCATGTGTTTCATGACAAGTTAAACCACGTCGAAATTCGATACCACTTTATTCGAGACATGGTGCAAAGAGGAGTTGTTAGACTCCACCACATATCATCTAACAAGTCGATAGCATGTATTCTCACCAAGGCATTACTGAAAGGAAATTTCTTGGTCTTCAGAGAACAACTGGGATTGATGGATATAGCCCCTCGAGATAAGGGGTGTCGTTGATCGAGGACACTGAGCAAACTCTTCCTACCTTGCTTGAGCTCTAAGGGTAAGGAATTGAGATATAGGGCTCCTGGGGTTGAGGTACCTTTGGACAATAAGGTACTCCCCTATCTATTACCCAGGGTTGAGATGCTACTCTCCTATCTTCATAGGGTCGGAGATGATGCCCCCCTATCCGGTCCATATAGAGTATACCCCAGTGGGAATCATACCGTCAAGCAAGGCTTGTTGGGAATAACACTCCTCATTTGGCCAACGAGTTGAGAGTGTACTTGGGGTGTACAAGCCAAGTCAATTATGATGTAGGTGTTCTACCAGATGACTATTGAGAGTAATTGATAGGAAGATGGGTAGGCAATAGGATTGAGTTGAGATTTTCTCCCCTATTTTTATTTTGGGTTGAGAATGAACTCCGAGATGAGATTCTAGGGTCGAAGATGTGCTCCCCTGTATGATGGGTTATCTTGTTGCTTGGTACAAGTGGAAGCTATTTTTCCCTGATTCTTCTTCTTCTAGATCCAAGAAAGTTTCAGCAGATGGAGTTGAGCCATGAAAGTTTTAGCAGGATGACACCATGATATGAAGATCTATAGGCAGAGGTTATCAAGTGGAATTATTCCTAGTTGAGAGGGAGTGTTAATTTTTGCAACTAGGGTCAAATTCCACTTTGGCCAGCTCGGATGGTTAAGATTATAATTGCATTAAATTCCTCTTTTGGAGAGAGCTAAAATCAACCTGTAGATCACCCCAATCGGTTAAGTGACAGATTTTGAATTATTTTATTTATTAATATGAAATGTAATAGGTTGGCCTAAGCACATGTGGATTTAGTCAAATCGACCTCTGTTAGTCATCAGTATTTTTCCTATTTTTATGACTAGATCCCTTGTCTAGGTTTTCTAGAAACCAATCTCGATCAGTCAATTTGTCATCTAGAAAACCCCTCAAACAATTTTTTGTCTCCCTACCACTCTCTTTCATATTGTGATGAAAGTGGTCTTCAGTTTTCAGTCCCGGCCTAAATCAGCAAAACCTCCCTGTCTATAACTGTCGCAAGCCTTGTATCTCTGAATATTCAAAATCCCCTGTTTCCACATAGCTCACTGTCAAACATTGGACAAGTTGTCTACCCCTCTCTCACTGATTATTTTGTCATATGATGACCTGATTATGCCTGAGAAACTCTTCAGAATCTATGACAAAATCTCTAAGTCTAGGTGGTGGTGTTTAGGGAAAATACCTTGACAAAACTGTCTCTAACCCAAAAACCCTATTTTCAACATCAGTCAACCTTCATTTCTCATTTTCTAGAAAAAAAAATCCTTTGTCTATCCATAGGTCATACACCACTAAAATAGTCACTGTATATTGTTTCAGCAGAGCTCAGAAAGGTTCAAATCAGGGAAAAGAGAAAGAAATTCCATGTCTGAAGAAAAATGATCATTTCAAGCATGATATTCATAACACTACAAGAAGAAACTCCAATGATCAAAAGCTATCTTAACAATGCATCTCTGCAGGGGTGCTAGTATGAATGGCTCTAATCAGTATGACCAAGAGAATACTTCAGGATAAAACTTCAAGGTGTAGCATTTCATTGTTGAAATCAGGGAGAATACAGAGTTTAAAGAAAAAAAGACCTTCAGGATTCCTCCCTGCAAAGTCAAAACACCAAAAAGGTCAAAAGTACCCCATCATGGCAAAAGATACAAAGCTTGGGAAATGTCTGCATCCAACAACTCAAAATGGAATTTTTGCATTTATTCCAAACATGTGGGCCGCCTCTGAAAAACAGTCTCATGAAGCTAAGAGTGGCAGTCTTTGGCAAAAGAGAGCCTCCAGCAGACTAGGCATCAGCATGAAAGGTTTAAAAGGAAAATTTGCCTTTTATCCTTCTTTAGCCTAGCCTCTAAAAGCATCAAAAGCGCTACAACTACTACAAAGAAATATTAGTCCAAATACAGGTAGCAGAAATTTATCATTTTCAAAAACATTACCTACCTATAGATTTCACAGTAAAATTCTACAAAAACATGTTTTATAGGCAAATGGTGCAAAGATAATACATATCATGTTTTGAAGGCCTCCTTCATGATAAGTAGAGGGCCTTAGACAATTTTTTTGCAAAGTGCCTCCTCCAAAGGATAAAAGGGGGCCTCATAGTGGTCTAAAGGGTCACAAAGATTGTGTTTTGGAAGACTCCTTCAAAAAGATAGGTAGAGGGCAAATGGCACAGTCTCAGAGGGCCCAAACAGAGGTTATATGTTGTTGTAATAACTTCTTTCAAGGGGTAAAAATAAAACAACTAAAGCACTCATAAAAGTTTGTTTGAAATACTCTTTCAAGTATGCATACCGGGGTTTCCAATTGTTCAAAGGCAATCCTACAAAGGTAATACAGATCGTGTTTTAAAGAACCTCCTTCAATCATAAGCAGAGGGTAAAGGCACAGTCTTAGAGGGCCCAGATGTGGAATAGGTAGCCTCCTTCAAGGGTTAACACTGTCAGATTAAAGGCCTCCTTCCAGAGAAGAAAGGGCACCCCTCATAGTTCTAAAGAAGCCTCCTTCGAATGACAAGCACAAGGTTTCGTTTGAATGATAAACACAGTTTGTCGAAAGAGCCCACAAACAGTTTGTTCATAGACATTCTTCAGTTGGTTAACAGAGGTCAAATAAGCGCCCATTCAATTTGTCAAAATTGCCTCCTTCATGACAAGCAGAGGGCCCACAGACAACTGGTTCAAAAGACAAATCTTCAAATGATGTAGCAGAGATAAAAGAAAACTTTTGTGTTTACAATGCCTCCTTCAATCATAAGCAGATGGAAAAAAACACAAGTTTTCAAGTTGCCTCCTTAAAAGCATTAGCAAAGGGGCAACAACACAGTTTTTTAATAGCTTCCTCCATCATGAGAGGAGAGGCCTAAGAAAACAGGTTTACATTAACCAAATCAAAGAAATAAAAGGGCCCATGGAAATTCTGTTTCCAAAGACATATTTTCAAATCAAATAAACAAGATAAGAGGCCTTTGATAAAGGACCATGCTCAAATGATGTAGTAGGGATAAAGACAACATGTTTTCAAGAAGGACATTTTAAAATGGATAAAGCAGTTGGTAAAAAAGAAGGCAAGCCCTCAACAAAAGGAGAAGGCCGCTTTTCATCACAAATACAAATGATAAAAAGGTGGATTTTCAAATACAAAAGAAGGGAAAAAGGGGTTTCTCAAACCCTCCCAAGGCATAAAAGACTCAGCCAAAGCATTTCACATTTCAAAATTCTTGGTTTGCAAAGTTTGACAAGGGGAAAGGAGACAAGTTTCAAGCGCCCACCTGTTGTTTTGAAGGCATGACGCACCTGTGGAGTGGCGCGACGCACCTATAGCGCCCCTCCAAAGAAAATTATACAGGGCGTGATGCACCTGTAGAGAGGCGCGACACACTTGTGCACAAGAAGGTCACGCCTTACCCAAGCCCTCCAGGAGTGCCAGAATTCTGGTAAATGCACAAAGGTTGTGTCTTTAAGCTACATAGGAGTTCTTAAGAGGTATTCACCTACTCTTGTGCCTTGTTTTTGGTCTTAAGATATCTATTTTTTTAGAGATGGTTTAAGAAGTAGAAGGAGCAGTGATTTTCAAGGGAGAAGACACATATCATTGTAAAAAAGCCTATTTCTTAGTGATAAGGTAAATACACAGTTTTAGGGAAAAATACTCATTTTCATTCAAAAAGGACTTGTTTTGTTCAGTGATAAAGGAGACAGTGAGTTCAAGGATAAAACATAGTTTGTTTTCAAAATATAAATTTTTTACCAAAAGCCAGTGTTTGAAGAATCAAGACCTTTGTCAGTTAGAACTTGCTTGGTTGGAGTGGTTAAAGTGAAACACAGTCCTACAAGGAGGAAAACAATGGTTTATGCTAAAGAAGAAAAACTTGTTTTGGTAAATCAGTGAAGGGAATAAAAAACAAATATGCCTCCAAGGAAGGACAACAGAAGTGGGTATCACAAAATATTTGAGCCTACTACAACTCAAGAAATAAATGATTCTCCTTCAGTTCTTTTCTATTTCCATGAAGTAGGATGTCTTGAATTTTGCAACAAAGTCCAAGAAGTTAACAATCATCCTCCCTTGACACAGTTGTTTTCCTTGAGGCTGCAAGGGGAACATATTCACATAGCGGGCCTTGATTTTGTGCTCACCCCTAGATCAGTGTCAAAAGCAACCAAGATCCCTTATCTTGGTGAGAAATGGTTCAAACAAACCTATTTGGACCTAGACCACTACAAGCCATTCTTGAAATTGGCTTACCAAAATGAATGCAAGGCGACCTTCCTCGTTTCTCATCTATTGAACAGTTATGTGCCCCTAATGAACGCCATCATGAAATACTTTACATGTGAAGAGAGATTTTCACGAGTCTATTCATATCATGTCCGACTATTGATGCACTTCACTCAGACCCAACTATTGAACCTCCCTTTCTTCCTCTGCAGAAGCATTGACAAAATGGCTTCATTTGTTCGAAAGAGCCCCCTGCTCAACAAAAGGCTAGCTTATTTCATCATTCCCTCATAAAAATCCTCATCCTCCATCAACTTGAACAAAAAGGATTTCCTTGGGAATCCTTCATTTCCCATCCTGATTTCACCACTGCCTTTTCATCCCATGGTCCATCTCATGCCCCTTCCTCACCATCCACTCACTATGTCTCCCCTTCTTCTAGTCAATCTACCCCTCAAAAGAAAAAATCCCCTATGATTGAGAGTGGAAAGGAAGAGTCTAATCAAAGCAGTAATAATGAAGAACAAAGTGGCAGTCAGCATAACAGTGATGGGGGAGGTACTAGTGATGATGATCATAGTGGCAGTCAACATAACAGTCATGAAGAAAGCAGTGATAAGGAAGAACAAGACAGTCCTCAACAAAGCAATCATAGTGGTAATCAACTAAACATTGAGGAAGAAGGAAGTGATGGTGAACATGAACAAAAAGATACTCAGCAGAGCAGTAAGCATGATGAAAGCTCCCAAATAGCTAGTGAAGATAATCTTCAAAAAGACAACAAGCAGGATCAGAAAGACAACCATCACTCAATTGAAAAAAGAAACAGTGGTAACTTGCAGAAAAATAAAGAAAACACGCAAGAAGAAAGCATTCATGATGAAGACACCCATAGTAATGGCAAACAAACACAAAACAGGGAACATTCCAAGGGTGACAGCATGAAACAAAAAGAGAAAAACAGTCCTAAGGGTAGCCAAGACCAAATCAAGGACAATGAAACAAGTAATGATAGATCAAAAGAAGACAGTAAAAACACAGAGAATGAAGAGAGTTCTCAAAAGCATGTGCTAGCTGTCTCTCCTAGGCAAGGGGCCATGACTTTTTCTCCAAAAGTGGTGAAGCCTAAAACCACTAAATCTACAAAGAAGAAGACTTTTCAAGTTGTAACTCCAAATGTTACTAGAGCACTCCGGAGTAGAGGCAAGTTTCCCAAGCAGCTTATCATTGAAGTGCCAAAGAAGAAAAGGGAAAAGAAGCCCATTCAAAGCAAAGGTAAGGAAAAAGTAGAGCAACATGAGAGCAGCCATGAACAAGAGAAATATTTTGACATAATCTAAGTGGACAGTGATGCCAAAGATGACCAAATCAGAATTCTAAACTCTCTTCTACAAAACAGAGAATCTCAAATTGAAGATTTAGAAGCAGATTTAGAGAGGTCTAAAGACCCCATTCACCTCCTACAGCTACAAAATAGACAAATGAGCGGGCAAATGGCAATCTATGAGGCTCGGGCCCTCAAGCACCGACGGGAAGCACAAAAGGCACAAGTAAAACTTGAGGAATACATGGGAAAATTTGATGATGTGGAGGAAGAAGAACCAGTGAGGAAAAGGCATAGGACCATGGGTCTTAGGAAAGCCTTAGAGAAGCAAAGGGAAGAAGAATCAGCCCTTGCTTAGCAATACCCTCTCACACAGCTGCTTGGCGAAGAGATAGAGAATGATAAAGAGTCTTGGCTCGAAAGAGCAAACAAACACTTAGAAGACAAATTAGACAAGAAAAACAAAGATTTGGGTTTGCAAAGAAAGATGATCGGGCATTACAAAAAGTTAAATCAATTTGCCCGAAGAAAACTAAAGATTGCCCAAGAAAAGCTCAAAACTGCCCAAAGAGGGCGCCCGATGAAAAAGGGAGGAAAAGACACATCTAGGCTTGGAATTTTGGTTGAAGCTTCCATGCATGCTTCTAGAAACCCTTAAGGGGTTTTCTCACCAAAATTGAGCAATTTTTGACATAATTTTGTTTTTTGTGATTTTTTGGCCTAATTGCACAAATTCATGGGTGCCGCCATTTTTGCTTGGAACATCCTCAGCTGATGAAAGTTGTATCTTTGGATGCATTAAATTGGAGGGAATATACTCAGAAATTTCTAGATCAAAAGAATATGTTTTGACCCCTCAAAGAGGCAAAAAACAATCATTTTTCAACATTCTGCCTTGCATATCAGCAAGTACTACTTTCCTGGGGTTTTTCACTCAGTTTACTTTTTTACAAACTTCCTAGCATGAGTTTGGAAAAAATCAAGTAGTTCCAGAAATTAGACATCCAGGGCTTTCCAACAAGCCATCACGGGCTTCGTTTTGACATCGAGAAGTCCCTCAAAAGTCCTCTGCAAGACAAACTTTTTTTGCTGCTACGCTCCTGTAGAATTTTGCTGAAATGCATTTTTTTGAAGATGACTGGCCAAATGTGCATTAGGAAAGTTTTTCTCTTGTGTCAAGTCTAAAAGGTGATTCCTTTTTGCTATTCTAGTCTGAAAAAATATTTTTAGAGGATATTTTGTGCCTTGGACCTTGTAAGGCCTCAAGGACAGTTTTAGATATTTGTTTTTGGCCAATGGCCTTCTAGTTGCTCTAGGTGGGTTTCCTCCTCTTTGGCCTATATATTTCAAGATGATTCATTGTAACAGAGGGGCAGAACTTGATTTATAGAGAGCAATATATAGCACTATGAGCTTTGAAGAAATACTTGTTTTATGAAGTGGATGATCTCTTGCTTGGCTTGATGGTGGAGGAGCATTGTGTGTAGGATTCCATGGCTTGGTGAATGGTATTATGTTTCTTATTTGTTATGTTTTCTTAGTTTCTCATACATGTTTTCATGCTTCTTGCTTGCTGTAGTTCAGTAAAGAATAAATTTGAGATATGCCCATGGAGGCAACTCAAATTTCCTGATTCATTGCAGCTTAAATGTTTTCATCTTTCTTGGTCATGTCAAAGAATTCTTAAGAATTCTTAATTGCTCTTTGGTTCACTAAGAACTTGTTACTTGTTTCATTAATGGTTATTATGTATGTTTTCTAGTATGATTCACGGTATGCCCTGCTTACTCATAGCTATTCAAAATTCCATTTCTGAAATCTCTCTCTGAATTGTTGGTTGTTTTAGTTAAGTCAAAGAGGTCTTGTTTCGATCTTGCCCTTTGTCCATGCTTTGCAATTTTATTTCAAAGTTCCCGATAGCTCAAGATATGATGTTTAGGAGTTCCCTATTTATAGATTGAGTTTTTTGTTAATCTTATTTGTTTTCTCAAAAATCTGAAGGCGATTTTCCCAAATTTAGAGGGTCTTATACTTCTATGTATCACTGGATTGTTTATTTTCTGCATCTATCAGTTTGAGTTTCGTTCATAGAGATTAATGGTCAACCCTAACTCATGAATGCTTGTTGTTTAACTATTTATGCTTAAAATCTTTGTCTTTCACAAACTTAATGTCCATCTCATTTCACTTTCACCCAAAGAATCCATTTACCTCGACTAAATCGGCCCTGCAGTAATACCTTGTTCATCACTAAGACAATATTGACCTTATTTGACCCCATAACCCAATTGATTTGACGAACTCCATATCTATTTGTCCTTTTAATCAGTTCTCCTCAAAAAACTCAAAACAAACCAAACCATACTTAACAACTAGCCTAAAATCAAATATACAAAAGAAAACAAGTTTACATCCTTTGCATAATAGAGAGAGCCCTCTCTGAGTCCAGAAAGGCTAGGTCCTAGGGCTCCAAAGCTTGGTCTAATGTTACCCTGTCATTTGGTTTACCAATCTGCCAAATCACGGGACTCTAACAACCTCAACCCCAAGAAAACCCTCACTAAAGCTATAGTTAGAAGTGACCTCAAGCTCATTCTCACACATTTGCTCAAGTGATTTTCTTCTTGCACTCTTTGTCTTGGTTCGTCTATTCTGTTTTGGCTCGCACAGGTTCGATGGAAGAAGTTCGCACAGGGTTAAGAATCACAGGCGAGAAGCTCGTTCTGATCTAGGGCTTCTGGGCCACAACTGCAGGCACAAAACTAGCAAAATCGAGCTCTAGCCACGGGCACAACATGGTAAGGTAGCAGCCAGGGTGCCATAGCCGCGGGCAAAGTGTGGCAAGGTAGCGACTAGGGTTTTAAGGCCAAATCAAGCTGATCCGAACCAGAGTTACAGGCGCAAAGTGTCCTGCTAGCAGCCAAGGAGCTATAGCCGCATCCACAACATCTTGTGGGTGTGGGTAAGGGTTTTTCTGAGTAGATCTGAGTTAGGTCATCTTCATTTGCTCGCGCAGTGCATCAAAAATTCATTCCCTCAGTCACAAATGTTTGTGATCAATCTTTAATAGCATCCTAGATTCAGATCTAAGATTTGTCATTTGATATCAATTGGCTTCGGTGATATATTGGATTCGTGTTTCTTGATGTTGTAGATATGCAGATCTGTAGATTTGTTCTGTGTATTTCCGCTACATATGTATTGGCCTCATTGTACTTTTTATGACGATCTATTGAAGAAGAATATTTGAAAGAGTTTCCCCCTTGTAGGTTTTTCCCCGGTCTAGGACTAATTTGTTGTCTCTTATGGTTGTGTTATTGTATTCTTTATCACTACATATGTTTTTCTACCTTTAGTTGCAGTTTATGATTAATTACACTGCTAATAATTGGACGCATTGTTTATGGAAAATTAATTTGAACTAAAGTAATTAATACGACATAAAACAAACTGAAAATTTAACAGGAAAGACTTTGTGTAACCTTTAGGAATATCAATGTGCAACATATGGCCCTTAAACCTCCTCTAATCACTATGTGCGACTACCTACATCCTCCAACCAAGTCCTGAAATGAAAAAGCAAGGTGCATGCAGTCCTCTAGTTCAAGAAATTGGTTTAGTGTGGCTATCCAATAGCGAATAGTATCCTTCAAACATTGAATTGCCAACCAACAATTTTATCAAATAATGAATTGCTAAATTCAACGGTTAAAAATCTAAACTCAGTTGAGAATTTGCAACATAAATATTATCACAGTTATTGATATCGAGGACTCCACAAACTAGATGTTTTCTATCATCGAGCTATTGTTACTCTTCCCAAGTATTAGCAAGAATTGATTTTGATCAAGATATCTCAATAACATTATCCAATATTCATCATATACATTCACTTAACAAAACTAGGAGTGACAATACCATCCAACAACCATTAAGATGCTCAAAACAATGCATGAAACATAAAGACAAGTATCATAATGCATACATAGAATTTACATAGCAGTGAGATCAAATGCATTGTTAACACATAATTTACTTTTGAAATTTATAAGGAAAAATAAACTTTGAATGGTTTCTCCATTTTCATTTTGACGATTTCAAGTTACAATGTAGCCCTTGGATTTATGGCATACTTAGCTCTTGGCTAGTATAAATCCCTTTGTGAGTTTAATTACAATGAGATATAAGCATAAATGGGGGTAATGGAAAGTTCTGACTGTCCTTTCATCTCTCATTCCTAAACTTTATTTCCATTTATTCTTTTCTCTTTTCTCTTTTCTTTTCTTGTTTACATTTACTTTCTTTATTGTTGCATTGTCTTTTCTTATGTTCTAACTTCATTAATTATCAACTTTGTTTGTGTGCACTGAATCTTATAACCATTCATGTTATTTAGAACCATTTCAGATAAAAAAATGACGAGAGAGGTAAATTGATTATAATATTGAACCTTGACAATGCCAAATTGTGTTTTTGTTTTACACATATTTCCTGTCAAAATTTGTTAGTTGATCAACTAGAATCTATGATAGAATATACACCACCTAAGCTTTGAATAGATCATCTCTCAACATACAAACGAACCAATAATTTCACAACCTTGAAGTTTGCCTCTTTGTTTACTTATCATGATATATTAAAAGATTTTATTTATATTAGAAAATGCATTCTACATTCTTAAATTCATGTTAAAACACAAATTTTATAAATTTAATAAAAAATGATTATTTATTATATAAATTGTGAAGACTCAAATAAATTGATTCATGATTGTTTTTCTGTATGAGGTACTCATTGCGCCACTTTTGACCTACTCGAGAATAATGTAGTAGTAAACTCACCACCATGGTCATACTTTGTGTCAAAATTGAGGAACCTCCATGTAAAGCATTAGTCTTGAACTGATGACCTCATAGAGTTTGAGAAACTAGCAATGTTGGGTGAATCATCTCTCCTTTAAGCTTAAACCTTAGATGTTCTAGGAAAATTACAAGTAATGTAGGTTATATTATGTTAACTAGAGTTTTGTTTAACTAAAAAAAATTATAGAAATTATGATTCATTTTTATATTACATTGAATCAAATTTTTCTCTGCTAAAAATTTTCCATTTCCTAGTGTAAATATGTTATTATGTAACTAGTTTATCATGATCATGATTTTTTTTATTGTTAGACACCAATTGCATCTACTACTTATCATCTATTTTGCATCACAAATTTTAATTTTATTTGACCTCTTACACTCTTCTATTATTTTTCTAAATTTCGTATCTATTCATAACTTAAGGCTTGTTTAATATTAACAACCTTTAATATTGTTGAACACCTAATCCTCTATGGGTAGGTGTGGAAGGCGGAGAGTCACAAAGGAGTCCAAGTGACCTTGGAAGATGAATCCAAGAGTCACACCATTGTATTATAAATGTACATCTATGGTGAATAATATGAGTATCTCATGCTTATCTTTCTATGTGTGTGTTTAGTTTCTTCATACACCATGTGTGTGTTTAACATGGTATCAGAGCTGATACGTTCATAACTAGCTCAACCTTGTGTGAGCCATTTATTTTTGTGGCCTACGTAAATCTGCAAAAATTCTAGTCATTTTTGCAGCATTCAGAAATCTTCTGCAGCATTCAGGAATCAATTTTTGCAGCATTCAGAAATTATTCTGTTGGGTTCATTCAGAAGTCTACAGGTTTTCTCACTGCTCCCTGCTGCATTCAGTTTTTTACTGCAAATTCTGCACTTTTTGCCTACTTTTATTTTTGCACTATGCAATCTCTGAATTTTGGAAAAGATTGAGTTGGAGAAGCTGCTGGAAAAATATTGTCTGGAGATATCTTAGAATTCCTGCCATTAAAGTCTGCAATGGTTCACTAATACGCTCATCGCTCCCACTCTGCCACACTTCTCCCATCACACTATGCCACCCCACTCACCCCCTCACCAGCTCTCACACTCACGGCCCTCACGGCCTTCCCATCCCATCTCACTTCTTGACCCTTGGCCCTCCCTACCCGCGCCCTCACCCGACCCCTTACCTGCACTCATCCCTGCCCCCTCACCCCTCGGCTCGCGGTCCTCCCTACCCGCAGCCTCACCCGACCCCTCATCCCTCACCCCTCGTCCCTTCCAAACCTCACCTCACAGCGCTTGGTCCCCGCCCCCTCATAGCGCTCGATCCCCCTCACACCTCACATCTCCCCCTCTCCCCAGCCTAACCCCTCACACCGCTCATCCCGACCCCCTCACAGACCTTCGCCTCTCGACCTCCCCCTCTCCCCAATCCGCCCCCTCACTCCCTTTCCAACCCGCTCCCCTCTCGGCCCTTACCCACGGCTCCCTCACCTCTCAACGCTCGGCCTTCCCATCCCCCTACACTCCCAGCTCAAACATCCCTCCCTCGCCCATTACCCTCTCACGGTCGCTTGGCCCTGCCTCCCATCCCAGCAGACTCTGTGTTCCCTTATTCCTTTAAAACAGTTAAGTTTTTTATAGATTGGCCAATGTTATAAGTTTAATTTTGTTTTACAGATAAATCCTTCCCCAATTTCACCTCCCCCAGATAAATCCTTCCCTAGTTAAAACCTCCCTTAGTTAAATCCTCCCCTAGATAATACCTCTGCTTTTCCCTAAAAAAAAAATTTCATTAAAAAAAAAAAACAGCAAAAGAAGAAGAGAGAGAGAAGATGGTAAATGGATAGATGGATTGTCTACATAGTGGAAAATGAAGTTTGTGTTGTATGTTATAAAAAATGACCAAGATTTGTGGCACGTATAGAAGGGCGACTCTCTCAAAGAGATTGACAATGTGAAGGCAAATGTTGAAAATTGATCATTATTTTCAAAACAGCAGTGGCATCATAAATTCACTTATAGTTTTGCCACAAAGAATTTTTGGAATTTTCCTTCATCTTTATTGTGAAGTAATATATCAAGCTCAAGACCATCTGCTCATCGATAGTGAAGCATCCAAGCTTGTGAATATCTTTCTGTTGAATTAGAGTTGTTGGTGTAAAACAGTTCTTTGAAGAACAGAGAAATCGTCTGCCTTAAAGGGTTATTGCACAATGGTTTTTGCTGCACATTTACAAAAAATATTTGCAGTGACATTGTATTGTACTAACATTGTGAGTGGATATTGCTTCTTTGTTTATATTTGCAATCAGTGTTTGAAGTGTAACTTTGAGTTGTTGAGAAATTGTTGAATACTTCTATGATGTGAGTCATTGTTGCTCGCTGGTCAGACGGCCCAGTCTACACCTTGAGGTCCTCCATAATTTGAGTAGCAAAGTTTGTTCCTTGGGAATTCCATAATTGGAAGTTCAAAAAAAAGGGTTTTTGAAGTCATTTGTATTTTTTTGAAAGTAAGTTGAATCACATTGTAAACGGGTGCAGTATCGGTTGAACCCGACACCCTTTATTTCTTGAGCTTGAATTGTTGATAAAAATGGCTAAAATCAGTGATGCATTAGAGTTGTTGAATAACCTCATTCATTCCACTGTTCATGATATGGTAAAAATGAGCAAGAATGCTCTTTTTAATATTCAAACTTGCTTGCAAGATGCACAAGACAAGATTGAGTTTTTGCAGTTGGAGTCTCAGCTTCAGCAAGATGAGATTCAACAAAAGAGTCATCATTTTGAACCTATTTCTGTTCAGAAAATTGAGAAGGACTCCCATCAAAAGCAAGAATATAAAGTTGCAGACAATTCACATTTAGTTCTTTGTACAAGAGCAAATTTACATGCAAATGTAGCAGCTCAGTCTGCACTTCCCAAGCCCATCATCAGACCTTGGGAAGAGCTTGTCCATAACAAGCACAGAATTGGTCTTGTATATGACAAGGATGTGTCCTTTCATATTCCGAACTACTCCAAGCCCATCAAATTTCAGAGTGCCGGATTTCTTTATGACAGTTCACCAGCAGCTGTTCCAGATCCTGCTCCACTTCCACAACAACAACAACAGATTATAAAATGCCAACATTGTGATCGAGTTGGCCATATAAAATATCATTGTTTTGATCTTCATCCATACAAGCACTGTGGTCGGCACACCCATTCTTCACACAGATGCTTCAGAAATAAGCCTCCTGCAAGAACAAAGATTCATCTTGGATGGATCACTTCTTGGCAATGGGCATCAACAACCAAGAAGATGTTTAAGTCACATGTCAGAACTTGTTCTCGAATATTGAACAAAATTGCAGTTGAGTTTTCACCATCAGCTCACCTTGTACCTGACAGGGGGGAAAATGGTGGTCATCTACAAGCTTCGACACTACATCAAGCGAGCCTAAGCCACAATCTATCATTTCATATTCAGAGTTGTAGCCAGAGACACATTAGTTCAAGTGAGCCAGAAGTTCAAGTGAGCACGAGCCACAGTGCGTCATTCCGGATTCGAGTTGTAGCCGGAGACACGGATGCCCATGAGCATGCCTTTGGTTGATGGACAACCTTAAACCATCCATGTGAGGTTGATATTCTGCTCTTTCAGAACACTTCCTCTAGCAGAAGATTTCAACTTCTTGCTAGTTTTGGTTGAGTTCCGGGAAATGCATCAAGCATTCCAGAGTTGGTGGTCATCCTTAAACCATCACAGGTTGTAGACTTCCCTTCTTTTAGGTTGAAGGTCTCCCTTTTCAAATATGAGGGACAATTCCTCTAGCAGAAGCCCTTAGCTTCTTGCTAGTTTTGGAAGAGTTACGAGAACTACAATAAGCGTTGCATTCCAGTGTTGGTGGTCATCCTTAAACCACCTCTTTATGCCAACATTTCAGAGAGCTAATTCAGCCTAAGTGTTGCCATGCATATTTTGTAGATTTGTGTGTGTTTAACAAATATTATTTGTAGGAAAATTATTGGTATCATCAACTTCGATACAATATTAGAGGTGAAGGATGTTATGAAACCAACTCCCAAAATAGAATAAAAGAGAGATCAACACCTTAGAAATCAACCACTTCGAGGGGGAAACCTCCTTTACATTACATAAATGAACAATTATTGGATGACACAAATGACAAAGCCTCCTTTCTATATATAGGAGTCCATGGGGTCACAATATAATCCTAGCCGACCTAAAAATAATAATGTAAGTGCACAATAATAACAATATGGGGACTACAGGGGTACAAAAATAACAATAAGGGGGCTACACTAACAACAATAAGGGACTACACTAGTAATATAGGGCCCTAACATGCCCCTCTCCTTCAAAAAAGTGTTGTCCTCAACGCTTGAGTAGTTCTGGATGTTTCTATATAAAATTCTCATCCTCCCATGTGGAATCTTTAGTAGGTAAGTTCTTCCACTTGATGAGATACTTTGAAATTGATTGATTCCGTAGCTGTTGAGTTCTTGTTTCCGTGACTGTTTCAAGTTCCAATATGATTTTTCCTTCCACATCAAGTTATGGCAATATTGTTTGAACCGGAAGTTTGTCACCTATAACCTTCTTTAAGCATGAAACATGGAAAACTGGGTGCACTCGGGAAGATGCAAGAAACTCCAATTTGTATGCCATAGTACCAATATTTTGCAACACCTTGTAAGGACCATAGTACATTGGAGATAATTTATTATCCTTCTTAGCTTGCTTGAGAGATATTTGTTTGTATGGTTGTAGCCGTAAAAATACCCAGTCGCCTACATCAAAATTTCTCTCGCTGTGATGTTGATCTGCCTGTTGTTTCATTCGATTATGTGCCAAATATAGGTTATTCTTTAAGAGTTGGAGAACTTCTTGTTGATGCTCGATGTGATCTTCCACTACTTGAACCTTAGAATTTTCTCTTAAAGATGATGCGATGGACGACGGATGATATCCATAAAGTGTCATAAATGGGGTCAATTTTGCTGCAGTGTGGAAGGAAGTGTTATACTACCATTCAGCCAGAGGTAACCAATTGATCCATTGTGTTTGTTTATCAGATACAAAGCAACGAAGATTTCCTTCCAAACATTTGTTCACTATCTCAATTTTCCCATCGGATTGAGGATGATAAGATGAGCTATGAGCTAGTTGAGTACCCAAACAAGAAAATAATTTCGTTGAAAAAATTTCCAGTGAAAATGGGATCTATATCACTTACAATAATCTTTGGGTTTCCATGTAGCTTTTGAGTTGTTTCCATAAATTCAATAACAACTTTAATCGCTTTAAAAGGATGAGATAATGCACAAAAGTGTGCATACTTGGTAAGCCTATCAACTACCACCATGATGACACTCTTTCCTTCGGACTTAGGTAAACTTCTAATAAAATCCATTGAAACCTCCTCTAGAATGGATAAAGGTTGTAGTAGACCTGTGCTCTTAATTGTCTCAACTTTATTTTGTTGGCAAACCAAACATTCCGCCACAAACTTTTGAATATCAGATTTAAGGCCATCCCAGAAAAATTCTTTCTTCACCATGTGGTAAGTTTTTAAAAATCTCGAGTGTCCTCCTAAGGGAGAGGTGTGCAATTCCAAAAGAATCTTTTATTTTAGTTGGGAATTCTTACAAAGATATACGCGATCTTTGTACCATAAGGAATCATTTTTCCAACTAAATGTATCAGATATACTGGGCTCTTCCTGCAAACTTTTGAATGAGTGTCCATACTTCTTTGTCATTCTTCCATTCCTCCCTTGCCTCGATTATCTAATCTAGTTGGATAATAGAAATGGCACAAAGAAATGCTTCCACATCCTCATCTTTTCTTGAGAGTGCATCTGCAACAACATTTAGCTTCCATTTTTTGTAGATGATTTCAAAGTCATAACCCAACATCTTTGTGACCCATTTTTGCTGCTCCTCTAAAGGTAGTCTTTGTTCCAAAAAGTATTTAACACTATCATGATCAATTTTTACCTTGAAGTGTCTTCCCATTAAGTAAGGTCACTATTTCTTTAGTGCATGTAGTATTGCCAACATTTCCTTCTCATAAAAAGCTTTTTGTAAATACTTTCTTTTGATTGGACGACTTTCAAAAGAAATGGGTCTTCTTCCTTGCATTAAAACAACACCAATTCCATTTCCCGAGGCATCACATTCCACAATAAAGGTTTTTGTGAAGTCTAATGTAGCTAAGATTGGTGCTTGGCACATTGTCTCTTTAAGATGTTCAAAGGCCTTACTTGCTTTAGGAGTCCATGAAAATGCATCTTTCTTCAATAATGTTATTAGAGGTGTGCTATTTTCTCATATTTCTTAACAAACTTGCGATAATACCATGTTAACCCGAGAAATCCTCGCAACTGCTTTATGGTTGTGGGGACTTTCCATTTCTTAATGGCTTTAATCTTGTTAGGGTCTACCTTAACACCCTCCTAAGAAACAATATGACCCAGATATTCCACCTCTTGTACTCCAAAGAAACATTTGGAGGTTTTTGCATATAGTTGTTTCTCCTCCAATAGTTTGAGCACCTTGTCAACATGTTGAACATGACCCTTCCAAGACCTATTGTAAATTAGTATATCATCAAAAAATACTAACAAAATTTTCTAAGGGTGGGTTTGAAAACGGAATTCATCAACCCTTGAAATGTAGAAGGTGCAATGGTAAGGCCAAAAGGCATGACCAAAAATTCATAATGACCCTCATGAGTTCGAAATGTTGTTTTCAGAATGTCTTCAGTCTTCATTCTTATTTGATGATATCCTGAAAAAATATCCAACTTGGTGAAATAAATTGCTCCATGTAATTCATCCAATAATTCATCAATCACTACATTAAGTAAGGAGCAACGTTGTGTGAGCGGCATGCAGAACAATATTGAAAGAGGTAGAGGTGGGTTGGAAAGCAACCACATTGGCAAGCTCTTGAATGATAAGAAGGGAAAAGATGAGGTGGACCACATCCATTCTGGACCGAGGAATAAGAGATTGTTAGCCTATCTTCTGTGGATTTGAGTCAAGCAGCTATTAGGATTCTTAGCAAGGGCTTAGGATACGTTGTTGCCCCTAAAGGCATCCCAAAAGAAAGCATTATTTTTAGCATTGAGGAAGGAATTCAAGGTCTTACCTTGGAGGATAAAGAAGAATTAAGCCATGAATGCACTCTTTTATTAAGAAAAGTGAAGGCCCCGAAGAGTAATTTAAGCAAAGATGAGCTTACTACTCTTAGAACCCTTTGCAATGATGACATAATTGGTGTTCTAAAAGCAGACAAGGGAGGGGATGTCGTTGTTTTAGATAAGAATGATTATATAAAGAAAATGAATGAACATTTAGATTGTAGTAGCTATAAGAAACTTAGATCCAACCCCATGCCGAGGATTCTGCGAGAAGTCAAGAAGGCAGTTATGAACTCTGGCCTTGATGATAAGCTTAAAAAGAAATTGATCCCCTCATGTGAGGTCATCCCTAGAATCTATGGATTACCCAAGATTCACAAGGAGGGTACTCCCCTTAGATTGATCGTTAATACCATAGGATCCCCCACCTATGAGTTGGCAAAATATGCTTCCAAAATTCTTAAGCCCCTGGTTGGGAACACCGACTCATTCATTAAAGACTACTCATTTTGTTAAACTTATTAAAAATGAAATGATAGAGGAGAATGGCATTTTGGTAAGTTTTGATGTAGTATAATTATTTACCAAGATTCCGTTAGATGAGGCTGTCCAATTTATTAAAGAAGTCGTTGATCCGGAAACAACTAAACTTGTAGAGGTTTGCTTACGATCCACGTTTTTTAGCTTCCAAGGGGAATACTATGAACAAGTATCTGGTGTTGCAATGAGATCTCCTCTCTCACCCATCGTTGCCAATTTATATATGGAGCACTTTGAAAAGAAGGCTCTTGAATCCTTTTCCTTAAAACCCACGTGGTGGAAGAGATTTGTGGATGACACCAACATAAAGTGGACTCATGGGAAGGAAAACCTCGAGAAGTTTTTTAATCACCTTAATTCTATTTATTCTAATATTAAGTTTACTATGGAGGTTGAAGAAAATAGAATCATACCTTTTCTAGATGTCCTTGTTACCAGTAAGGAGGATGGGACATTGGGGAGTCAGGTTTTCAGGAAGAAGACTCATATTGACAACCCAGAGTCGTACCATCATCCAGCCCAGAAATTCAGTGTCCTTAATACTCTTATTGTTAGAGCGATCAGGATATCTAATGCAGAGCACCTTAAAGAAGAAATCAATCACCTGATATCTGTATTTAAGGGTATAGGATAAAAAAAAGAGATATCAGAAAAGCCATAAAAAGAGCTGAAGGCTCGGTCCTTTCTTAGAAGCACTAGGGACCCCAAGACATAAATGGTAGGGTTTTTCTACCATATATCCAGGGTGTTACTGATAAAATTGCCAGGATTCTCGAGAAGAAGGACATATTCGCACAATTTTCAGCAGCAGGAACCTTAAGACAAAGAATGTGATCAATTTAGGATAGTATAAGCCACGAGTAGCTTAAAGGTGTTTACAAGATTGATTGTTCATGTGGTAAAAGTTATATTGGAGAAACCGTGTGCTCACTACAAAGAAGACTAAAGGAGCACATAGATGATGGTCTTGAACCTCTGCCCTTGCATAACACTCCTCGAAAACTAAACATCATTTGTGTTTAAAGGATGCCAAGATCATCGCGAAAGAGGAGCATTACAGAAGAAAAATTAGAAAGGCTCTGGAGATTATAAAGCATCCTCATAATCTCAACACAGATGGGGGATGTGAAATCAGTGATAGTTGACGTCCTCTCATGAGACAAATTTGCTCCTCCGGTTCGTCATCCTCCCTAGTATAGTATCTGAGGTATGTCTCTATCCCTCCATTTTTATTTATGTTCTTATTCTAGGGTTAGAGCGTACATCATTTCATTAACAATTAGGTTTTTTATTTAATTTTAATAATAATTATTAATAAAAATATTTTTTTATTAATTAATAATTATTATTAGTATCTAGTAGTTTTTTAATAAATTCTTAAAAAACTATTAATTTAACGATAACAATAATTTATAGTCTAATTAGATAATGAAATTATTATTTATTTTAAATTCCTTTGAATTAAGAAATATTAATGAATAATTACACAAAATAAAAGCATTTGGTTATTAAATAAAATGAATTGACAATTAAACTTGATAAATACAATGAATAATATAAATTTATTTATTAATTAAAATACTAATAATGATAATTAAAGTAATTAGATAACATTATTATAATATTAATTTATGTTATAACAACATTAATAATTATGGTTTTCAAACTTCTATGGTTAACATTAATAATTAAAATTAATTGATAAAAAATAAATATATGATTATTTTATTAATATTTACTTATTCTTTTGAATAAATATATATACTTATTAATAAGTAATCGATTATTTATTCTTTCTCAAATAGTTTTAATTTAGTAAAAAATTAAAAAATAAAATAAAAATAAATAAATAAATAAAATAAAAAATTTAGAATTTTTAAATTTTTTTAGAATTTTGGAAATATTTTAGAATTTTAAGAATAATTTAATAGAGATAAATTGACTTAGTAATAATTAATTTTTTTATTTATTTTTTTAATATTAAAAATAAATAGGAATTGAAATAAATAATTGATCTATTAAATATATTAATCATTAACAAAAGAAAAAATCTTGAATATATTAAACAGATAATAATTAGTCTCTAATAAATTGTTATTTATTATAATCCATTTATGTTGGCTCTTTTTCAATGTCTTTCACTTTGACTATTTATCCCTAATCTGGCCCTCTTTCTTACTTTCGTTTAAAATCTATTGTGAAGATGGATCCCCGTTGGGATTTGAAACATCGACAAGTTCACCATAACACGTGGATAATCCAGATAAATCTTATTCAATAGTGAGCTTATTAAGCTCCCTATAATATGGACACATGTGCCATGATCCATCCTTCTTGTGCACCAATACTATTGGAGCAGAGAAAGAACTTTAACTAGGTTGAATTATACTATCATTTAGCATTATTGCAATCATACGTTCAATTTTGCTCTTTTGGACATAAGGATATCTGTAAGGCCTGATGTTTGGATGAACACTTTTTGGAATCAAATGAATAGCATGATCATGATCACGAATATGTGGAAGTCCTTTGGGAGCTTCAAACACCTTGGAATGATTGTCCAAGACTTTTTGGAGATTTGGAGAAATATATGATTTTGATGTTGGAACTTCTAGTGAGCATAATTGTGAAATGACACCTCATTGTTCTTTCTTCAAAAGATGTCATGAAATTAGAGCTTATTATATTTCTCGGCTTTCCTGCGATACCCCGCAATTCAAATTCTTTTCCTTCTGAAAAAAATTTCAAGAAAAATTCTTGAAAATTAAAAGCTACCATCTCCAAAGATTGTAACCATTGTACTCTTAGTACAACATCAACACCACCCATTGGAATGGAAAGCATTGGACTATTCAATACATATTTCCCCATGGTTAGCTTGATATTATGGCACTTTCCAGAGAAATTTATAGTTCCTCCATTTTCTACCATCACTTGACACTCTGACGTTGGGTATAGGAAGCAATTCAATTCCTTGGCTACCTTACAATGAATAAATTATGTGTACTACCCGAATCAATAAGCACTATTGCATTTTTCTTCTTGATATGTCCTACCTTGAGAGTTTGAGAGGTAATTCCCGCCAATGCATTACAGGATATGGTCGGATTCATTTCTTCTTCCTCTAGGGTTGGTTCTTGGTGTATATCCTTTTCTTTTGAAGTTTCTTGTTCCTTTCCTTCCTCCTCTTCACAATCTATGTAAAATAATTTCTTCTCAGCACACTTACGACCTTTAGTGTCTTTGTTGTCACAACTATAACAAAACCCTTTTGCTCTTTTTTCTTCCAATTGTTGTGGTGTCAACCTTGTAGGTTGTGGAAGTCTAGGAGTAGCAACACTTCCATCTTTATAGTTGTGAGTGGTAGGCTTCCTTGTCACCATAATTTTGCTTTCAATTTTTCTTTCCAGCCTGAATGTCTTCTCCAATGTATCAGGTTCTCAAAGGTGAACCTCATGTTGGATGTTATCCTTTAGAGTCCCTATGAAGACATCAATCATATGTTCCTCTGGAATATTATTTACCCTTATATTCAATTTTTGGAATTCCTCAATGTGCTCCATCATTGAACCCTTTTGTTTGAGATTTATCAATTGACTAAAGAAGGTGTTGCTCTTTGTATCCTCATAATGTGCTATCATTTCCTCTGTAAAAATTGACCAAGTGACCAGTGGTTTACGAGAACAAAGCCATTGATACAATACAAACTGATTTTGTTCTAAATAAAGTTGCAATGCGTACCTTTTGTGTGTTTTGTGTATTATGGAGCTCAAAGTATTGCTCCATTTGTAGTATCCAAGTTATCGGATCCTTGCCATCAAAATTCCTCACATATATCTTTGGAATATGGTGGGTCTTAAAGCCAACATTAGAGTCTATGAAATCATTATTAACATTTCTTTTGTTCTCATCATGATTTTCCTCTACTACCTTTTCGCCATTAGGAAGCTTTTCCTGTAGCAACTTTGTCAAGCCTTCCTTCAAACCTTCCATGTCTTTCTTCAAATCTTCTAGGTTGTCTTCTATGCCATCCATCTTAGCTTCCATGTCATTCTTCAAACCGTCCATCTTAGCTTCCACGCCTTTCTTCAAACTATCCATCCTAGTTTCCACGCCTTTCTTCAAACCATCCATGTTGCCTTCTATACCATCCATCTTAGCTTCCATGTCTTTCTTCAAACCATCAATTTCATTTTTGTTATTCTTTGCGAGAGCAAAATGTTTTGCACTTTTTCCTCTTCATGAGTCATAGTAGAGCCTTTTGAGGGCTTAATGGGCGTTGAATTCTTTTAAGGGGCATTTTAGAACCCAATACTGATATCTATGCTTCAATATGCCCTTGGAATCACTTCAAACTGATTTTTCAAACAAGACTCATGCAATTAAAAAAAATACACACTTTTTTCTTGCTTTTGAGAAGCTCAATATTGAAACTGATGTATCTCTATAATTTCAAATCCCCAAGATTTTATCTTCAGTCCTTTAGTATCCCTCTGAATCCTCTTTCCAATGCCATAGGTCAGAACTGATTTGGATTCTTCAAGACAAAGTTATGCCCAATCTCCCACAATGACCTAATTATAGACTAGTTCAATAGAGCGAACTTGTATGATGTGCTGCGTGTAAGTTTTTCCTCTTTCGGCTTTGAACTTGATATGCATGAAACTAGAGTCCGTGTACCTTCGGCTACTTTTTACAGAATTCCAATCCGATACTTAGAGAGAGAGTTATGACGATTTTCCCAAGGTCACCTTTTTTAGATGAAATTCGGGTGTCTGCAAAAGCCCTAACTTCCACAGATCATATCTCTGAAAATATTGCAAAAACCCTAATTTGGGAGCTTGCAAAAACCCTAGAATCCAAATCTCTAATACTAAATGTTATGAAACCAGCTCCCAAAATAGAAGAAAAGAGAGATCAACGCCTTAGAAATCAACCACTTTGAGGGTGCAACCTCCTTTAAGTTATATAAATGAATAATTCTTGAATGACACAAATGACAAAAGCTCCTTTCTATATATAGGAGTCCATGGGGTCACAATATAATCCTAGCCAACCTAACAATAATAATGTAAGGGCACATTAAAAGCAATATGGGGACTACAAGGGTACAACAATAACAATAAGGGACTACATTAGTAATATAGGGCCCTAACAAAGGAAAACGTTAAACCTTAAGCCTCCTTGTCTATATAGCTCTTTCATTAAACCATTTTGCTAACATGACGAGCTTACTATTTTTTCCATGTGGAGTGTTAGAGAGATAACAATATGGTCCAATGTGAGTGAAGATGCCTTTGGCACATCACATGGGTGATACTTTGTATGCTTTGGCATGTGTTGACAATGTTTTACTTTGGGTTTCTAAACACAACATGGGCTTATTATCTATTTCAAGATGTTGAAATGGAAAGGTCTCGCTATTTATATGTTTAACTCACTAAAGAAGATTCATGCAGAACCTACTTCTAGCGTGTGGTTAAATTTCTTAACCCAACCCAATGGTTATGCATGATCTTTGTTGGTACACAATATTTAGGTGTTGTGGGCACTAGGTTGGGGGTAATGTCTTTTAAAGAGAAATTTAGCAAATTTGGCTAAATTTTAACTTTTTAAAATAAATTTGGTTAATTTTTTCATATTTTAATTAGAAATTAAAAATTTGTAGCCTAATTTATGATTATAGTTATATATACATTTATAATTTTTGCGTAAATGTTAAACTTCAAAAAACACAATACTTTTCCTTTTTCACCAAATCCATGATCATGCATCTCAAATTTAGGAAATATTCATCTTAGTATTTAGGTAGTAGTGGCTACTCTTGAAATTAAATTGATTTTTTTTGTTTAAATTTGTATAAAAAATTGTAGGAATTTTTTTCTGAAGTACTTGTTTTGTTTTGATTGTTAACTTTTTTCAAGTGTAAATGAGTATATCATCATGCGGTGTTGGAGTATTTTAAGAAAATTGATGAAAACCTTCCATGTCATACTAAAGATATTTTTCAATGCCATTGCTTTTTATTGTGAGTGCTCTCCCATTGCTATTAAAGTTTTATTTTTACTTTTAATATTCCATTATGAAGTTTTTTGTAAATTATTTTCAACTATGCATAGGGGACACTAATCCATTGGTGTTTCCTAAGTTTGTAAAATGTTAACACAAAATTAATAGGTTATTTCCTAGGATAAAAGAAAATAATTTATAAGTGTGCTTTGATGGTCAAATAATTTGATGAGTTATGACTTAGATGGTTTTAAAAAAAACATTCACTGATGGTTGTGAAAGACTCAACTTTAGTGATCTTTATCTCTATATATTGCTATAGAGTTGTAGGCAATTTGAGATCTTAAAGAGCTATATGTGTGGCATTGAGGGTTTTAATTTCCTAACAATTTTCTATTGGTTTTGTGGAATCATTGTTTCAAGTTTGGGTGATGCCTGGACACTTATTTTTCTTTAGTGGTCTTAGCCATATATTTAAAGTCATTTGAGCCATGACAATTCTCTACATACACATTAAAAAGAAAATAAAATTGTCTAATAAGTCAAATAAATAATTCTTTGGAATTGTTTCTACGACAATAAAAATCCCCTATACTAAAATAAACTCTGTATCCTGTATTGGTTGTAAGGATTTGTTTACAATAACATGTAAGTCCTAATGAACCATGATTCGTATACTAATGGGTACTAATGGGACATCCACATAGGTAGTGCTCCTTTTACAAATATAACGGTTGATTAGTTACAATGTGAGTATGTTTGCTTGTTCAACCTTTCCTTCTCTTCCTTTCTGCAACCAAAAGAAATAAAAAATCCTTAACTGTCAGTACTTTATAATACCTCTTTCTCATGCTATTCCTACATCCCCATTAAAAAAATGAGATACACCAAATAAATGGCATCGTGGAATATAACATAAAAAGCCTCCTACATAGCTTGGTGTATTTTGTAAAGAGAAGTTTTAATTAGTTTGTCAGTTCTTACTTTTGAGATCATGCCAAACCCCTGCATATGTCTTAGCATTTTGTAAAGGGAAGTCTCCTAGTACTCTGTTTTGTTTATGTGAAGTACCGTGTAGCTTGCAGGGTTTCAATCATCTCAAGTTCTGGTATTGAACCTTTGAATTATTTGGTGTGCCCTTCTTGTCTTGTGTGCCTTCTGTCTGTACTGTACCTTATTGTTGTATTAATAATAATTCGACGTATTAAAAGAAATACATGTTGAGAACTTGGTAAGGAAGAAGGGCCTATGGAGCTGACTGACAAGAATGCTGGTACACTCTGCCAGCAATATATATATATATATATATATATATATATATATATATATATATATATATATGATTTTTTTGTGAATACTAAGAAACCATAAAGATCTTTATCAACAGATGCTGTTTTCTGTCTGGGCAGTTATGATACGGAATGTTATATTTTGTATGGTTTTTCTGCTGTGCAAATCAAAGTTTTGTGGAGGCTTGGTTTTTGAGATTCTCAGCATTGGGATATTTTGTGCTGATGTATACAAATGGACTCAATATACATGGGCTAAATTTAAAGCATATTGTACCATTTTACTTTCTTAGGAGGAACTTTTCAAATATTTTGTTTAAGTGATTTTTGTGTGTGCCTCATGGCACTTTTGAAACGTAATTTTTATATTTTTGATAAGCTGAAAAGCTACAATTTTTAGCCAAAAAAATATTTTTAAAGGTGAAATTGGCGTTTTTACCTGTATTGCAAATATTGGCAATATATATTGCCAACATTGCGATTCTCTCAGTTTGGCAATAAAACATTGCAATTTTTTCCAGTTTTGAATATATCATGATATGATGGCAAATATATTTCCAAAAAAGAAAATATTGGCTGAGTCAAAAAATTTTGGATTTTTTGCTCAGTTTGAAGAGGGAGTGCAGGGGATTGAGAACAAAGGAGTTGCCCACTGTTACATTGTTACATTTTCCCAAAATAAGACTCCCTTTCCCATAATAAGACTAGAGGGAGGGGTTTTCTTTTATATATATATAATTTATTAATTTTTGAAGTTTGCCAATATTTTTCCTGATGTTAAGCTGTTGTCTGGATCATCAATATTTCCTGACATGATATTTGCAACATTGGTTTTGACCTTAACATAACAACTAAACAATAGGGACGTTAGTCATCAAACAAAATTCTCCTTAAAATGTCCCTTGGTAGCTTTTATCTATTTAAATGATTGGAAATTGACAAAAAATAAAATAAATATGTAGTATGTTATGAACTGATAGAAAAAAGCTAGTCCTGTCCATACATTGAAACTAATTTAAAAAGTGTAAATAAGACTTTTGCCGGACTTCAATTCAGTTACCCTCCATTTCATGAAAGCAAATAACACTTCATAAAACTCACGATTTAGGCCATGCTAACATGTAAGTTTTAGGAGAAAACAAAATATTAATTGTCATAGATCACCATGTCTAGACTCTATACGTCTTTCTATACAAAAATCCATTAAGCTCGACTACAGTTACCAAATCAATTTTCAACACTACGCCATGAAACCCAACAGGTGGTTATATTGGTCTTGATACATATCACAATCCATATTCAGTTGACCCTATGTTTTCTCCAACATTCCACCAAACTTTGGGAATGCAAGGATGTGGGATGCGTCTTGTGGATGTGTAGAGACACATCTCCAAATTTGAAAGAACATCATCACATTAAGTTCTCCAACATAGTAGACCCTGCCCCAAATATTTGATTTATGAAAAAAATCAAAATGTAGAAAAGAATACAGTTGATTTTGGTATGAATATTCTCCCAGAATCATTGCATTGGTTTATAGATCAATGTTTCGGACCAGAGTTGTTTTTATTATGCATAGTCTATCTCCATTTTCTTTCCACGGAAAAAAAAAGTCATGTTCTTATAATCTGAAAGATATAAGAATACATTCCTCATATGCTTCTACATGCCAAAATACCCAAACTGTCCCATCCTTAACCCTCCAACTAGCTAGAATTGTCATAATTTTATTGGCTAAAACTAGTACACTTTACAAAAAGTGTTACCGTTCAAACTGTGCTATTACTTACATCGACCAACAAAATACTTAAAAAGCAAAATAAACAATGGCTTTGAGTACTAACTTTACGAGTCCTGTGCCAAATATTTTTAACAAATCAAACTATTCCATAAATTCCCCTTAGTTAACAAATTCCACAGAGAATTGCCTACCAGTGCAGCACTAAAGACATGAATATTCTTAAGATCCCAGCCACCCATCCTCTGGATTTAAAATCAACTTCCATTTTGTCCAGTGAATTCCCTCCTGCCCTTCCTTTCCACTCTCAAGGAAATTACAAGAAGTTTTTCTAATCATTTCTAAGACGCCTTTTGGAATATTAATCTGGATTGGATCATTATATTGTTTTTCATTCATCTCGATGCTTTTGGAATGGAAAAGTGGAGGAATCAGCTCTCAAGACCATTTTTACCGGCAGGTCCCAGTTTGGCAAAACGAGGTCTAAAAGCTTCCAGAAGCATTGAGGCATCAAAAGAAGTTTTTTTTTTGGGGGGTAGGGGGTGGTAAAACTTTGTCGCTTTAGCACCACACTTTTACTTCCTATTCTATAGACAAAGACCTTTCCAATGACGCAATAATTGCAACTATCAGAGTTTGTATGCGAAAATTATGCCACTTAGAAGTTGACCTACCTATTTTCACCACCATAATTCAAGAGGATGCTACGTCAGCCTCCATTATTCATGGAAAAGGGGCTAGCCACATGATTATGATGTAGAAGACTCTAGAAGAATCTATATTGTAACTATGGTTAAAAGTTGAGGCAATCAAACCTAACCATTATTAGGCTATCGGGTTATGTTATAAACGGGCCTCTAGGAGGAAAAGGTGTTCCATTCTTTCGAGTGCATTTGTTCCATAGTTGAGCAAAAATAGTCAAGAGGTATAGGAGAAAGAACACACAAAGAGGATTGTGCATTGTAGTAGCCCATAGGCCACAGGCCAAACTTCTTTGTACTCGCAACCATATTTCCATTTAGAGAAAGAGAGCAGAGCAGCCTCACCTTCCAGCTAGGTTTTTCTCCTGAAAGGGTTTCCCAAGTCATATCTTGTGTCAAATGTGTGTGTGATATTTTATTTCACTGATCTCTATTTTCTGCATAATGTTAATTCGCATGCATATGCTATTAATAGTATTCTATAAATCTACAAATCTAAAGAGAAATCAAATTGTGATAGTATAGATCTTGGATATTTAAGTATAATTTTATCATATCTGTTGTGACGAACTATCTAGTGGAATATCCAGGACAGTTTACGGATCCAATACGAGCCAAAATTACCACTAATCAGAATTGCTTCTAATACCAATTTCATCGATTTCAACCTATCACCCCTTGAAAGCTATTGGTTGCACCAATGGTGTATGTGCTTTTCAATTTCATCTATAATCCATCTCTACTACTTATAAGAGTTTCGCTTAAGCCAAAATCCAAGGTACTTGAATGCTTCATTAAATTCAATCACCTAAAATTGGAAAGCCTCTATTTGTTCCTCTTTTGACCTATTCTCCACTTCATTAAAACAAAGCAGTGACTTATCACTATTTATCACCATTCCCTTAGCTTTCTTGTACAGATTTAGAATTTCCTATAGCACACAATCTTCAGCCAAAGGCCCATTCGTAAAAAGCAGAACATCATCATCAACAAAAAGCAAGTCGACAGAAACTCCTCCCCTATCTTTATCCCCTTTATCCTCTCGATTCTCTTGGCTTTTGATATGGCACAACTCAAACCCTACGCCACTAGATGGAATAGATAAGGAGAAAGTGGACACCGTTGACGATGCCCTTTGCTAGGAGTAAAGAAAGGCAAGGTAGCTCCAATCACCAATATTGTGAAAAATAGATGTCACACGTGCCATACTCCAATTCACCACATTAAAAAAGAAACCTATATGTATTAAGAGCATTCTCAAGTACAACCAACAAACGTGATCGTATGCCTTTGAAAGGTTTAGCTTTTCCACCATAGCACTGAGCTTCCTTGTCCATGTACTACGAGTTCTTTCTTGTGTTGCACCAACCACATCATGAATTTGCCACCCCTCCAGGAAGCCAAATTGTTCTAGGAGAATGACTTTCGACAAAAATTGTTGAGTTGTGTAGCTTAGAAGGTACATCTAGTCTTGTGTCTTGACTAGGACCTTGATTTGCCTCATTAGGAGCTTGCATGTGACATGAAGAGTGTGCAAGTGAGTTGCATACATGTTGATGTGTTGCATGTGAGATGTGCATGTAAGGCAAGCTAATTTTGTAATAGAGTTAAAGTAGAGTAAGCTAAAGATAGGATAATTAGCTAAACTAATGTCACTTATCTTCAATTAACTTGACGAGCTAATTGTGGCCGTCAATGATAGCTTAGGAAAGTTATAAACTGTGTCTAATGTGAGGTGCTAAAACACAACAGTAGCACAAGATTGAGAGAGGCTTCTCCGTGAGCGTGTGCTGGGTCTGAAAGAGTGCAATGAGGCTGGTGATCAATATTGAATTTTCTCAGTTGGGCCATTATCCCAAGTACGAGAGCCAAAGAAAGTTCCGTGATTGATTTATTAATGAAGAACTGGTGATTGGGCAGAAATCGATTTGTGTGTGTGATTCATATTGAGTATTATTTTTTGCTTCCTATTGAAGAATGTTACTAGTGTCGGTCTTCATAATTGTATTTGAGTCGTCATGTAAAAATAAATTTTATTGTAAAAGAAAATTATTTTGAAGCATGGGTTTCATGCTCTTTTATTTATTTTCTAGGTCATAGCCTCCATTGAAGGCTTCTAGGTTTTGTCATGAGTCGTAAGAGTCATTGTCACATTTATTAGACGCTTCTAGGGCTTTTGTATCATGTAATGAGAATTATTTTTGAGTCAAAAATGTCATTTGTCACCTCCACATCAAGTCGACCCTATCCTGATGAAGTCGACCCAGATTAGGGCTATTTAACATAGAAAGAGCAGTATAAATAGAAGTGCAACTTGACCTATTTGGTATCATCTCATTCAGAAGTTCGATCTTCAATTCAAGGACAAGAAAAGGAGAGTGAAGTCAAGAAGGAGGATTGAAGTTAAGAAAGACCAAATCGAAATTCTTGGGCATCTCTCTCTCACAGGTGCGAATTTTCTAGGGTTTCTGGGCAAGTTGCAGGGGCCGAAATTTTTGAAGTAGTTGCAGGTCTAAAATTCTGAAGCCGGGGAGCCGAAATTCTAGATTGAAGCTACATTTGAGAAGCTGACACTCGGAGACTTTGGCAGAGTTCATCTACTTACAGAAAGGGTTGACTTGGTAATTGGAGGAGGTCTTTATCTAGGTCAAAAGGGTCTTGGATTATCTCATTTGAATCTACTATTGGAAGAGTTTGACTGGGTTTTCCCCTAGATAGGGGTTTTGCCCTAACTGAGTGCCTATATCTTGTGTTCCTTGTTCTTGTGATCCTCATACATTTTGATATGGTAATTGCTTGATGAAAAATAACACAATTAAGAAGTAAAAGAAGCCAACACACATCACAAGTAATTATCAAGAAAAGAGAAATCAAACCCTAATATCATCATGCCTTGATTTCTCAACATGGTACCAGAGCAAAGGTGAAGGAAGGACTATTTGAAGATCACTTTGTTGGTTATCATTCGAAGGAAGGAAAGCAATCTTTATAGAAAAGATCACTCTCTCAATGGCAATCTATTTAAAGACGGGACTCAATCTCTTGAAAATTGCAAGAAGCTTTGTTGGAAGGATCATCTACAATCTATCTAGGAGAGTCAAAAGTGGAGGATTCTTGGTTGCACTTACAGGTATACTTGATGATGACAATGCATGGATTATTGATAGTGGAGCCTCAAGACACATGACAGGAGAAAGCGGACAACTACATGCATTATCAAGAGGATCATCATCTCATTCAGTGGAGCTTGGAGACAACAACAATTATGAAGTCAAAGGTCTTGGATCTACATCTTTGAAGCTAGAATATGGAGGAAAACTACATCTCAACAACATTCTCTATGTCTTAGGTTTGAAAAAGAATTTACTTTCCATTTCTTGTTTAGAAGATAAAGGAGATAGGGTTGCTTTTGTAGATGGTAAAGTTTTGGTTTGGGGAAAGGATTCTAGTTTTGATAGGGCAAGGGTTATTGGGATTCGTGAAGGAAGATTATGTGGAGTCATAACACCATCTCCTCAAGCCCTTGTTCAGATGGAAATTACTCCCATCGAACATTGGCATAGAAGATATGGACACATTAACTACAAGATAATACCCTCTCTAAGTCAAATGGTAAAGGGCATCCCCAACATTAAAAAGGACTATGAAGGAGTTTGCAAGGGATGTGCTTTGGGAAAGTATACTAAGAAACCTTTTACAAGCAGTGATACAAGGTCTAAATAAATTCTAGACCTCATTCATTCTGATATATGTGGACCTATGTCCGTTAAATATCTTGGAGGCCACCTATACTATGTGACGTTCATTGATGATCACTCTAGAAAGACATGACTCTATCTTCTCAAGACAAAGGATGAAGTATTTGAAAAGTTCAGGGAATTTATATCTGAAGTAGAAACCCTAATCGAAAGAAATCTAAAGACCCTTAGATCCGATAATGGGGGTGAATATACTTCTAAGGAACTTATAGCTTATTGCAAAGAAGCAGGCATTAAGAGGGAGTTCGTAGTTCCCTACAATCCAAAAAAAAATGGAGTAGCGGAAAAGAAGAATAGAACCATTGAAGAATGCATAAGAACTATGACATTTGTGTTGAAATTTGATGACTAAAAAGTTTCTTGCAATCCCAACCTAGTTTTACTTTCACCTCACTCCCATTCATTTTAATACCCTTTCCCATAAACATACATTCAACATATAGAATTCTAGAAATGAAATTTTCAAATTAAAACACATGGGACTGTCAACACGTGCTGAAAATAAATATGGACATTAACAAACCAGCAACACATAAAAATACACACAGATTTTTGATCAACTTAGACCTGGGCAAAACCCCTTCAATCTTCTCCGAGGAAAATCTGTTAGAGAGCTCTTCAAATTTATTTATCTTTCAAGTTCAGGAAAAATACATTTGCAGACAAAACAAAACAACAAAATACAACTTATCTCTTTAGCCCAAAGCTCCTTGAAAATTGTGCCCACTTTGTCTTGATTTTCGTGCCCACTTGAAGCTAAAAATATGTATTGTACAGATACAGACTGTACTGTACAAATTTCCATACAGCTGTATAGACTGTACGGATTTGATTTAAAAAAATAAAAATCTGAAAATATTCTCTCGAACTACGTGCAACTCACAGAATTAAATGTTGTTCATACTATACCTTATGTTGTCTTCTATCCTTGATTTTCGTGCCCAACTTTGCCCAAAAATCACTCCTTCACCTTGCTGCAACAAATTTCTCCTTTAGAACTTTTCTCCAGCCCTCAGCATCCTTTCTCCAATCTGCTCATGAAGAATGAATGAATGCAGTATCTCTTTTCTTTTCCCCCTTTTGTTTCCTTAAATGACTTTTGGGCAACCCTAAGATCTAATGGCTCAGATTCATTTAGATCAAGGGATGAGAATAAATGTGCATTTTATTCCCACTTTCTATTTTTTAACTCACCCATTAAATAAAGTACCCACATTGTACTTTATGTCTAAAGTCACTTTCACTTTATAATTTAACATTGACTTTACCACTTATAAAGTCACTTTCACTTTATAATTTAACATTGACTTTACCCTTATAAAGTCACTTTCAATTTATAAAGTCACACTTAGGAAAAGAATTATTTTGGATACTTTTCCCTAGGCAGAGACTAACCCATGGGAAACCACTTGTCCGAGATACATTAAAAATCAACAATTTGATCAAGACCTACCAAAATTTCTATGGGGAGAAGCATACATGATAGCAATATACATAAAAAATAGAAGTCTCCATAGAATTCTTGATAATATGACACTGGAAGAAGCATTCTCAGGAAGGAAGCCATGTGTAGATCATCTATGAATCTTTGGATGTTCTGCATGCATTCATATTCCAAAAGACAGGAGAAAGAAGTTAGACTCTACAAGTATAAAAGGTATCTTTGTTGGTTGTAGCCTTTCATCAAAGGCTTATAGAATCTACATCAAAGAAGAAAGGCGAATTGAAGTTAGCAGGGATGTCATATTTGACGAAAATCATGCCTACAAAAGATCCAAGGATGTGCCTATTGAATCTGATGAAGAAGATGCACCACTATTTGAAGAAGAAGAGCAACATGACAAGTCACCTACAAATCAAGAAGAAGGACCAAATGAACCTATTCAACCTATTACCATTCTTGAAGCAAAGAAGAGACCAGCCTGGTTGAGAGCTACACTTGAATAAGCAGAAGGACACAAAGCAGCAAAGGACACATTTAGAGAAAGCAAGAATCCTAAAAGATACTCGGGATATGTAGCATACATGACAAAGTTGATTGAAGCAAAACCAACTACTTTTGAAGAAGCCGCTCATCAAGAAGAATGGAAGAAAACAATGCAAGAAGAATATCAATCTATCGTGAAGAATGGGGTTTGGGAAATCGTTCCTAGATCTAGTGACAAATTTGTTGTCACTTCCAAATGGATTTACAGTCAACTTTGTGATCTCAAGATGTCATAGTCTGAATTTATTACAGCCTACTTCACAAGGATCTCTAAAATAAGAGATAAGCTTATTTCCATTGGAGAAGTCATACTTGATAGAGAGCTTGTGTAGATGACCCTTGGAGGACTCCCCATGTCTTGGGAGACAATTCATTACAAGCATTAGTTGCAAAAAAGGGCTCCCTACATTTGATGAGCTTTTTGGAAATTGCACTCAAGAAGAATCCAGGTTCATTTCCAGAGGAAAAATTTAGAGACAAGAATAGGTAGAGCCTACAGCCTTTGCAGCCAATGTCAAGAAAGGAAAAGGGAAAGGAATACCTTCGAAATGGAAGCCAAAGATGCCAGCTCTAACATTCAACAATAATAGAAGGGACTTGTCTAAAGTCCAATGCTATAGATGTGATAGTCACATAGCCTGAGATTGTCCTGATAGAAGAAATGCTTAGAGGCCCAACAACAACAACAATGGAAACATCAACAACTTCAACAATAGAAGGAGAAGAGGAGGTCCTACTGCCCATGCAAGTGTTGAAGAGACCCAACACCCTCAAAAGAGATCCAAGAATACAAGGTATGCTAATAATGTTGCTAATGCTCAATCTAAATATATTCTTGTTGCTGCTCTTTCTAGATCATCTTCAGATAGCATTGATAGTTGGTTGGTGGATAGTGGGGCCTCTAGACACTTTATTGGGTATCGTGAATTCCTCTCAAATTTGGTTGAGAGGGAGACTAATTTGAGAGGAAGACTAACTTGAAAGCTATACTTGGGGATAATTCCACTCATCCTGTCAAAGGGTTTGGCTTTGTTTCTTCTTATTTGGATTTTGGTGAAACCATTCATCTACATGTGTTGTATGTGTCAAGCTTGAAGAAGAATCTTGTCTCCATTTCTGCCATGGAAGACAAAGGGTTTAGAGTTGCATTCATTAATGGAAAAGTCCTTGCTTGGCCAAGGAGATCTAACTTGAGAACAACCTGTTGAAATATGTAACTAGGTTCGGTATTCATAATGACAGATGTAATCATGATTTTATGTCAAGAGAAAAATTAATTTATTATTGTTGCTCTTGAGGCATGGGATTCATGTTCAAGGGAAAAATATTTTTAGGTCAAGCACCCATTGAGTGCTCCTAGGGATTGTCATTGAGTCTACCAGTCAATTGAGTCATTGTCATGTATGAAAGACCCTTTTGGGCATGTTATATATTGTAAAGAAAATTTATTTGAGTCAAAAATAGAGTCAAAGACCCTCCAAGACCTTGTCAAACAAGTACCAACAAGTTGACCTACATGAAGGGGCAAGTCGGCCTATATATAACAAGGAACTCGACCTCATTTGGACACACACTCAAACAAGTTCGATCTCCTCAAGATAGAAGCTGGAAAAGGACAAAAAAGAAGAAGAAGAGCAAGATCGGAATTTTAGGCCTCTCTCTCTCTCTTATGTTACGGTTTCTATAGTTGTTGGGCAAGTCGGAGTGTTGGAAAGTTGTTGGGCAAGTCGAAGTGCTAGATAGTTGTTGGGGACGAAGTTGTAGAAGAAACTATTGGGTCGAAGTTCCAGAAGAAACTATTGGGTTGAATTTGCAAAAGAAACTGTTATGTCAAAGTTGCAGAAGAAATTGTTGGGTCGAAGTTCCAGAAGAAACTATTGGGTCGAAGTTACAGAAGAAACTGTTGGGGTTGAAGTTGTTGAAGAAATTTTTGGGGTCGAAATTGCCGGAAAGAAAGCTTGTCAAGGAGTAAGGTTGACTTGGTCTTGGAGGGATCTTTTGTCAAGAGTCTTAGGTCTTGGAATTCATCATTTGAAGACTCTATAAGAAGAGAATAATTCTTGTGGGTTTTCCTCTCAAACAGAGAGGTTTTTGCCTTGGATGATCGCCTACATCTTGTGTCCTCTTGTCTCATTGTTCTTTATGATTTGGTAGTTGTTTGATGACAAAGACACTAAATATAATCAAGAGAAAGAAGAAGTTAATTAAGTTAAGCAAAAATACATCACAAGCAGTTATGAAAGAAGAGAAATCATCTAATCTAGTTGCCATAGATTTCTCAACATGGTATCAGAGCTAAGGTGACAAGACAAAGAAAGGCAACTTGAAGAAGGACCATCCAAGAGTATCAAGAAAGGTCAAGATATCAAAGAGGACATTGAATCATCAAAGAAGGGATATATAAGGGCCAATCAATCTAAGGAGCATCAAGAAGGACTATTCATTTCAAGGATCATACCATCTAGAAGCAATAAGAAGAAGAAGACCTTAAAACCCTAGTGTTGTAGCTCCTAGAGACCTAGGTTGCATAGAGACCAGTGCCTAGGACATCTTGATGAGTGCTTTAAGGATCTGCTAAGATTTTCTATCACACTCGGTATTTAACACATTTGATATGAACTGATTCAGAACCTTCCTTAAGAGGAGAAATGTAAAGCCAGATGTAAAATATTACTCATAGAAGCATCAATATCAGACTCTTGTGGCCAACATCATATGAACCTGTAGCTTTATCAGTCATTTGTAGTACATCGGATAGAAGACTTGAGAAGGAGAGAAAATCAACGCACAGGGCTTAAATTAAGAATCTAGTGCAACGAAGTTTGGTTTGAAGTGGATGAGAAAGACATTTAAATGAAGTTGTAAGATACATGGAGCGCATTTTAAGGATAATGGTTCATATCAGTTATAGGCATCTTTTATCAACATTAGACTTAGATGAATCCATAAATCTATGAAAAACATATCCAACAACTATTGTTACATGTAATTTTAGAAGAATAGTGAGGACATATGGAACAAACACAGAAAGGAATACATACTACACATTCATATGAGCCGGAATCACCAAAAAATTCATTAATCTTCCATACAGCATACATTTCATTGGCTGTTTACAGAGCTTCTCTCTTGGAAAAACCCAGAATTCCAAACCCTTGGTTCTATATCATAAAATTGTTTTTATAGGGTCTTAGCGGGAGAACCCATTACAAAATATTCTTTCTTGATTTTAACAGTGAATCATCATAGCAAAAATATGTATGCTCTGTGGCAATGTTGTACTAACCTGATTCTAACAAACTGACATTGTTTCTTCTGAAATAAAATATTTACATAAAAGAGAAAATGAAGGTGTCATGATCGACACTATCAGAAGTATCCTTAGTCATGATAAACAGGTTGTGGAGGCAGTGTCGTTGGGTCGATGATATGGAGCACAGGAGGATTTACAACTTGCTCGCATCTTAGCCAAAGTGCTAGAGCTGGCAGAGGAGCCTGGAAGAATTGCTGACAGGCGATTGTGAGATTAGTGAGACCTGTGTAGTTCAACCTAGGGCGGAACAAGGTCTTTGCCGACCCCAACAGCCGAAAATCCTTCTTCAAGTAATTTACTATAGTCTCACCCTTCAAAGTGGAAGTCTTCTCATGAGAGGAACCCACCTTGCTTTTGGCCTCCACTAGCCTCTAATTGTATTTCTCACACTAGATCAATAGTCCCACAAAGTCCCAACAGTTGGGCAATCCTGCTCTGACAATCCCTTCAAACTCAACATTGAAAGCAACCACATCTTTTAGTACCACACCTAGGCATTCCTCAGCTTTGACTCTGGCCTCCTTCTTTTGGAAAACTTTAGAGATCTCCATGATAGAAGATACCCTATCCACCACATCTATGGGCCTCACTCACGAAGTGACCTTTCATCCACAAACTGAATGAACTTCTTGGCAATCTGGGAGTTCTTTTCACCATCTTCTTTGGTAGATAGGATGAAGAACTCATAATCCTTGATTACAATTCTATGTTTATCCATCAGAGTTATGTACTCCTAGTTACTTTTCATCTCTGCTATGATTTCATCCTAGACAAGTTGCTTGGCTTGCAGGAGAGACATGTTTCCTTTCAGCTTCCCTTTTAGCTCAGAAATCTCCTGGTTTGCTGCCTGTAGGTTCTTGCTAATCAGGTCCGCGTCGGTCTTGGTAGTCTCAAGTTGGTTTTATTTCTGTGATAGGTTTCTTTGTGTAGTGTCCACGTCCTTCTGCACCTTTTTAAGCTCCCCTTCCGAAAGCTGGAGTTCGATGAGGGTCTTGGTGAGTTGTTATGCGGGATTTTGGAGGTCTTCAGGTACAAGCACTGCACAGATGTGAGTGTCTATTCTCAACTAAAGCTCTGCTTCTTGCTACTTGAGGGCTACTATCTCATTGTTTCTTTATATCAGTTCTTTGGCCGGGATTTCTTTCAATTCTTCCACCAATGCAAGTTCCTTAGATTGCACATGCTCACTACCTAGCATCTTCAGTTTGTGCCTTAACTCTTGTATTTCTGCTTGTGAACTTTGGAGAAGGGTTTCAAAGGCAACTTTAACCTCTGGATTTATCCCTAGCTTCACATGCAGCTCTTTGAAGCTCTCATTCTGCATATGTAGAGCTCTAGAGTTGGTTCTCTCCTGCTTTAACCTTGTTGCATCTTTCTCTAGCAGCTTTTCAGCCTTGTTGATGGTCATTGCATTTCTATTGAGCTCATTGTACAACATTTCTCCCACTTATCTGTGGAAGTTGATCTTATATGGCAGACGGACACTTGTTAAATCTAAAGAAACATCAAAGGCCTTGAATTGAGAGCCCAAAGATAATGACTGTGCTAATGAGTGTTGTAGTGAGAACTTCATTTGATTTCTCTCTAAGTCCATAGCAGCCAGAAGTCTGGTATGATATGGGAATGAATGAAATGCCATTTGTTGTTGCATCTCTTCCCTTATCTTCTTGTTTCTTTCTTCAATGGCCTATCCAATAGGTCAGCTTGTATCAGTAGCAGTTGCACTTCCTTTTAAACTTAAAATAGTTACCTCTGAAGAGGAGGAGGCAACAATCTGTAATGGGTCTTCCAAGGTCACTTGGAAGCCTGGTTGATCTAGTCTCGTCTCCAATAACCTGGTTGTTAGATGATCCAAAAATATATAAACTTTAGTTTAACTATTTGGAATATAATATTCAATTATTTAAAATATTTAATTAGATTTTGGAGACATTTTAGAATAGCTAATTGTTGTAAAAGATATGGCATCTCGAAAGGTGTTGTTTCTTAGGAACCAATTTAGGAAAATAGTTAGTAGTGTTGTTAGGAGAGCATTTAATGTAAATGGACACTTGTTAATAAACTAAGTTATCCATAACAAAATTAGGTTAGGACATTAGCTTATTTAAAGCTAATTTCTCTGCTTGCAAGAGTGTTGTGGTTTTGTGTGTAAACTCTTGCAAATATTCTATGTAATTTTTCTTTTCCTTATTAATAAAATTTGTGTGTCTGAGGACACTTCTGCTATTATTGTGGTATTAGAGCTTCAATGATGCAAGTGATGTGAAGAGGAGATTCCAGCTCTGCAGTCTTTTGGAAAACTCCATTGAATTGGAGAGTTATTGTTTGGTATGCAAACTATTCAACTTTTATTAAGGAAAATAATTTTTGCATCTTGCTTGTTAATTTTAGATTTTAGATCTGAACATTAAAAATTTTATGTCATAAAATTTTTGTTATTTTGGAGTTTATTTCCCTTATATTTTTTTGGAGAAAATTAGTAATGAATGTCTGCAAGTGCACGCTCAACGAGTAATCCCCACAGCATCCAGGAGAAAAAGTTGGTTAACCTAATCAATATGCCCATGAACTCGAATTGCATTAAATATCCCTTGGACTCTCACATCCATATCTTCAGAAGCCAACATTGTATTGTCCCGAATACCTGCTGCACGGAGACAGAAATGGTCAAAACAAAGTGAGGAGGCACAGGAGTGGAACCATTATTCCACGCTTTAGAATAGCGTTTGATTTTTTTTATGGACTTCTACCCGTGCACTAAAAAGCTCTCCCAAGGTAATACAAACACTGGCATCTGTTTGAGAGAAGTTTGTAGCATTTCTTAACTTCTCCTCAGCATGCTTGAATCCCACAGCAGAATACACGTACGGAGATATCTACATCAATGCCCAGCCTCAGGATCGAATCCTGCAATGCCAATGCCCACAACAGAATACGCATAGGGAACAGATTCACCAACATTTCTCCATAGATGCCATATTTGGTCTCTGCGTATTCAGAAGTGTATCTGGCCTTGAATACAACAAAATGTTTCCAATTTCAGATGCATTATTTCAGTTCGCAAACGTTGAAACTATAGATGTTGAGACTGACTGTTGGAAAGTGTAACTAGGTTCGGTCTTCATAATGACTTGTAATTATGAATTTATGTAATGAAGAAGACAAAGATAATAAAATGTATTTTGTAATACTTGCATCATGGGTATCATGAACAAGGAAGTTTTATTACACGTCAAAGACTTCCTCTTGATGTCTTTAGGTATTTTTCATCTTGTCAAGATAATTACTTGTAATTATGAATTTATGTAATGAAGAAGACAAAGATAATAAAATGTATTTTGTAATACTTGCATCATGGGTATCATGAGCAAGGAAGTTTTATTACACGTCAAAGACTTCCTCTTGATGTCTTTAGGTATTTTTCATCTTGTCAAGATAATTAGAGTCATGTAAATGAAGTAATGTTACACTTAGAAAATATCTAGAAAGTCCTCCAAGACAAGCACGATTCTCCTCCTTGATGTCGGCCTCAAGATACACTATATATTCATGTCGGCTCATAGAAATTAGACATATGGTTCACTAGCAAAGGTCGGCTTAATAATAGGGTCGAACCACTATAAATAGGTGCCTAGGCAACTCGCATTACAGCAAGAAAGTCTCACATATCTTTGAGATTTTTGGACCAAAAATCACAGGAGATGTGTTAATTTTGGACAACTAGGTCAAAACTCAATGTTGTGATGCTCAGATGAAGATACCAATATTTTTATTGGGTTCCTCTTTCAGAGAGGTGCAAGATCGATCTAAAGATCATCTTGATCTGATGAGCAGAACATTTATTTTGAATTTATTCAAGATATGTGCAGGTCGGCCTTAAGGTTTTGTGCCCTAGCAGTTGTGTCACACACCCTCACTGATGGACATATATTGGTCAACGTTGGAGGACATTTTCATTCATCTCATCCTCACACATTTCTCTCTCCTCATTTGATTGGTTCGATGACCTTGGTGGCTCTTCTCTCCACACGTGGGAAAATTCCAGCAGCAGCACATTTTTGATTTCGATCTAGGGTTTCAGCAGCAAACTTTGACCAGCATTGACTTTGGTTAACGCAAGGTCAAAAGGATCTGAAACTTTCCCAAAAGTTCGATTTTCCTAATCCGCATTTTATGGCACTATTCCTGAGGCAAGACATTGACTTTGACTTTTTTGCGTTGACCTAGTTGCTGCTGCTGTTTTTGTTGACCGTTGACATTTTAGGTTGACTTTTGAGTTGACTGTTTGGCTGACCTAGAGGGTTCTGTGACATTGTTGGTTGGCTGGCCATATTGAGACTTTTTTGGTTGAAGCATCCTGTTGACTGTCGTAATGCACCAACACACTTATATATTTCTGTCTCATCTTCTGTCGATCTACTGGTATGTTCTATCAGCATTTTACTTTATTTTTTATGTGATTGTTATCTAATATTGAAGAGAAAGTAGAGTTGCATCAAGCATAGAACATCTTCAAAAATTTACAAGATGACACCGGTCTTGGGCACAGTTTCGGTCTAAATTGCAGAAGTTTGTTTCAGATGGATACAAGGCTCAGGTGGATACAGGAAGGCTTGGACAAAAGGCTCAAATGGATACAGGAAGGCTTGGACAAAAGGCTCAGATGGATACAGGAAGGCTTGGATAGCAGGCTTGGATGAGTACATGAAGAGGCTCAGATGAATTCAAGGCTTGGATAGTGTTGTGGCTCAGTGATGTTGTACAGTGATGTGGTTCAGTAATACAATGATATGGTTCGGTGATGCTATGTTGTGGATAAGTAATATAGCTATGTGGCTCGGTGATGCAATGATGTAGCTCAATGTGCTACAAACACTACAGTCAACAACGTTAGTCTTCGGTGTTAGGGTTGCCATACTGTTATGATAGTGATACAATCTGAATATAATGTTACACTCTTGGTAACAAAGATGACAGCGACAGTGATGATAGCAACGAAGATATCCATCATGCTTTCCCATGTAAAAGAAGAAGATAGAAGGAGAAGAAGACAGTTAAGGAAGTCAGTGTCTTGGTCTTGGAGGGACTAGATAGGTCAAGGGTCATGGTTTTGGTATTCGTCAATTGAAGATCTGTAAGAAAAATTACTTTCGGGTTTTCCTCTCCAAGAGGGAGAGGTTTTGGCCCTTGCTTGAAGAGCCTAAACTTTGTGTCTCTTATGTTTTGATACTTGACTTGATGACAGACATAATAAGCTAACGAAGATAAGATCTAAGTAATAGAAGCATAACAAGGTCACAAGTAATTATCAAGAAGAGAAATTTGAATAAAACGCCCTAATTTCTCAACATGGTATTAGAGCTAAGGTGACAGTCAGGAAAGGGCATAAAGACACTCAAGGATCAGGATTCATGGAAGGCATCAAAGACAAGTGGAGGATCAAAATTGAACTCTAGATCAAAGAAGGAATTCTACAATAGCAAAAGTTTTGGATCTTACAAAAGGACCACAAAGATCCCCATCTACAAAGCAAGGTAATTCGAAATACTTTAAAGTTGAAAATGACATCGAAGAAGGCAGTGATGAATTCGTACTCCTAGTCACATAGCAGTTCGGACCTCTGCGTTGATGACCAGTATTAGATCACTGTATACAAAGCAAGGATTTGTTTAGAAGAAAGTTCAGATCTCCACAGTGAAAGAAATCCTGATTATTACAGTGAAAAATGAAGTATTTCAGCATCTTGAAAATATGAGAGTTCGGTGTAAGTCAATATTATAGTACCATCTCAAGTGTGCCAGTGGTTCATTGCCATCTCAAGGTATTGCCATCAAAAGCTTCAAGGCAAGTTACCTATCATTACAATGACCTTATCTCTATCCTTGATCATCCAAGGAAGCAACAAAATATCCTCATCAATCACCATCAAAAGGGAAGTCAGATCTAAAGGCTTTCACATCATAAAAGGCGAAATCTACTTCATTGAAGAACTTTTCATCTGGAAGAAGATCATTCAAAGGGAGCTTCAACCATCATCAAAGTGATCGAGCTGAAGATTTCATCTTCACTTGTCAAGTAAGTATCTTTTATTCTATAATCAATTTGATAAAATGACATCGTATTTGCAAGGAGATCTATAAGCTGGTTGGGTCATTGAAATTCCTTACATGAAAAAGGAGGATAGATATAGTCCTCGAAAGGGAAGTCATTGATATCTATGGAAAAGTCTCTGAAGGTTAAGTATTGTTTGAATACATGGGAAGGGATCAAAGGACTCAAAGGATTCTTATGAAATCAATTTAAGGTCCTCTCATCTCTATGTAGCAGGATTGGAGATATCGAAGAAATATGTGATAAGTTGGAAGAACTATTCTCTGAAGATGCAGTAAAGAAGGTCATACTACTTAGATCTGATCTACATAAAATTTAAAGGATATCTTCATAAAATCTCAATTATAAGATCTGCGAGATGTGATAAAAGGACAATCATCAAGGTAACAAATGTCCATGAGACAAGAAAGTTACCTCATTCAATAACTTGTGGTTTCTATGTAAGACAGAAAAGGACAAGTCGTAGGCAAAAGCGTTGTAGGTTAAAGAACTCAAACATTTGCAGAAAGGAAAGATTGGTCCTCAGATAAGACAGAACAACATAGCTAAGATTCAATGCTATGGAGAAGTTATGGACATTACAGAAAGAAAGCTCATATCATCGGAAAGATGGAGGACGCTGAAGAAGACCAAGGAAAGAGGGAGTAAGTGATCTCTTCTATGATTAAGATAGTCTCCCTCACAAAAGGTCTTGTCATAGCTCCTAAGTCTTTTGTTATATGATATGACTACGATAAATAACATGATGCACTATGGCATCATGGAAGCATTAGAAACAAGAGCTTGTGACATCATGTAAATTTTCGTAGATGTTCTATGCTTGATGCAACTTTAATTTTATCCCCAATATCAAACAACAATCACATAAACAAGAAAGTAAAATGCTGATAGAACATACCAGTAGATCGACAGAAGACAAACTAAAAATTACACTTAACTTGATCAACAAAATATATGTGTTGTGGTGCGTTACGACGATCAACAGGATGCTTCAACAAGCAAAGTCTCAATACGGTCAACCAACCAGAAATGTCACACAACCCTCTCGGACAGCTATATCAGTCAACCCAAAGTCAACGAAAGTCAACGTTGTCCCAATCAACGGTCAACGCAAAACAACAACAGCAAAAAGTCAACGCTTTCCGGTCAAAGTCAGCAGTCAACCTCAATTTCAGTGCCAAAAAATGCGGACTAGAGAAATCAAAATTTTGACCAAGTTTGGGGTCAGTTTGACCATGTGTTGACCAAAGTCAACGCTAGTCAAATCTGCGCTGAAAACCATAGGTCGAAAACAAAAAATCTTTTTGCTGCGTTTTCCCACGTGTAGAGAAGAAGAGACTCCAAGTGATAATCGAACCAATCAGATGCAGAGAGAGAATGTGTGATGATGAGATGAGTGAAAATGACCTTCAACGCTGACCTATATATATCCATCAGTGAGGGTGTGTGACACATTCGCTGGGGCTTCAAGCTTACATTTCAATCTTGGCCGACCTTGCACATAAGTGGAATAAATTCAAAATAAATGTTTTGCTCATCGGATCAAGATGATCTTTAGATCGATCTTGTACCTCTCTGAAAGAGGAATCCAATAAAAATATTGGCATCTTCATCTACGCACCACATGGAGTTTGGACCTAGTTGTCCAAAATTAACACTCCCTCTCAACTAGGGAGAACTCCATCCACCTGTACCATCCAAACATCGTGCGTCATCCTACCGTAACTTGCTTTGTTGGCTTCTTTATTTCAGAACAAAAGAGGGTCAATCACAAAGACATCATTCCCACTAACAAATTCAGCCCAGAGGTCCGAAACCTCTATAGGACTCAAAAGAGTCAAATACCAACCCGAAGTTGGTTTACCTGACCCGAAGTCAGTTGGAGGTCTGAAACCTCACTAGACTTGATCCCAGATCAAGTGGTTGGACACGTGCCATCCTAGACACAGAGAGTACGGCAATCTTCGATGCGTCCATCGGTCTTTGCTACTGGTCTCTAGCTTTTCCCATCTCACTGGCGAAATGAGAGGTACTTCCCATGAGTCCAAGACTCAATGGGTAGGATGCATACGGGGCACTGATCATGAGATGTGAACCAACTCAACATCATAATGATGGGGCAGAAGCACCACAAGGTTCGGCAAGCCTAGCCCCGTGAGTGCTTATAGCTCCGAGAAGCTATCCCCAAAGCCCCCCAGAGCTCCAAGAGCTCATCGTCCAACAGGACCCTCAGCATAGGGTTGTTCCACGATACCAAGATTCTCACGGAAGGTTAGGAACTTGACCTTCCTCAAGGGCTTTGTGAGAATGTCCACGACCTACTCATCAGTTCCTATATGATCGAGCCTTACGGTGCCTCACTGTAACATATCCCGGATAAAGTGGTACCTGATATCAATATGCTTGGATTCATCGTGGAACACGAGATTCTCGGACAACCGAATCCCACTCTGGTTATCACAGAGTATCACCGTGGTATCTAGCACATGCCCAAATAGCTCACTGAAGAGCTTTTGCAACCAAACTGCTTCACAACAAGCCATACTCGCTGCAATGTATTCGACCTCCAGGGTGCTCAAAGCCACCGACTTTTGCTTCCTGCTCATCCAAGATATCGAAGTAGAACCAAGTGTGAAGCAACATCCAAAGGTGCTCTTGCGATCCACCACACTGCTAGCCCAATCGGCATCAGTGCATCCATGGAGTGTCACGCTCCCGGGAGTGTATCTCAGCCCATGGTTTATCGTGCCTCGAAGATATCTCAACAAATTCTTGGCACCAACTCAGTGAATGTGATGAGGTTCAACGATATGTTGACTCAAAGTATTCACTGCAAAACATACGTCCAGACGGGTGTTCACTAATGTAATAACCACCTTGAAAGTTCTAGAATTTGTACCTATTTGAACTTTTGTTTAAGTAAAACAGATCTAATAAGACATTGAAAGGATATAAATTGAAATTTCAGCTTGCATAATTAACCTATATGTAGAAGAATACCTGAAAATCAGCACAAACTCACGAATCCTGAAACTGAAGCGGCTGAAGATTTGTTGGTGATGTCGTGAACAGAACAGATTACTGGGGCAATCGAATCCTCCCAGCCAAATCCGGGACTAATCCCAGACCCAGAGGGTGTCCCCTCTGTCCCCCGTGCCCAGATTTCCAAGAACAAGAGACTCCTTCCCAAACACTGCAAGCCGGCGTTTCCTTCCTTCTCCTTTCAGCAGAACCATTTCTTTTCCCCCAAGAAAACATTCCCCCCCTTCTCCTCCATACCACCTCCTTTAAATAATCTCCTTCCACCGCCTCTAACTTCCGAAGTCTTATCCTTATTAATGATGATATTTTTATGTATTTATGGTGGTATACTTTTCATTATGTTTGGATATGAATATAATGTAAACAATCTTTCTCCACCGCCTCAAACTTCCCGAGGCTTTACCCAACCTTAAGTTTATATTAAATGTTGTTATGGTGGGTGATCCCCATTAATGTGCTTACGTATACATATTTATAAAGGTGGGATTTTATTTAAATACCTTTAATATAAATCTTTAATATCGTATACTCATTTTAACTTAAAGATTCATTAACTTAAGGATTTTAACTTTATTACTTCATTTCTTTTATTAACTTGTTTCATAAAATTTTATACTTAGTTGAATTTGATATAAAGTATGAAATCTTAATATTAAGTCCCCAATCTTTGTAATCTTGATATTAGGTGGGCGTACTAGTGCGATGTGGACGGTATAGGCAGGTGTAGCTATCAAATGCCTATATCGTTCACACGCTAATATTGTTTTGGGTATAACAGGGGAATGGGTCGTTACATACTTCCTCCCTTCATAAAACTTCGTCCCGAAGTTTATGGTTTTATATACTCAGATTAATATTGTGTTTTTAGAGATTAGGGTGATTGTAGGATGCCTGTGTTTTAAGATTGAATTTTCGTTTTAAATAAGTATGTATTGGAAATTTAATTGTTACTTCCCATCTTCACCGAGTCTCCAAACTATGCTAAAATCATCCTATCCTTCCTAATCTCTTCCACTCCCATCCTATCCGTCCTCTACAGGAATATGCCATGGCATCAGTTTTATTGATCCATTCATAGACCTCAATGATGTCAGAGTCGATTACGTCGACCTGACATGCTTGTAGGCATCCGGCAGTCATCATCACACGTCTAGGGGAGCGTGACTCGCACAGTCCTTCCATGACTCCAGGTATTGGAGGGTAAACAGTGGGCAACACTTCCACTCCTCCCAGCAGGACCAGGGTCAACACCCTATCTTGGGGTCTCATGGAGTCTCAATTGTTCTTAGAAATCTGTCATCACGTAGATTGTTCCAGTAATCTAATTTTTCTGCATGATACTCACTGGTACATAATCTGCAATGTAAACACTCGAACACATATTACAGCATATGCATTTTATATTGCTCATAACCAATTGTTACCCATATAACAACTTCTACACATTCGAAGTACTTTGATACGTATGATATCAATCCTAGAATTTATAAAAAGAAAATTTGCTCACATAGATATCAATATGTTCAATAGAATTTCTCATTTCAGATGTTGCTTCGGTTTAGTTTATTCATGTTCTAATTATGACGCACTACTTTACTCACTTTCATTCTATATACCCCTATTTTCACTTTTCATATTCGCAATGTAGTTACACTTTTATTCTCTTTCTTTGAATCGTATTTGAAATGCAATGAAATAATTCGATAGATATTTTCATCTATAATGTCTAATCTATAATTTCACATTCTTGCAATGTTAATTTAAATGCCATATTGCATACTGGTGTCCATGCCCTAGTAAATTGAAAATAAACAGCATATATCCTGTATCACCAAATTGAAGTAGCATTCTATCTTTATGGGTATCCATGTATCAGGGGGTAAAATTCATTCTTATGAGATCATTCAAAATAAATTTTATAAATTCATGGATAAGCTATGACCACTCTTTATACATGACCAGTAAGCTGTGTGATTATGATTACCAAGCGGTAAGTTGGGCTAGTATGTGATTATGTCATACTCTTCATAGCTAATAAAATCAATGGGAATCAGTGAAGATAGTGATATGTTAATGAAGAACATTGAACCTTTACCCTTGACTCTATCTTAGTACAATACTACCTTGTTTATTATGTAACATGGTGAGAGATGAACCTCTATACTAAAAGAGCTTTTATTGCCATTACAACAGGTTAACCAGTGTGAATCCATTGAATAGTATAGCTTATATAATACTGACCTTACGAACATGTAGACTACTAGAATCTTATAGCAAGGCCGAGTATCACTATGTGAAATAGGTGAAGCAAGAAGGTCTCTTTTATATACGAGTAGATGCTATAACAGATAGGATTCAACCTTTATCAAGCCTATGAATGCCATTACTTCTATCCTTATTCCTACTTAACTGGTAAATGGTACCGGTTTATTACGGAATCACTTAGAGCACCTGAAACAGATAACTTTTGTACAGAATTGATAGACTTTCTGTTAATGTTTGGATTTTTGAGTAGTTCTACAATACCAAGCACGACTATCATAAAATTTCTCTCTAAATGATAATGCCTAAAAGAGATAGCCACTACAAACAGTTACTCAAAAGCTGATCGATGTTCAGGTTCATGATAAAGCTACAAAACTGCTGAACATTTCTTCTTTTGTTCTCCTCTTGTCTCAGCTAGATCATTGAGTGCTTTATCATGATAAATGCACTCATAGATTTTCTTTCCTGTGTCCTTGTATGTTTCTCTGCAACATTCAACATGGGAAATAGTTTTGCTAATTCTCTTAATTGATGAATCCCATTGTCAAACTTAAAATTAGCTTTATATCGCTCCTTATCGAGTTTTATAACCTTATTGATTATTAATTTTGAGTTTCCTTCCTAAATTCGCTGCTATATGTTGATTTAATGCTATCTTAAGCTCTTCCTTTGCTGCAATTGCCTTGCCAAAGTAGAAGCGTCTCATATACGTAGTGTATAAAGAGAAATTGTATCTCTTTCTCTTCCTGAGAAATAAGAACCTGTAATAAGCCTACATTTTAATATCTTAATATTAATTATACGGCATTCTTAATCTTTTCTCCTAGGTGATTAAGGTATCTAGGGATCCGTATTACTTGCAGGTCTTTACTCTTAACTTTAGTTTCCTTCAATTTTTATATTTTAACCTTGCATTTGAGACAACTGCGATTTCTGGATGGTTTGATTAGCTTTACTGTCAGCCTAAACACACCTTCCCTCCCGAGGCATTAAAGGAAATTTGTCCCTGTTATATTACAAGTTAGTGTGGCTGCTTCGAAGTGACTTCCAATGGCAGATATCATAGTGAGTATATCGACTCCAATAGATTACCCACTTCAAATAGAGCATACCATAGCTTCAATCTGCTAAATATATTTGTTAATTTAAAGGAAGCACCTTTAGTGAGGAAATCTTTGAAAATCCTGGCTGCCTCCAATCCCAACTCCTAGGCACTTAGATCATCTTTAGTCACGAGATTCTTTGCTTTGTTTGTAAATGAACAAATGGAAGCGGTTTTATAGCGTCTTTTGGAGGCACTATTTCCTTCACTCTGCTAACAACAGGCCCGCAATTAAACTACCCACAACTAATACATAGTATGTACAATGAGTGACAGCTGGAAACTTAAACATGAAGCTCGGAACGTTTTTCATATCCAAACGAAATAGATTTATTACCGACTGGAAGTACAGATTAATATGTAATAATTACATGGAGATAATATATTGGCAAATAATAATAAGAGCGATCATCCAACTCCTCTTCCAAGATTACACGCTGACAGGATTACATGGCCCGGGATCCACCCTGTTAGTGCCAATTCTCAAATACATCACCCATCAGTTGACAGTCCCCTTCATCTCATTCACTAAAATGTCATCACCATGTCAACAATATCAAAAAAAATATGAACAACTCTTTTCCTTTTATTTCCTATCCTACAATCTGTTATTGGGCCAACAACTCATTTGTTGTGTTATTTCTTCATACTCCTTGCCTATTTATAGGTATCACCTCATATATTTCAGATATACGACTCTCTCACCTTTTGTCAGTCTACATTTTCTGCTAATTCATGCACAACTTCTGCTAGGAGTTAATGAGTGAACCTTCGGACAAATTAAGGATCCTTAGGGAGATGAGGAAACATAGAGGAGTTTTGTAATGAAAAAATTAATTTTATTGGACGAAGATGAGCGCAAATGCCTACACAGAAGGACATATCTCCAAGTTAACATACATAAAGGGAACAGATAGTTCTTACAGGAGGAACACTTACAAAATAAATGGTGCATCTGAATTTAAACAGTCATCCTATGAGCTACATGAACTTTCCAAGCCTGTAATAAAACTGCCTACAAAATTAAGTATCCATCAATTATCTACTCTTGCAGTAATTTACACGTACTGTTATCCAAGACTAAGTTCAAAAGTATTACATCAATTCAAACCGGCAATCATGTTATGTATTTACTATTATGTAGAAGTAGCTTAGTCTGGACTCTGAAGTGTAAAAGTAGCATTAGCATTCTAGCATCAAGATTCTGCGACAACACCAACTTTCTCCATAATTTTAAAACACATTGCCTCACATCAGTTGTGGAGTCTTAGTCTGTTGAGAATGGTCTATTGTATATCAATGAGGTGTTATTTCCCTCTTGTTATACCCAGGAAATGTTTTCCTGAAGACATCCATAATAATGGTCCAGAAATTCTTTGAAAGCAAAACATAGTCACAAGGCATTTACAGAGTATATAGTTTTGTTCAAAAGAGCCCTCAAAGTGATGCCCTGTTTTTCATGTCACGCTCAGTGAAAACAACATTTTATCTACACTCTATACATGAAATAAATCCCCATAGGTTACAAACCTAATGCGTATGCCCTAAATAGTAAACACCTAGGGAACCAAAACTGTTCACTCTGTGGATTCTGAGGATAATAAATCAGCTAACAGAGCAAGCATGGACTCGATCTTCTTTCTGTCTTCAAGGATAAACTACTGTATTTCAATTATGCATAGCGTTTCAACGGTTTATCACCACCCGCATGCAAATATAAAATTTGAGCATGGTTATTTGATCAAGTACAAACACAAAAGAACCGTCTCTGCCCGCCGGGAGACATAATAAAACAAAAGCTTAATTCAAAAGCATGAACAGAAATGTGAACTTTGAAACTAGAATTTCTTTGAAAGTTTCAGAATGATCGAGTATGTTTAGCTGGGCAGGGCATCTTACCGATAGTTATGGCGCAGACCTTTCAGTGTTTTTAAAGAAGCCAAAATGATGAAATTCCATATAGAGGAGCCCAATCCTTCATCATCGAAAATGTTACGAATTAATTCTGGAAAATATCCGAACTTGTTATATCCTTTGGCCCCATCTCTTTGTTTTCATAAAGTTCCTTCTGAAATCTACACCAAATCGGTACCCATGACTAATCTCTGATATTCTGCGAGTTCATGAGACTGAATTGGATGCGAACTGTAATGGTACCAAAGTTATGAAGCCTCCTTGCTACGATGGTACCGAACCTATTTCACTGTAATATAGAATCTTTTCAGAGATCTAGCATCAAAACTTTATACTCATCTTTTAGTGTGGTTGATCGAAAAACTTTAATCTCTTCTTGTACGTGATTTCTGAAATGATCTTGTCTTTAGATATACTGAAATCCACCTGCTTCTTCAAGGTGCCTTGATATGATGAATAGAGACTGAACTAGCTCTTTGTGATATTCCAACTGCCTTTTATCCTGACCTTAGCTCCGATACCAAAGCCGAATTTAACAATTTTAGGATTTACGTTGAGTTGAGGTTTGGGCAAACTTTTATATGCCCGGTTTCGGACCCTTTGTATTTTAGCGTATATAATGTATATGCGTGTAATAACCCTGGTATGCTGATTAACCATTCTCAACTCTTTGATACTTATTACGTGCTGGGATTAGAAGTTGCAAGTTGGTCACTTAGGAAACTATTGAATTTGGGAAATAAAAGGAATATGTTTAAAGCTATCTTAATAAGAGTATGAATTGATGCGAACCTTGCTTTAATTCTGCAGATCTGTCGACACTGTGTTTAAGAACACCTGAAAGGTAATATTTGAAACTAGCCGACTTGCAATAATGTAGTGTGTTCCATATGTTTATTTAATATATTTTTATATACAAAACTAGCAGACTCCAGATCAGAAGATTGCGTGTTCGATTTACGTCGGGTTCAGTTAAGCGCTTGCCAATCTTATATATATAGACACATGCCGTCCCACCGTTTAACTCTACCATATATATATATATATATTTTAACGAAATGGTATTCGGTTATTAAACCCGCGACTGTAGAAAACTTGGTTTTAATGCGGTCTTCCATATGACACACACCCCCCGGCGGCTGACCACGACACCTCAGCGACTGATAGCCTCGGTGCCGAGAGTTCCTTTACGCACGGGTCCGGCTGAGCGGCGTCGGTGAAGTCAGTTATTAGTTTTACGATGGTTTCAACACCTGTATCCATATTGGTATCGGGTCACACTCTATACGCTCCGGTCGGTTCCCTTTTAAATAGTCGTGATAACTGTTGCATGCTGTGTTGTGTGATGAGATTTAATTGTGTTACTAGGATTTCCTTCAGCTAGGTGCCTATTCCAGATTTATGTCGGACTGCATTCATTTTCAAGATTATCCCTATCATTTCTAATATTTCTGTATATCTATAACTTTATTATGAAGTAGTTCGAGATTTTCAAAATTTCTGAAGAAACTTGTACCTTATGCTTAGGAAGGCCATTTCTGGTTTTGTCTAGCACTACAGTCATAGTTAGGGCTTCATTTTTTTTTTTTTTCTTGCCATTCGAGTAATAGATATGTAAAGGTGAGAAATCAGTGGATTGAGAAGAATTCGCCACAGTTATGCAATTTTGCCCAGAAAGTCTCAACAAGCCACCAAATTGGAAAGGAAAATTTACAGTGATGACTCAAAAGAAATGCACCAGCGTATCTAGGATGCCCGGCAGGAATATCACGAGCTACAACAAGGTGATATGCTATTTGGAAAAGCATCCGAATGCTATATTTAAAGTGACTTGCCACAGAGATAGTATCTTGTTACCTGTGTCAGATAATTTAGCTAAATACAGTTTTTCTAGCTATGTTGCTCTCATTGGTCTCTCTAGCAAAGCTTTGCTATTCAGCCAAGGGTCTATACCATTTTATTTTGGCGAGCACTCGTAACCCTATAAGTCAAAGTTACATACAAACTATCTTGCCAAAGCCCAACTACACCTACCGTCATGATTTTTCAATGTTGTTAGAGGATCAATTATATCAATTCACAATTCAAGGATCAATTCACTGCCATCTACAGTCATGTTTTACTTTTCACCGGCATATATACTTTCTATTTTCTACAGTCATTTATGTTTGTGCAATTAGTTTCTTGGCTCATAAAGGTACTCCTCACAAGTTGCTATATGTCATCCATGACTGCTAATCTTACTGATATAACGTAAATTTACTAACCTTACACAATAAGGTGACTAGAGATTAGAAAGGTGTGTTTTCCAGTGGACCTGTGGCATTACTGGCTGGTTTGAATCCACGGCCATTGAGTTTGTGTACCACTGCAACTATCTGCTTACTATTACTCAGCCCAAGGGGGCATTCATCTTGTATAGGTGCTAGATCGGAACAAGCAGCTTTATGTGCAGTCTATTTTAACGATAGTCCAAAGTGTATGCCATCCTGTACAATGTGGTCATCAACATTGTCATATTTGAATGCAATTTCTAAAACTAGCATCATTGTTGTTTTAACAACCCTTCACTGAGTCACAACAAGCGTAATCGGGTGCACCAATACTTCTGCATGGGTCTCGAATCCTGTGCTCACTATTATATGTGGTGTCGATGCTATCGGCTTTTGCGGACATAGGAGTATCTCAAAATGGTACAGTTATATGGAATGGAGGCAAGAGTCTGGGAGATTGCTTGACATATGCTGTAAATCATATTCATCACCGGGTGTTCCATATACCTTCAAACACGGCATTGGTTTGGGGTTAGATTCAAAGGCAAAAGTGGTACTCTGTCATCCATGTTTTAAGTTGTTTTGCCAAGATGCTTAGACGCTGCCCATAACCAAATAAGGGCATCAATCCCCATGGTAATTTAGTCTAGGAGGCATAACGATAAGCCAAAAAGAGTGCAAATAGATGCTTCTATTGATTAATTGAAGGAAGAAATGCTTTATTTCCTGTAAGTACTTTCAGAGTTTCACCTATTATACTGAAAGTAGCGTATGATTGTTCAAGGCTCCTATCAGTTAAATTTATCCTTGATACAACTTGAAGCAAGTGTGCAGATCCAATGAAGTCATGCATGCTTTGCAGGACTGACAGTACATTGATGTAGATTTTGAGCAAAAGAGATTTGATTTTGTAGGTGTAGGTAACTTTGTGAATTGATTTGGTGCTGAGCAAGCTGAACAGAAATGTGTTATTGTAAATTTTGGGTTGTTTGCAGTGATTTTACTGTTTCAATGAATATGAACCAGGATGACAGCGTCCTTTAGAATGAATGTTGAAGCATATTGCTCTTTCTGAATGGCTTATAACACAGTTTTCTTATAATACAGTTGCTAAATTTAAGCTCACAATCTGTTTACCTTCCATAACACCATCTCACTAATAAGCCTGAGAGTTTGAACAGGCTCTGATCTGCATTAACGTTTTTAAATTTTGGGAACAGCCAGAGACTGATTTACACAAGCAGCAGTTTTATAAATGAATTCTTAATGGGCCTATAAGGTCGTAAGAGGGTTTGAAACTGCCCTCTGATACCAAATGTAATAACCCTGCACTGAGAGTTCTAGAATTTGTACCTATTTGAACTATTTGAACTTTTGTTTAAGTAAAACAGATCTTAATAAGACATTGAAAGGATATAAATTGAAGTTTCAGCTTGCATAATTAACCTAACCTATATGTAGAAGAATACCTGAAAATCAGCACAAACTTACGAATCCTGAACTTGAAGCGGCTGAAGATTTGTTGGTGATGTACTGAACAGAACATATTACTGGGGCAATCGAATCCTCCCAGCCAAATCCGGGACTAATCCCAGACCCAGAGGGTGTCCCCTCTGTCCCCCATGCCCAGATTTCCAAGAACAAGAGACTCCTCCCCAAACACTGCAAGCCAGCATTTCCTTCCTTCTCCTTTCAGCAGAAACCATTTCTCCTCCTCCAAGAAAACCTTTTTCCCCCCCTTCTCCTCCATACCACCTCCTTTAAATAATCTCCTTCCACCGCCTCTAACTTCCCGAAGTCTTATCCTCATTAATGATGATATTTTTATGTATTTATGGTGGTATACTTTTCATTATGTTTGGATATGAATATAATGTAAACAATCTTTCTCCACCGCCTCAAACTTCAGGGGCTTTACCCAACCTTAAGTTTATATTAAATGTTGTTACGGTGGGTGATCCCATTAATGTGCTTACGTATACATATTTATAAAGGTGGGATTTTATTTAAGTACCTTTAATATAAATCTTTAATATCGCATACTCATTTTAACTTAAAGATTCATTAACTTTTAAGGATTTTAACTTTATTACTTCATTTCCTTTATTACCTTGTTTCATAAAATTTTATACTTGGTTGAATTTGATATAAAGTCTGAAATCTTAATATTAAGTCCCCAATCTTTGTAATCTTGATATTAGGTGGGCGTACTAGTGCGATGTGGACGGTATATGCAGGTGTAGCTATCAAATGCCTATATCGTTCACACGCTAATATTGTTTTGGGAATAACAGGGGAATCAACTCTTACAACTAAGAAAATCAGGGCCCCTACGAGTGGACGATACTCAGTAGGATTTGCTAGCACGGGCCCAGCAGCGCTGGCACTCAACTTCTTAAAGTTGAGCTCCATTGGTGTCGACACGGACTTGCAGTCCACCATTCCAAATCTTTCTAGAAGCTTCACAATATATTTTCCTTGAGAAAGGAAAATCTCGCCAGGTCTCTGCCAAATCTCCAGGCCTAGGAAGTAGTGCATTAGTCCTAGGTCCTTCATCTCGAACTCTACAGCGAGCTCCCTCTTACACTGATGAATGAGAGGGTCAGCACCTGTCAGGAAGAGGTCGTCCACATACAGCACCAGACTGAGAGGCTTTTCTCGATCAACCTTGAAGTAAAGGTTCGGATCAGCATTACTACGAGTGAAGGCCAGCTTCATCAGGTAGCTATCTATCCTCTTGTACCAAGCTCTGGGTGCCTGCTTCAACCCATAGAGGGCTTTCTTCAACCTGCAAACATGGGTGTCTCGATCCTGGACTTTGAACCCTAGAGGTTGCTCCACATACACCTCTTCCTTTATCGCACCGTGTAGAAATGCAGCCTTCACATCCATCTGATGAAGATTCCATCCTTGCGTAGCAGTAAGGGATTGGATGGTGGTATATCGGGCCACAGGTGCAAATATATCATCATAGTCTACGCCTTCCTTTTGAGAGAAACCACGGGCAACAAATCTTGCCATGAACTTTTCAGCACTACCATCAGATCCATGCTTGATCTTATAGAGCCATTTCGAGGTGAAAACTGCTTTGTCCTCTGATCTCGGAACTACATCCCAGACATCATTCTTCATAATGGACCCATATTCTTCGTGCATAGCATCCTTCCAGACTTGATGCTTTACGACTTCCTCAAAAGATCCAGGCTCAGATTGTACGATTGTACTCATGGCTGCTAGATACCCTTGGTATCTATTCGGCTTCTTGCTTTCACAAAATGTCCCCCTTGGGGCCATATTTCTCTCGGCATCCTCGAGAGTGTCCCTAAGCCATGATGGTCTTTTTCTCATTGAAGGAGGTGGATCAATAGGGTCCATCGGTCATTCAACATCGGGCATCGTCTCATCCTTCGGTTCTTCTTGATTTCCAGGCCTTGCTTCATGATCTTCCTCAGATCTCGGAAGATTGATTACTTTCCTCAGGGAAGCATCTTCGTCAAAGGTAACATCGTGGAATATCTCCACTTCCCTTTGACCAGGCACATGGACTCTATAGGCCTTAGAATTTTCACTATAACCCACAAACCTTCCTTTCTTCCTAGAAGCATCCAGCTTGCTCCTCTTATCCTTTGATACATGAATATAAACAGGACATCCAAAAACTCTAAAATGTGAGACGTCAGGTTTCTTACCAGAGAAAACCTCTTCGAGAGTTTTGGAGTCCAGAGCGGAATATGGGCATTAGGTTTGTATGTACACAACAGTGTTCGTAGCTTCTCCCCACAGAAACTTTGGAAGACCCTGGTCACATAGCATGGCATGGGCAGCTTCCACAATGGTCCTATTCTTTCTTTCAGCAATGCCATTTTGCTCAAGAGTATAGACAATTGTGGTCTCCCTCTTGATTCCAGCTTCTCTGCAAAAGTTCTTGAACTCGTTCGTCTCATATTCAGTGCCATTATCAGTCCTCAATATCTTGATCTTCTTCCCTATTGAATTTTCCACCAAGGCTTTGAAGGTACGGAACCACATGAAAGCCTCATCCTTCTTCTTCAAGAAGTATATCTAGGTTTTGTGAGAGAAGTCATCTATGAACATCATATAATAAGAACATCATCTCAAGGATGTCACGGGCAGCATACCAGACAGATCAGAATGTACCAATTGCAAGACATCAGATGTCTTTGTGACACTTGAGGGGAAAGGTCCCCTTGTATGCTTTCCTTCGGCACAACCTTGACGTACACCTTCATGATCATTTGTGAACTCGGGCATCCCTATCACCACCTTCCTTGCTTCGGAAAGGGATTTGTAGTGAAGGTGTCCAAACCTCCGGTGCCATAGTTCAGTCTGTCGAATAGTATCACATGTCATCGCTTCCAATGGACTTCCTCCAACCTGGTAGAGTGTATCAACTCTAAACCCAATCGTGATAGCTTCCTTGAAGCTCTTCTTCCAGATACGCACCTTCCCATCAACGAATGCCACATTGAAACCTTTTTCTTCCATGGCCGAAATAGACACAAGGTTCTTCTTCAAATCAGATACATATAGTACATCTTGCAAGCGGAGGACTTAACCTTGAGACAAATGGAGGGTCACAGTCCCTGTCCCTTTCACGGGATATGTGGCATTATCTCCAAGGATAATTTTCAGATTAACATCCTTCTCAACCATATCAGAAAGTGCTTCCTTGAACCCAGTGATGTGCCTTGAGGCACCACTATCTATCAACCAGACATCCATAGTGTCGGTTGGAGATGCAGCAGAGAGGGCAGATACAAGAATGAATTCATTTCTTTTATATCGTCAACAACAATAAATTCCTCATACCTGGAATTTCTCGACCTTTTGAAAGGTTGCCCATTTCCATTAGAGGGAGCCTTCCTCTTTCCTTTGAACTTGTTGTTCCTTTGATTGCCATTCCTTTGGTTGTTGTTGTTGTCATCATCATCAGGGGAATCCTTCTTGAAAGGGCATTCTCTAGCATAGTGGTCGGTCTTGTGACATGTGTAACCAGTGGTTTGAACATCGCGATAAAATCGCGATTTTTTCATTGAAAAGATTAAATCGGCGATTTTTTAAATGATTTTTTGAAAAAATCGCCGTCGCCAAAAAATCGCGATCCGTATAGTGAAAATCGTGGGCTTTGGAAACAGCGAGTTTTATATGCGATTTTCATGTTTTTGTTTCTCATTTTTGCAGTGAAAGGTTTGCTAAAGAGAGCTAAGGAGTGGAGGAGAGCTAAAGAGGAAGATAAGTGATCTACAAGGGCAAGAGTGGACAAAAGTGAAGGATTTTAGCAAGCCAAGCCAACAAAAATCAAATTTGGACCAAGTTTCTCCGGCAAAACGTTTTTTCTAGGTATGGGCATCAAATTTGACCCTTTTTTTTTTTTTTTTCTTGTTCTTCCATGGGTTTCTATCACCCATGTATTTTCATCATTTGTGATTGCATTTGGTTTTTTTTTTTAGAAGAAAGGGTTTATTTTGGTCAAAAATGCAAAAAATTGGTTGTTAAATTTTTATTTATTTATTTAATTTCTTCTTGTGCTCTTAGTTTCTTTCCATTATTTTTGCTTGTGTTTCAACATGTATTTTTTCCCATTATTTTTGCATTGAATTGGGGGTTTTTTTTTTTGTGAAAAAAATCAAAATGTTGTATGTAAAATTGTAATTTTTTTATTTTATTTTTTAACTTACAATTTTTCTTGTGCCCTAGGTTCAAATTTCAATGTTCAAAGTTCAAAGTTCATCTTACAGTGAAATTCAAGAGTCAAGAGTTCAACAAATTTGCAAACATGCCAAGGAAATTGGATCCTTTATGGGAATTTGGTGAACTTGATCAGGGGTTTGACCGATCAAACTTGAGTTGCAAGTTATGTGGTCACCACATGACAGGGGGGGTATACAAGTTGAAATACCACCTAGCACAAATTCCTGGACATGAAGTAGGCCTTTTCACAAATACCAATCCAGAAATAATCAGAAGAGCCATCAACTCATTGGAAGAAATAGAAACAACTAAACTCAGCAAGGCAGCTCTGAAGAGTCAAATATCAGGGTTTAGAGTTGACCGTGAGAGTGGTAGTGCTTCTTCAGCATCAGCATCTTCTACAGGCAACCCCGTAGCTGCCTCCTCATTTTTTGTTCCTAGAACCACTCCTAGGGCACAACCATCTATCTCCTCACTTATTTAAAAAAAGAAGGAAGAAGCTGACAGGTTGTTGGGCAAATTGTTTCTTTGGAGTGATATTCATTTCACTGTTGCCAGGAACAATCCATTTTGTCAGGCTGAGATTAATGCTATCGCTGTTGTTGGCCCAGGATACAAAGCCCCTTCATATGATGACTTTAGAGGGCGCATTCTTCAAAATGAGAAAGTTGACTGCACCAAGAGATTAGAAGAGTTAAGGGCATCATGGGTAGTCACAGGATGCACTGTGATGTCAGATGGTTGGACTGATCAAAGGGGTAGGACCCTTATTAACTTCTTGGTCAGTTGTCCCAAGGGGACAATGTTTATGAAATCTGTTGATGCATCTGCACATGTCAAAGACGCAAGATTATTATGTGATTTATTGGATGTGTTCATTCTGGAGGTGGGCCCCCAAAATGTTGTCCAAATCATAACGGACAACGCTGTAAACTATGTTTCTGCTGGCAAGATGCTTATGGAGAGGCATCCGAGCATATTTTGGACACCTTGTGCTGCACATTGCCTTGATTTGATGTTGGAGGACATCAGAAAGATTGATTTTGTCAAAGATATTGTAGAATCATCAAAGAGCATGACAAAATTTATATATAATCATGCATCTGTGCTTCATTTGATGAGAACATTCACCAACAAGAAGGAGTTGGTGCGGCCTGCTATTACACGATTTGCCACTAGTTTCATATCTCTTCAATCCCTCTTGAATTCTATGTGGGATTTGAAGAGAATGTTTCTTTCAGAGGAGTGGTGTGCTTTGACTATCAGCTGCAAACCAGAGGGAGAGGCCATCTGCAGGGTGGTGTCATATCAGGAAAGTTTCTAAGCGAGAGTGCAAGAGGTGTGTAGCGTTACTGAACCTTTGGTAAAGGTTCTTAAATTGGTGGATGGAGAGAAGCCCGCAATGGGCTACTTGTATGAGGCCATGGATAGGGCCAAAGAAGTTGTTCGCAACTACTATGATGATAAGGGTGATGAGGAGTTTCAGAAACAACTTCTTTTATGGGAAGTGATTGATGACCGATGGAACAACACACTCCATCGTCCCATTCATGCTGCAGGGATTTTCCTGAACCCCAGATTTGCTTACTCATGTAGTTTCCTATTTGATGCTGAGGTCATGTATGGCTTTTTCACTTGTGTTCAAAAGATGGTACCAACTCCATCAGAACGTGCAGAGATATCCAAAGAAATGGAGGTATATAGAATGGCAGGTGACACCTTGAGCTTCGACATGGCTATCCAGGATAGGACTACTAAAATGCTAGGTAAGATTTTCATTATTTTAAAATTTTTCTTATGTTTGTAACTTTATAAGTTTATCTTATTTGTTGTAACTTGTAACTTGTAGATGCATGGTGGAGGAGCTACGGTGGCAGATTACCAAAACTCCAAAAACTTGCCATTAGAATACTCAGCCAAACATGTAGCTCTTCAGGATGCAAGCACAACTGGAGTGTATTTGAAAAAATACACACCAAAAGGTGCAATAGGTAAAAAACTTAAAATATTCCAACTGATATTTTGAATTCATTAAATATTTTTTTTTTAAATATTTAATTTATTAATTTATGACCCTTGTACAAGTTGGAGGCCCAGTGCTTCAATGACATGGTTTACGTCTACTACAATCTTAGATTGTGGGTGAGACAACTTGAGAGGACACCTGATATGGAGGCCATCTCTTTAGATCCGATTGACACCACTGCTGAATGGAGGGTTGAGGCTGAGAGGCTTGTCATGGAGTCAGCCCCTGATTGGATAGAGCAGGAGGTAGTGGAGGGGGAGGAGGACGAGGAGGAGCAGCAGCAGCAGGAGGAGCAGGAGGAGCAGGTGACACCACCTACCACTGCTACCGGTAGAGGACGTGGTCTACCTCCTTTAGCTCCTAGTGATTCAGGTTCCCATTCTGGTGCTTCAGTTTCTACTTCTAGAGCACAACAGAGTCCATTGCCAGTCCCATCAGCTTCTTCATCTAGAGGGAAAGGCAAAGCTGTTGTATTTTCTCGCAAGAGGGGCAGAGGAAATCAGTAGTATAAGACCATAGGTTATATCGTGCATTGACATTCCTTTGTATATGACATTATGACTCATGATATGAGATACATTATTATATTTTTTGTTAATATTTATTATTTTGAGGCTGAGTTGACTCTTGAGACTCAGGACTTAGTATTCAGGACATGATTTAGTTTTATGTGTGATGTAACACTAGACATGATATTACACATCTTATATATTAGTTTTTTTTTCATATATATGTGTCAATGCATTTATTTTATGCTGTGGATGCTTTAGATATTAAAAAAATTGAAAAAAAAATGAATATTTTTGTATGTGCCAATTTTTTCCCGATTTTTACCGATTTTTTCCTGATTTTTATGATTTTTTTTTTATTTTTTCCCCTCGCCGATTTAATCCTAATCGCAATTTTCAAAACATTGTGTGTAACATTTGCCTTTCTTTCCCTGGGCCCCTGCTCTTCCTTTGTTCCTCGGACCACCGTTGTTCTTCTTCTTAGCACGAGCAGTGAAGGCAACATTTCCTTCATTTTCATATTCCTTCATCCTTGTCTCTTCTTGTAGGCATCTCGATAGTACTTCGTCAAAATCAGGTATCACATTGTTATCGAGAATGGTAGTATTGAATACATGCCATTCGGAGGAGAGACCTCCAAGTGCGATGAGAACCATTTCTCGATCAGCTATTGTCTCCCCAATGGCCAGAAGATTATTTATGATCTCAATCAATTTTAGAAAATATGATTGAACAGATTCATCCCTGCCTTTCTTCGGATTCTTGAGTTGGTTCTTCAAGAAAAGGACTTGATTTGCATTGTTGGCCTTGAACATGTTGACCAACTTATCATACATCTCCTTGGATGTGCCCATTTTAGAGATGGTGTCTACCAGACTCTTATGAATTGAATCCCGGATCATCAACTTTGCTTTAATTTCCCCCTTATTATACTTTGACTTGGTGGTAGCAAGTGCAGTGGATGGAGGCCCTTGGATTTTACCCTGCACATAGTCCATGACATCTTGGTCTTCCAACATAAGATCCAAAGTCATCTTCCAAGCATGGAAGTCTTCCTTCCCAGTCAATTTATCATCAGCTTTGAAGCCATTATAGTTTGGGGTACCCATGCTCTTCTTCGGTAATTGCTACAAACATGGGCTTTGTCTTCACCTCAGCTCTAAAACCATGTAAATTTTCGTAGATGTTCTATGCTTGATGCGACTTTAATTTTATCCCCAATATCAAACAACAATCACATAAACAAGAAAGTAAAATGCTGATAGAACATACCAGTAGATCGACAGAAGACAAGCCAAAAATTACACTTAACTTGATCAACAAAATATATGTGTTATGGTGCGTTATGGCAGTCAACAGGATGCTTCAACCAACAAAGTCTCAATATGGTCAGCCAACCATAAATGCCACACAACCCTCTCGAACAGCTATATCAGTCAGCTCAAAGTCAACGAAAGGCAACGTTGTCCCAGTCAACGGTCAACGCAAAACAGTAGCAGTAAAAAGTCAACGCATCCTGGTCAAATTCAATAGTCAACCTCAATTTCAGTGCCAAAAAATGCGGACTAGAGAAATCGGAATTTTGAACAAGTTTGGGGTCAGTTTGACCATGCGTTGACCAAAGTCAATGCTGGTCAAATCTGCACTGAAAAACCCTAAGTCGAAATCAGAAAATATTTTTGTTGCGTTTTCCCACGTGTGGAGAAGAAGAGACTCCAAGTGATGATTGAACCAATCAGATGCAGAGAGAGAATGTGTGATGATGAGATGAGTGAAAATGACCTCCAACATTGACCTATATATATCCATCAGTGAGGGTGTGTGACACATTTGCTGGGGCTTCAAGCTTACATTTCAATCCTGGCCAACCTTACACACAAGTGGAATAAATTCAAAATAAATGTTCTGCTCATCGGATCAAGATTATCTTTAGATCGATCTCGCACCTCTCTGAAAGAGGAATCCAATTAAAATATTGGCATCTTCATCTGAGCATCACAACATGGAGTTTGGACCTAGTGGACCAAAATTAACACATCACCATGGAAAATCATAAAGGACAGAAGGAACAAAATTCATGGCAACCTAATATGAAGGATATAGCTCTTGGGAACCTCATTAGATATTGAAGGAAAGGAAGTCATCCAGGACGAGGCTCATCATACATCAAAAGGAAACATCTGCCAGATAAGGATATGCAAGATCCTCAAGATTCTCTGATGGAATTCTCATCGAAGGGTTCACCGATCTAGAGATGAAGTAAGTGTTTCATCAGGAACTCCAACTTGTGGAGTTCATGGAATGATGGTATGATGACATAAGAGATGGAGCAGATCAAGGGGTTGAAGACATTTCAATCAAGGAAGCTGCTGAAAGAAGCCTAGATGACCTAAAGGTAAATGAGGTATGTATGCTTGTATTTAATATTATAATGTCATGTCGTATGGTTGCAGGTAACATGGATCACTACTTCTATATTGAGAAGCATGATCAAAGGAAAAGGATTCTCCTCCTATAAAAGGTTGTCGAAAGGCATGGTTCACAATACATGAAATCAACATAATATGTCCTCAAATAAAATATGAGGTGGTTGACTACAATCAAGAAACTCTGATTGGAAGCTCCTGGGAATGAAATGTGTGAAGAAAGGAAGGAAGATATCATGAGAGATGCAACCATGGTAAAGGCAATCAACATCCACGAAGACCAAAAAGACTTGATTAGGAAGTCTCCCAGAAAGATATGGAAACTCTGATGGAAGTCTGGAAAAGATGGAAACCCCTGATAATACATATCTTTAGGAGATGTGTCAATCTATAAACGAAGGATGTCGATGCCTACAAAAGATGTCATGGTGAAAGATCATCACCAAGGTAACTTTTGATTTAAAAGTTCATATTTATAAATAATATCCGATGAGCTTATGCAGGGTTGCCTAAGGGAAGCATATGTCTTCCACAAGATAACCATATGGCAAGATGAAAGATCCTTGGAAGAGGTATGTTTCGAAGAAAAGAAGCATGGCATGAAGCTAGACCAAATGAGAAGATTGATGGATCACTTTCTGATAGAAGACATGACTCTTGGATGAAAGTGATGGATGATTTGTGCCCTATGAAGAGATCCCAAAGATGAAAACTCCTCAACATCGAAGAAATTCATGACATCAAAGAAAGGAGTTCTTCATGAGCCGTTGGGTGTTTTCATCATTTTTGTTGCAGGTTCCTGATTAAGAGGGAGCCTGGTAATAAGTTTCTTACTTGGAAGAAACTTGGTAATTCCTAAGCCGAGAGGGAGCTTAGGTACATTCCTTGTATAGGAATGAGTACATTCCTTTGTGGAATATGTCTTCCCTCGTTGAGAGGGAGAGATAGACACATCATTATGGTCCTCACTTGGAAGACAGAACGCAGAATTGGGTAATCATCTGGCATCCGATACTCTTTTGGGGATGTATTAGGGCATCCATAGAAAGAGTAGTCGTGAAAGGAAGTATATTCTTTGAGTATTGGGAATCCAACAGTAAGAATAGTCCTGATGGACATATCGCATATGAACCCGAGTGGGATATGATCCAAGAGAGACAATGATGAGGGTGTCTACTCATCATTGGTCTCACCAACATTGTAGCTCATGGTCTCGTAGAGAGATGGAGTTGTTATTCAAGGCCTTGCATTGTGACAATGTTGGTTGACATGATGATATACAGATGGGATTACCAATTAGATTCTTCTTATGAGATTCTTCAGATCGAAAGTGACCATGTCCCATTATAAATACCTCCCTAGTTAATGTTGAGAATTTAATAGGGCGTAGTTTAATTCAATTCTCTACTTGATAATTAATTGTGAATCTTATTTCTCTTACTTAGATTTTCTCTTCATTAGCTTATTAGGTTTTTCATCAAGTTAATTATCAAACTACAAAAGACACAATATTTTGGCTCTTCAAGCCAGGGCCAAAACCTCTCCCTCTTGGAGAGGAAAATCCGCAAGTAATTCTTCTTATAATCTTTTAGTTGACAAGTACAGTAATCATGACACAAAATTTTGACCTATGTATGCTCCAAGGCCTTCTCACTCCTTCCATATAGCTTCTTTCTTTTCTACACTGTTCTGCACTACTTTGCACCGTTCTGCACCAGCCTTAGAGAACTCAGTCCCTAGCCCTTAAATCATGTAATTTCCTTTTGTTCTTTCTTTGATCCTTGGCCTCCAAGATAGACTCACTCCAACACCTTTCTTCCGAATTGTGTAAGCACTGAAGCAACACTTAGAATAGGTCTTTTATCCTTGTAGTTCTTGACACATTCCTACACATATGTGTAGTCTCGGTTTTTTCAAATGTCTCTTATTCTCGGTTATCTTCCAGCACTGATATACACTTAAATATGCCCTTGACTGAGCTGAAATAATATTGTGTTTTACTTTGATCTTTATTGAGATTTCTGAGGAGATAGATCAAAGATTTATGGGACCCTTTACGCACTAGTTTAAGCCTTCTTTATTCATTGTATAACCCTTACTCTTACCCACTGAGATCCGCACTGTATTACTTCAGAGATGCCCAAAATTGTGAGTGTCAAATGAGGCCATGGACCCTTTCTATATATAGGGACTTCATCCCTCTTCTAGGCCGACATGTCTTCATGTAGGTAAGCTGACTAGAACAACTGCTTGAGGGCCGACTTGTTAAGGAGTATTTCCAACACATTTGGAGTTGACTTCGTGGAGCAAGGTGACAAGGTCTTGGAGCATATAATTGTCCTTTACACAATTGTAACCTGGCTTCTCATACATGACTCTATTTTATACATTTATGACAAGATGACAAATCCCTAAAAGACATCAAGAATAAGTCTTTGACCTATACTAAAAACTACTTTCTCATGAAACCCATGAGTCAAGCTTTACAAAATACATTTTATTATTTTTGTCTTCTTCATTACATAAATTCATAATTACATAGTCATTATGAAGACCGGTCCTAGTTCCACTTTTCAACACTCCCTCTTAACTAGGGAGGTATTCATAATGGTACATGGTCACTCTCAATCTGAAGAATCTTATAAGAATAATTTTGATTGGTAATCTATCTGTTATAGCATCATATTATCCAGCATCTTTACATAGCAAGGCCTTAACTAATAGCTCCATCTCTCCACGAGATCTTTGAGCTACAATGTTGGTGAGACCAATGACTATAGACACCATCGTCATTGTCTCTCCACCCGGGTGTTCACCGAGTATGACCTCATAGGACTATTCTTATCTCAAAGAATATACGTCCTCGACTACTATTTCTCAGGATGTCATTACCACATTCAAAGAGTATCGAATGCCAGATAATTACCCAATCCCAAAATGCTTTATTCTTTCTTCCGATTGAAGACAATAATGTGTATCTATCTCTCCCTCTTAACTAGGGAGGATCCATTTACCATGTCTCTACATTCTTCTTCATGGCCTTCACTAAGACTTATGGATGTTAGTCTTGGTCTAGTGCATGACCCATGAGATAGAAAAACACAACTGTCACTCCCTCTTAACTAGGGACCCAACGTTGCACGAAGCGGGGACGCAGAAGCGTCATTTCCAAAAAATCTAGGAAGCGAAGCGTCTCGAAAGCGTCTACTATATATATATTTTTTTATTTTTATTTTTTTGCATTTATATTAAAAAAAATATCCAAAATACCAAATTAATTGTAGAAGATATGGAAGCATGCATATTTGTACATAAATCAAGATAGATATGACATCCATTGTACATTAATGATTAATTATTTGAGCATCAACCATTTAGATGCATCAACCATCTATAATCTAGATTCTTCTCCTCTTGTCTAGCCTTTGCCTCTACCTCAATTATCTAGGGACATTAGTCAAAATTGCCCAATTTTGATCAAACCCTAATGCAAGCCTTAAAATATGGTAGAAAAAACTTAACATGCTTGATCGATTATTTTGACTTGATTGAAATGTAATTTTTTGCTAACGACATGACAAAGGAGTTCAACAATTAACACCACCGACACTAGGGTACATATAGGGCTTGGTGTTCTTGATTAAATACTAATCACATACTCTCATACATGATATAATCTAATGACATGCCACCATACCATTGATCCTGAATTCCTGAAAACTATTAAGTCTGCTGAATTTTGAATAGGATATGAAATTCTATTTTCTCCATATGAAGTCCGATCAGGCTGGAACCATTCTCAAACATCTTGAGTCATTTCATGGTAATGTTAAAAATTTAAGTAAAAGGATGAAAATGAAAAATAAATGAGAATGTCACTTTTACTTTAAGAATTTAACATTACCATGAGCGAGCATCTAAGAAACATCTAAGGAGGTAAAAGAGAGCTTATATTTTTTTCATCCTATCCCTAACTCAGCACTAACTCACCTACTAACCCAACCAAAGACAAAAATTAAAAAAAAAAAAAAATCAAAAAAATTGTTTTTCTGACCTACATTAGTCGGATCCGTACGGCGCTGTACGGGACCGATGGCGATCCGTACAGATCTGTACAGGAATCGCGGCGCTTCCGTTTGGCGATCCGCCGTACGCTGTATGGAAACGCGGATCTGGACGTACGGATCCGGATTTTCCAAGAATCGCAAAATTTTTTACGAACCACGTTTCCAAAATTCGGATCCGCGGTTCAGGGTGCGGATCCCGTACGAGACGCGTTTCGGGGCTTGGCGCCGGGGGGGGGGGGGACATTTCCTGCAACATTGTAGGGACCTACAACAGCAATGATGAAAACATCCAGCTGCTCATTAAGTACTCCTTCTGATGATGTCATGTGTTAAACACCATGTTGAAGCACACACATGGTGTATGAGGAGAAGAATGCACACACACAAGAGACTAAACACACAATGAAAGATAAGCGTGAGGCTTTCTTTATTTTCCATTATACAAAGATGTACATTTATAGTACAATGGTGTGACTCTTGGTTTCACATTCCAAGGTCACTTGGACTTCATTGTGACTTTTCGCATTCCACACCTACCCATGTAGGATTAGGTGTTCCAACATCCCCCCTTAATCCAAAGGGGTATGTGTGAGTCCAAGAAAAGAGTTGTAATACAAATATGCAAAGTATACATGGCAGCACTTGGGCTGAATCAACTCTCTGAAATGTTGGAAAAAAGAGATGGTTTAAGGATGACCACCAACACTGGAACGCAAAACTTGTTGCAGTTCCCGGAACTCTTCCAAAACTGGCAAGAAGCTGAAAGCTTCTGCTAGAGAAATTGTCCCTCATAAAAAAGGGAGACCTTCAACCTAAAAGAAGGGAGGTCTACTACCTGTGATGGTTTTAGGATTACCAACAACTCTGGAATGCTTTGAAGCATTTCCTGGAACTCAACCAATGTTGGCAAGAATCTGAAGGTTGCTAAGCTGAAGGCTTCTGCTAGAGGAAGTGTTCCTCATATATGAAAGGGAGACCTTCGACCTAAAGAAGGGAGGTCTACTACCTGTGGTGGTTTTAGGTTGTCCACCAACCAAAGATGATGGTTTTAGGTTATCCACCAACCGAAGGCATGCTCATGGGCATCCGTGTCTCTAGCTACATCTCTGAATCTGGAATGACGAATTGTGGCTCAGGCTCGCTTGAACTTCTGGCTACAACTCTGAACATGGAATGAGAGATTGTGGCTCAGGCTTGCTTGATCTGTCGTCGAAGCTTGTACATGACCACCATTTTCCCCCCTGTCAGGGACAAAGTGAGATGATGGCGAAAACTCAACTGCAAGTTTGCTCAATATCTGAGAACAAGTTCTGACATGTGTCTTAAACATCTTCTTGGCTGCTGATGCCCATTGCCAAGAAGCGATCCATCCAGGATGAATCTTTGTTCTTGCAGGAGGCTTATTTCTGAAGCATCTGTCTGAAGAATGGGTGTGCCGACCATAGCGCTTGCATGGATGAAGATCAAAACAGTGATCTTTCATATGGCCAACTCGATCACAGTGTTGGCATTTCTCAATCTATTGTGGAAGTAGAACAGGATCTGGAACAGCTACAGGTGAACTGTCATACAAGAATCTAGCACTCTGAAATATGATGGGCTTTGTGTAGTCTAGAATATGAAAGGACACATCCTTGTCATATCCAAGACCAGTTTTGTGCTTGTTGTGGACAAGCTCTTCCCAAGGTCTGATGATGGGCTTGAGAGGTGCAGGCTGAGCTGCTGCATCTGCATGTACATCTGCTCTAGTGCAAGGAACTGAATGTGAATCAACTGAAACTTTATCTTCTTGCTTCTGATGAGAGTCCTTCACAATGTTCTGAACAGAAACAGGTTCAGAATGGTGACTCTTTCGCTGAAGTTCTTCTTGTTGAAGCTGAGATTCCAACTGCAAAAACTCAATCTTTTCTTGTGCATCTAGCAAACAATTTTGAATGTTACAAAGAGCATGCTTGCTCATTCTTATCATGTCATCAACATTGGAATGAATGAGGTTACTCAACAACTCTAATGTCTCATTGATTTTAGCCATTTCAACAACTTAGGCTCAAAAAATGAAAGGGTGTCGGCTTCAACCGAAAATGCACCCGTTTACAATGTGATGCAACAAGAAATACAAATGACTCTATAGAATTTCCAACTATGGAAATCTCAAGTACAAAGTCTGCTCCTCAAATGATGGAGGGCAATCAACAATGACTTACATCAACAACTCAAATTCACTGATTCCAACTATGAATGAAGAGGCAAATATTCACTCACAATGTGAGTTCAATACAAAATCTCTGCAAAATATTTTGTAGATGTGCAACTGAAAACACTATGCAGCTGAATTTTCCTTCAAATAGTTGTTTTCAATGATGGCAAACTTGTCTTCAAATGTCAATTTCTTCAAAAAATCACCCTTATGTCAATGCCACAAATCATATAATGTCAAATCTGCAAATTTATCTATGTATTCAATCCATCTGTTTCATATGTCAATTTCTTCAATTTCTGCTCTTCATATTCTCTTTTTCCTCTCTCTCTCTGCTATTTTTTTTTTTTAAATTAATTAAAAATTAATTAAAAAAAATGAGAATGATTAAAATTGGGGGGAATTAAAAGGGAAGAGAAATTTTAATGGGGGAGATATTAAAATGGGAAAGGGATTTATTAAAAAAGGAGGGGACTATTAAGAAAAATTAAAAATATAATGAGTGAATTTAAAAAGGAGAGGGCGCTATTTTAAATTGAATGGGAGAGAGAGTGGTATTTTAAATTGAATGGGGAAGGGGCAGTATTGTAAATGAGAGGGCGGTATTAAAATATGGAGGGGCGGATTTTAAATTGCAGAGAGGCGTAAGGGAGGGTTGGATGGGAGTTGGACGTGTGGGAGAGCGTTGGATAGCAAAGAACAGAATGCGTTGAGATGTGAGGAAGATAGCGCATGGAGAGGGGGCGAGCAAAGGGATACGAGGGCCGAGTGGGGAGATTGCAGAGGGCGCAGGTGGGAGGGGTAATGCTGCGTGTGAAGGGAGTGGCAGGGCGTATAGCATGGAGAGGGATGAGTGCAATGCCGCATGGAGAAGGGGTTAGTGCAGGGAGTGATGAGAGGGGGCCGGGTTGAGATGGCAGGAGGGAGAGCGTAGGTCTATGGTGTTTGGAAATGTGTAGACGCCGTGTATTGAATGGAGGGAGAAGGGGTGTTGAGAAGTAAGGAGCGGGCCGAGCGTGGAGAGGCGAGGGTTCAGGGGAGTGGGTTGGAGCTGCTTGTGAGGGGGATTCGATGTAGAGCTTGCGTAAGGGAGCGTGAGGTATGGTGAGAGGTGGATGTGTGCATTGATAGGGGTTATTACAGCGTGAGGCAAGGGAGCGCGTGTGAGATTGTTGTGTATAGAAGCTGTCGTAAGCCGAGAGGATGGGGAGCAAAGGGTAGAGCGCAAAGCTGGGTTCAGGTAAGGGCGGAGGGATGTGAAGCGTGCAGCGTGGGTTGGGTAGTGGGTTAATTAATTTTTAATTTAAAAATTGCAGGAACGTAGGAGCTGTGTAGAGGGCCGAGGGCAGAGTCTGCCCAGAAAATTATTTTTTTATTTTTTTTATTTTTATTTTTTATTTTTATTTTTTTTAATATAACAGCAGAGAATAGAGAGCAGAGGATTTTTCTTCCAGCAGCAGATATTGGATAAATGCAGAATTTTCCAGAAATTCCAGCAGTAAAACCCAGAGATTTTAAAACAGCAGCAGATTTTTCCAGATATTGCAGAGAAAACTCAGAAATTTTTCTTCAAAAACCCAGAACTTTTCTTCAAAAAATTGCAGAGGGCCATATAGCAGCAGAAAATTGCAGGGATGATGAAATCTTCAGCAAAACTCAGAATTTTTTTTCCATTAAAAACCAGAAAATTCTTCTTCAGAAACCCAATTTAAAACACTATTCCAGCAGCTCTTCAAAATAGTGCAGAATTTAAAATGCAGAAATTGCACAGAAAAATTAGAATGAAAACCTTCAGATGAGCAGTGCTCCTTGCTGCTCTTCTTCAAAACAAATGCTGAATGCTGCCAATTTCTGAATGCTGCTCCTTCTCCAAAACACTTTCTGAATGGCGGCAAAAACACTGCTGAAAAAACTTTGAGTGCTGCAAAAAATGTCAAGAATTTTTGCAGATATGCACAGGCCATAAACACAAATGGCTCACTCAAATTGAAGCAGGGCCAGCAATCGCCCGCTCTGATACCATGTTAAACACCATGTTGAAGCACACACATGGTGTATGAGGAGAAGAATGCACACACACAAGAGACTAAACACACAATGAAAGATAAGCGTGAGGCTTTCTTATTTTCCATTATACAAAGATGTACATTTATAGTACAATGGTGTGACACTTGGTTTCATATTCCAAGGTCACTTGGACTCCATTGTGACTTTTTGCATTCCACACCTACCCATGTAGGATTAGGTGTTCCAACATCATGAATTGAGGACCCTAAAATTTTCTTCTTAGAGCATAGATCGTCCATCACTTTCATCCAAGAGCCATGTCTTTTATCAAAAAGTGATCCATCAATTTGTCCTAGCTTCATGTCATGTTGCTTTCTTTCGAACCATATATCTTCCAAGGATCTTTCATATTGTCATATGGTTATCAACTTGTGGAAGTCATCTATTTCCATTTGGTAGCCTTGCATAAGCTCATTAGATGTTATTCAATTATAAATATGAATACTTAATCAAAAGTTACCTCGGTGATGATCGCTCACCATGACATCCTTCTTGTAGGCATGGTCATCCTTTGTATATGTTGATACATCTCTAAAAGATATGCATTCCCAAGGGACTTCACCTTTCCCGGACTTCTTATCAAAGTCTACATATCTTCCCAAGAAATTTTCTAGTCAAGTCTTCTTGGTTTCCTTGGATGTTAACTGCCTCTTTTTATGATTGCACTTTTTTGCGATCTCTTCCTTTTTCTCTCTTTCTCCACACAATTTTATTTCATTCCCAGGAACTTCCATTGTTCAGTTCCTTGTATAATCACCTCATATCTCATATGAGGACATATTATGTTGATTTCATCTAGTGTAGATTATGCCTTTTGGCAGCCTATGCATTGGAAGAGTTTTTGCTTTCTATTTTGATCATACTTCTAAAGATAGAAGTGTACCACCTGTAACCACATGACATGACTTCATAGCATCTAGTGTCAACATATATATATATATATATATACCTCATTCTTTTCTTTTTAAGTCATCCTGCAGCAGGTTTCTTTAGAATGAAAGAGTTTCATTCTCTTGCCAAGTTGCCTTGCTTTATCAATATGTCATCATATTCAAATCCTCGAAGAAACATTTTTGCTTTTTTTTTTTTTAATTAGTGAATCCAAAGAGGATTCCATTAGAAAATGTCAGCACTTGTTTCCTTATTGATTATCTTTGATCTTGATGACTGCCTTCTATAAATGTTGTTTCAGTGAGAATTCCAGGAGCCACTTATAGTATATATGTCACATATGTGTTACAAACATCCTCCTATAATGAGTCCTCCTTCAATGCTTCCGTCATGATGCCTATCCTAACGAGATCCATCTACATAAAATACAATGCTTTCTATCATACTATTTTACAACCGACGAATATCTCTTAAAGAATATGATTATCTCAATCATAATATAGATCTTTCACTTCTTCTTTCTTAGACTTCTTTGAATCGAGTTCTTCTATTTTTCCGACAACATGGGCTTCCTCCTTTTTCCTGTTATCCTTGTTGAGTTTGGGACAATCCTTTCTATAGTGCCCAAACTCATGACATCCATAGCATTGTTTCATGACATCCATAGCATCGTATCTTATCCATGTTCTTTATTTTAGTATGAGAACCAATTTTACTAAATTTTCCTTTCCTCTTGGTCATGGTAGTGTTGACCACACTTTGTCAACTACCCCATGGCAGTACACCCCCATTTTTTCAAATGGGATTCTTCATGTTCGACGTAGTTGCGCCATTCAGATTCCATCATCAGTCATCAGTCGACAGTTTTGAAAATGATGTAAACCCATTATGCATGTTATGATATAAATGATCTAAGTAAGACCGTCAATGTATGTAACAACCTAGGTAAGCCTAGTATGTTGTTGATGACTTCCATCCTAGGAGGTTTTTTGTCTCACTGATTCACGAAAGTGATCGACAGAGTTTTTCCCTCCAGCCTCACCCCAAAGCTAGGGTGGAATTTGTCATCAACATGCTAAGTGAGTCCTAGTGTTTTTTATCGAGTCCTTGTAAAAGTAGTTTCAACTACTTGGTCTACTAGATCATGTTTTGAGTCGCAGAATTGGGTATTTATTTGAGGGTCTATACGAATGGGTATTCCCCCTTCATGTATGTAAATGTATTATCTCATGTAAAAAAGGGTTGGAAAAATAATTATAATCCCCTCTTAGTCAATTAATTAAATTTTCTGGTCAATTAATTAATAAAATCTTAAACCAGAAATTTAATTAATTTAGGGTCCTAAGTTAGGATTAAATCTTTAAAGGCAAAATTTGTGGGTCCTTGGAAAATGATTTTGAAAGCCCCAGGCCAAGGGAATAATGAGAATTTTAAGAAATATTGGACCCTTGGGCCTTGGTGGTTATGTCAAAGTCAAAATTTTGGGGTAATTAACTCAAAAATAATATTTTTGAGTTAATTAAAATTGAATTAAATGATAAATTCGTTTTTTCCCCAAAATTTTAATTTCAACGCTCCGGATTAAAAGATAATTAAATCTTTTGGACGGTTGAGATTATTTTAACGAGGATCATCCAAACTAGCCGTTAGAGATTTTGTCCTATAAATTTAGAGGTCTTTCTCATTCTTGAATCATCCGATCTCAGAATCGTGCACTTGCTCTTAGAAGCTCTTGTAAAAATTTTGAGAAATAAAGCATAAAGACTTTGGGGTTACAAATCTGGATGTTCCTTCTCAGATCTATGTGGTGAATTGTCTCTAAACTCTGCTACTTTGTTTCTTGTATTTTATGGTTGATGGCCTTCATGGATTAATCTACATACAGGTATAAAATAACATTCTGATTTTTTTTGCAAAGGTCTCTTGTTGTTTTCTTAAATCTCTATCGATCTAAGATTCAGATCTAAGTGTGCAGGGAATTTTTTTTTAAGATTGGGCGTCTGGGGAAGTCTTCGGTTGGACCAGCCGACTCTCAATAAACATAAATCTGATAAGCTCTTTATTTGTTAAATTCCAGGTCTATCTTACGATATTTGTGACTTTGCAGGGTTTCAAAGGCTTGTGCCTCTCATTTAAAAATTTTAATTTCTACACTATGCTAAAATGTTTCAAATCTGGCCATGAGGGTTTTAAATCTGTAAACTAGTTGTAAATTTGTAATTTTTTCTGTAAGGGTTTAATCGTTTTCTGGTGTGTATCTTTAGATCTGGCTGGTGTCTTGCGGATTCGGGATTAAAATCGAATTTTTTTTTTAATATCTAAGGCAGATCTAGCCTCCAAAGGATAGATCTAGCCTCAAATCTCCACTGTGGATGAATCTGGATATTGTTTCAATTTAAGGAGCGTAAATTTGAGAAGGTTTAAGTTTGCTGGGCGATATTTGTGTACTGGGTTTATCCATTTGCAAACGCTGCCATCGATTTCCTTAAGCTGCCCAGCGTTCATTCTGTTGTCCCTTTTCGTCCAATTGGCTTGCCATTCTCATTGCTGTTTCTCCTCTTGCCATCGATTTTCATTTGAGTTGCTTCCAGCTTCCTTCACTCCAGTAATCGTCTATCTCTGCTAGACCTCCTTCGCTCCAATTGATCCGATCTGCGTTTTCCATCTCCCTCCATCGTCCAATCTGCAAATCTTTCCCATCGAATCCTTCATAATTGATTTCTTCATAGCCTCGACCTGCATTAAGACTTCGATCACTGATTTCTTTCTCCTAGCCGTCCATCTCCTTGTCTTGCCGCAGATCCATTCCTCACGTCCAGAACTCAGCCCTGCTGCCCAGATTCGTCGCTGCCTTCAAAATTTCTTAACCTGCATTACCATTCCTCGGTGCCGTCCAGTCTTCGTTTATCTCCTTGCCGTCCGATTCTTATTGTCATCGACCCTCGCCCTGCGAAATCACAAAACGACAAACGCAAACAATAAAAAAATCCAAGCTCCTCGTCCATCGAATGCCCTCAGCCTGCGTCCAAGCCCTGTCCGTCGTGCTCCAATCGCCTTCGTGCCCTCGTCCAAGACTCTGACCTGCACAAAGTAAACGACAATCGCACACACTATTAAATGATAAAACCCGCGTTTTATTTTTGTATAGTTCGGATTCTTTTTAGGCTTTAGTTTACAACTTAATTTCTTTTAGATTTGATTAGAATTCAGTTATTGTATAGTTTAGGCTTAGTTTGGTTTTAGGATTTATTTATTTATATTTTAAATATTAAAAATTGTTAGCGTAGATTTTGGTTTTATATTTTAATGATAGTGTGATGTTGGACATGGGATTTTAGGATTCGATTGTTAAATTTAGATAGTGTTAACTTTAGCATAGTTTTAATTTAGTTTTGATTTAATTTTAATTTAGATTTTAAATTTGTTTTGTTTAGTTTCAGTTTTTAGATTTTAATTTTTTTTAAGTTTCATTTAGTTTGTTTTAGATTAAAAATAAAAATAATAAAAAATTCCAAAAGTTTTAAAAAAATTTAGAAAACACAAAAATATAAAAAAAATTCAAATTTTTTTATAGTCAAGTGTGCTAATTTTTTTTACCCAAAGTTTCTGATCAGGTTCATTTTAATTTTCGAAATCAAGTTATAATTAAGATCTTAATTTCGGAAATTTTTTAAACATTCCGCATTCTCATGTTATTTCAGTATCATGGTTGTGGCATTTTTCAATTAAATATCATTGTGATCAATCGTACAACAAGCAAACAGTTTAATTGTCACTTACTTGTTTATAATTGCATAACGGGATTCTGTTTGACTCCATAAGGCACTGGTCTTAAACGTGAAATCTAATTTAGATCTATGGAATCTCGTTCATTCTATCAAGTATTTGATGTTTTAGCTGTGTCTCCTGGATTTGTCATCCTCATTTATAATAGGGTCTACCTCCCTTAGCTTGCAAGGAGACAGCTTAAATAGAGAGATTGGGGATAAGAGTGACAGCCCCCGATCTGAGCCGTTGTCGCGGTGCCTTGACAATCTGTGCGACAACATTTTTTGGCGCCGTTGCCGTGGAAAGAGTTTTTTCTGTCCTTGGTCTTAACGACATTTTATAATCTTCTAATCTTATTTCGCCATTCATTAGCCTGTCGCAAGGGATCACATTTTCTAGTGACTTTTCATCTCTTTATATTTTCATCGTTTTATCTTTCATCATATCACTAATCATTTCATCATCGTATCTTTAGCGCCTGGACATTTCAGTTGGCTTCTTGTTTGGGTGGCGACTCCACTTATTCATCTTTTTACTCCCAGACAGGAATCCCCCCCTGATATCCATCTGCTATCTCTCGATTATTTCTTCTGTTTTAGAATTAGTTTCATGTTCAAGTGGCGACTCCAATTCTTTCATTTCTTACAAGAGTTCCTGCTAAGAAGTTCGCTTCGTAAGGACCTTTTGACTATCCTTGAACATGGATCTATTTCTAAAATCCTAAAAACGATATCATGGATGTTTTTGCCCCGTGTAATTTTGCTAATATTCAGGCTTATCCCCATGATCTCCCTCAAATGGATAAATTACCTATCTTTCAAGGAAATGATGCAGTTAGTGTTAAATCTCATTTATTTGCTTTCACTAACTGGTGGAACAGATTTGCAGTTGCAAAAAATAATTTCGATGATGTAAAGATGAAAACTTTTGTTCTTACTTTTGGCAAGGATGTTGCTGAATGGTTTATGGAAAAGCCTGATAATTCATTCAATACTTTTGAATCCATTGTAAATGCTTTTAAGGAAAGATATGGTGATAAAAGGGAAGATAGGCATTTGGTAAGAGAAATCAGTACCATAAAAAAAAAAGAAAATGAAACGACTGAAGAATTTAACAGGAGATTTAATGGTATTCTTAGAGAAATATCTCAAACTCATAAACCTCCTGATGGATCTCTTCTGAATTTTTACATTGATGCTTTTGATTTTTATACTTCATATGAGTTAAGGCGGGCTAAAACTGCAAATTATAAAGCTTGTCAATCTTTAGCTGAGGAGATTGAAAAGGATAAGAAAGCATCTGGAATGTCCAAAACTCCAGATTTTGATAGATCTTTGACAGATACTAAGTTAAAAGAACCTCTAAAAGATGATGATGACCCTGTGAAAAGGTTAATGCAAAAGCTTGAAAGCATGGAGCTTAATCATGCTAAAGAAATAAGTGTCTTACAGGCTAGGTTGGTTCAAATGGAAAGAGCTCAAACACAGAATTCCCAACCTAGAAATAATAATGCTTCGCAGAAAAGAGACCTATCTTATGAGCAGAGACCGACAAATCAACTTGAGTTTGCAAATTTTGTGGATGAAGCTCCGCCTTATTGTAGAGCCTGTAATGATCTTCGTGAAAAGGCTACTTGTCCCATTGTCAAAAGAATCATAGCTAGTAGAATGGCAAGGTCAAGTCATCAAATTAATGTTGTTGGTAAGGACTATCACATGCATATAGAAGATCATGAAAGTCGCGTTAAGGAACCAGCTCAGATGATTAAGGATGTGCAACCCAATCATATGCAAATGATTCAAAACATGGAAGCTAACCAAATCAATCTTCAAAATAAGATAACTTCCATGGAAGCAAGTCATGCACAGGAAATAAATGTCATGGAAAAAAGGTTAAAGATAATGGAAGTTAATCATTCTAATCAGATGTCCATTATACAGAATCATATGATTGCCATGGAAGCAAGACACACCCAGGAAATGACTGCCATAAAGGAAAATCACTTGTTGGAAATAAAAAATATGGAGGTAAATCAGAAGAAATTAATAGTAAGGCGTGCCAGGGAGATGAGTTCCATACAAAAGAAATTGGAAAAAATGGAAGAATTACAAAAATTTCAACCGAAATTTGATTATGAAGATTCATCAACAGATCATAAGACTTCTTGTCTACTAAAGCCATTCCCATCTCATCACACGGAGGATTTCACTATGGTTTCAAAGGATGTTGAGAAAGACCAAGCTTATGTATCACCATTGACAAAGTATATCCAGAATAACATTGGTCATGCTCCAGGTTCCTCAGATATTTTGTACAAACATCTTCAAGATGAGGACAAGAATCTACAGTGGTCTCATTGTTGACATCACAACTCACTCAGAATAAGAGAAAGAAGCAAAAAAGAAGAAGTAAGTGGTTTGATTCGTCTGATGGTTGAGAGTATCTTGATATTCGGATAAGACAGAGCCCTACATTATGCAAGATTGGACATGGCACATCTGAAAAGCAGCCAACAGACTTGCCTGAAAGTAGGCAAATGCTCAGCATACACTATATTGAGCACATCTGATGCCACAGGGCATCCTCTGTATTGTATCTCTAACCTTACACCTTGTTATTTCAGCTTTTCATTTTGCAGTTAGATTAGATTTACTTTTCATGTTAAGTAGAATAATAAATAAAAGAAGAGCTTCTATTTTTCATGAGCTTAATGTTATATGATGATATTTGGATGGACGCTACTTATGTAATCTTGTGTGTTGCTTGGATGCAGATTCTGGATTCTCACATTCCTTCAATGAAGCAAAGTGTCCCCAAGTAGAGCCAGATGTTGACCACACTTTGTCAACTACCCCATAGCAGTACACCCCCATTTTTTCAAATGGGATTCTTCATGTTCGATGTGGTTGCACCATTCAGATTCCATCATCAGTCATCAGTCGACAGTTTTGAAAATGATGTAAATCCATTCTGCATGTTATGATGTAAATGATCTAAGTAAGACCGTTAATGTATGTAACAACCTAGGTAAGCCTAGTATGTTGTTGATGACTTCCATCCTAGGAGGTTTTTTGTCTCACTGATTCACGAAAGTGATCGGCAGAGTTTTTCCCTCCAGCCTCACCCCAAAGCTAGGGTGAAATTTGTCATCAGCATGCTAAGTGAGTCCTAGTGTTTTTTATCGAGTCCTTGTAAAAGTAGTTTCAACTACTTGGTCTACTAGATCATATTTGAGTCGCAGAATTGGGTATTTATTAGAGGGTCTATACGAATGGGTATTCCCCCTTCATGTATGTAAATGTATTATCTCATGTAAAAGAGGGTTGGAAAAATAATTATAATCCCCTCTTAGTCAATTAATTAAATTTTCTGGTCAATTAATTAATAAAATCTTAAACCAAAAATTTAATTAATTTAGGGTCCTAGGTTAGGATTAAATCTTTAAAGGCAAAATTTGTGGGTCCTTGGAAAATGATTTTGAAAGCCCCAGGCCAAGGGAATATTGAGAATTTTAAGAAATTTTGGACCCTTGGGCCTTGGTGGTTAAGTCAAAGTCAAAATTTTGGGGTAATTAATTCAAAAATAATATTTTTGAGTTAATTAAAATTGAATTAAATGATAAATTCGTTTTTTCCCCAAAATTTTAATTTCAACGCTCCGGATTAAAAGATAATTAAATCTTTTGGACGGTTGAGATTATTTTGACGAAGATCATCCAAACTAGCCGTTAGAGATCTTGTCCTATAAATTTAGAGGTCTTTCTCATTCTTGGATCATCTGATCTCACGATCGTGCACTTGCTCTAAGAAGTTCTTGTAAACTTTTGAAGAATAAAGCATAAAGACTTTGGGGTTACAAATCTGGATGTTCCTTCTCAGATCTATGTGGTGAATTGTCTCTAAACTCTGCTACTTTGTTTCTTGTATTTTATGGTTGATGGCCTTCATGGATTAATCTGCATACAGGTATCTTGTGCAGTTTTCTGGGTATATAAAATAACATTCTGATTTTTTGCAAAGGTCTCATGTTGTTTTCTTAAATCTCTATCGATCTAAGATTCAGATCTAAGTATGCAGGGAAATTTTTAAAAAAAAAAAAAAAATTGGGCGTCTGGGAAGTCTTCGGTTGGACCAGCCGACTCTCAATAAACATAAATCTGATAAGCTCTTTATTTGTTAAATTCCAGGTCTATCTTACGATATTTGTGATTTTGCAGGGTTTCGAAGGCTTGTGCCTCTCATTTAAAAATTTTAATTTCTAAATTGTGCTAAATGGATTCAGATCTGACCATGAGGGTTTTAAATCTATAAATTAGTTTGTATATTTGTAAAAATTTTCAAGTCTGTAAGGGTTTAATTGTTTCTTGGTGTTTGTAGCTTTCAGATCCAGCCGGTTTCTTGTAGGTTCAGGGTTCAAATCGTAATTTTTTTTTGAGATCTAAGGCAAATCCAGCTTCCAAAGGCCAGATCTGGCCTCCATTCCTCCTATGGATAAAATCTGGACATTGTTTTGATTTTAAGGGCATTCAAAAGCTGAGTTTGAACTGAAGAAATTTTAAAGTTTGTTGGGCGAAATTTGTGTACTGGATTTATCAAGACCATTCTCCGTCTGCTGCCTCGACCTGCACTTATCTCTCTGCCCTCCATCGCACTGTAGCTCCTCTTCTCTCACGTCCAAGCTTGTCCGTTGAACCCTTGCTCTCCCTGCATGTCTTTTTCCATCTTCCGCTTTCTTTCATCTGCTGTCGATTTCCTTTCTTCTGCCCGCCGTCAGCTCCTCATCCTGTCTTTTTCTGTCGGGCGTCGACCTGGACACACCATACAGCAGAGGATTCACGCAAATGTTAAAACCGTATTTCAAATTTCCGTGCGGATTTCTCAGATCTCGCCTTGCCAGCTCCGTCGACTTCATCCAACTCTTCTCGCCATCGATTTGCTGCCGTCCAAACTCAACCCACCATCCTAAGTCCTCGACCTGCAAATAAACGACAATCGCACACACTATTAAATGAAAAAACCCGCGTTTTATTTTTGTATGGTTCGGATTTTTTTTTAGGGCTTTAGTTTACGACTTAATTTCTTTTAGATTTGATTAGAATTCAGTTATTGTATAGTTTAGGCTTAGTTTGGTTTTAGGATTTATTTATGTAGATTTTAAATATTAAAAATTGTTAGCGTAGATTTTGGTTTTAGATTTTAATGATAGTGTGATGTTGGACATAGGATTTTAGGATCCGATTGTTCAATTTAATAGTGTTAACTTTAGCATAGTTTTAATTTAGTTTTGATTTAATTTTAATTTGGATTTTAAATTTGTTTTGTTTAGTTTCAGTTTCTTTAGATTTTAATTTTTTAAGTTTCATTTAGTTTGTTTTAGATTAAAAATAAAAATAAAAAAATAAAAAAATAAAAATTCTAAAAAAAATAGAAAATACGAAAAAATTAAAAAAAATTTCAAATTTTCCATAGTCAAGTGCGCTAATTTCTTTATCTAAAGTTTGACTGTGGTTCATTTTAATTTTCGAACTGGGTTATAATTGCAGTATCTTAATTTCGGAAATTTTTTAAGCATCTGGCATTCTCATGTTATTGTTATTCATGGTTGTGGCATTTTCAGTTAAATATCATTGTGATCAATCGTGTTTTAACAAGTAGTAGTTAATCGTCACTTACTCGTTTATAATTGCATAACGGGATTTTGTTTGACTCCATAAGGCACTGGTCTTAAACGTGAAATCTAATTTAGATCTGTGGAATCTCGTTCATTCTATCAAGTATTTGCTAAGTCACATGACACGAGGACACGAGACACAGAGGACACATAAATACGAGTATTCGACACGAGACACAGTGACCTCAAAAACAGGACACAAGGGACACGTTTTATTTATATTTAAAAAAAAAAATAGATATATATATATATATATATATATATATATATATATATATATATATAATTTATAAATTAATATTAGCAAATTAGTAAATTACAATTATACAACTTACAAGGCTACAAGCACATAAGAAATACTAAATAGTCATTAAGACCATAAGTTATAGCAATAGTCGTTAGTCAATGAGTCAACGACTCATGAGTCATTAAAATTTAAAAATTAAAACCATAACAATAACTTGAAATAAATTTAAAAATTAAAACAATAACAATAACGGGAACTTGGAATGCATGGAGGCAGCAGCAGCAACGGGAACTTGGAATGCGGCCAGCAGGCAATGGAAACTTGGCACGGAGGCAACAGCAACAATCGAAGGCACTCAACCACACCCATCACAGGCACGCCAGCAGTAGCAAACGAAGCACGAAGGTTCAAGGCAGCAACAACCACAACGACAACAGCAGAAACCACAGCGAACAGCAATGAAAAACTAACGAATATTTTGTCATTTTTGTAATTTTTCGTGGAAAACGTGACCAAACGTGGGGAATACGTTAGGGAAAGTATTCCAAACCTAGGACACGAGTATTCTATCCAAAGACACGAATGCAAAAACAGAGGGTACGTATTCGGTTTCGAAGGACACAACCAAAAACGTATTGGACACGTTTTAAGTCGTATTTCGTGTCCGACACGTGAAATACGGGACACGTGACCCTGGAGGACGTGTCCTGTGACTTAGAGTATTTGATGTTTTAGTTGTGTCTCCTGGATTTATCATCCTCATTTATAATAGGGTCTACCTCCCTTAGCTTGCAAGGAGACAGCTTAAATAGAGAGATTGGGTATAAGAGTGACAGCCCCCGATCTGAGCCGTTGTCATGGTGCCTTGACAATCTGTGCGACAACAGGTAGCATAGGCTTGATTTTCTTCATTTGTTCTAATATCAATTTTGGCTTTTAGTCTACCCTCTTCTATCTTACATAGAAACCACAGATCTTGGAATGGTGTTGCTTCTTTCTTCCCGTAGATACTAGAAGTGAAGTTTCCCCATCCCTCTGGTAGAGCATTTAACACCACTGTAGTCATTTCTTTGTCAGACATTATTTCTCCCATTTCCTGTAGTTGATCTTGCATTTCAGAAATCTTCATAAAGTATGGAGCTATTCCTTCCTCTCTTGACATCTTCAACTTATATAGTTCTTTTCTTAGATATATTACTTCTCTTGTGAAACTTACAGAAAATAGCTCTACCGATTTCTCATATATTTATTTTCATGATTCCAATTTGGATACACAGGGAATAAGAGAGTCCTTTATGGATTCTATAAGAATCCTTTGGGCTCTTATGTCTCCCTTCATGTATTTGGCATAAGCTTGAGTGTCTTCCTTGGAGGGTTTAGTCACTGTCCCTTTAATGTAATACATAACTTCATTTTCAATCAAATTTAAATCTGTCCTTTTCTTCCATGCAAGAAAATTTGTAGTCCCAAACAATTTGTTGCTTTCTTTGCAAAGAGTCATTTTGATAGATTTAGATGATGACATTAAGATACTTGAATGTATGTTAGCTTCCATGTTGATGATAATGTAAAATATAGTAGGAGATTCCTTCTTGATTGGCTTCTTCAGGAGAGCCAAAAATTACCTTCATTCTTGATGATGGAAGCTTGATGGTGACTGCAACAGTGTTGATTTGATTTTAACACCAAAAGTTATTGATGGTGATGGTGTCCTTGATCTTCTTAAGATGGATTTCCAATTTACAACCTGCTCTTTTGGAATTTGAAGATTGATTCATCAATGTAGACCTTTGCCTTCTAGAAATTGATCCCTGATCTTCTCGGTGCTTGAGTGTCTTTTAGTCAAATAGCCCTTTCAAACACCTTAGCTCTGAAACCATGTTGAGAATTTGATAGGGCGTAGTTTAATTCAATTCTCTACTTGATAATTACTTGTGAATCTTATTTCTCTTACTTAGATCTTCACTTCATTAGCTTATTAGGTCTTTCATCAAGTTAATTATCAAACTACAAAAGACACAATATTTTGGCTCTTCAAGCCAGGGCCAAAACCTCTCCCTCTTGGAGAGGAAAACCCGCAAGTAATTCTTCTTATAATCTTTCAATTGACAAGTACAGTAATCATGACACAAAATTTTGACCTATGTATGCTCCAATACCTTCTCACTCTTTGCAGCTTCTTTCTTTTATGCACTGTTATGCACTGCTTTGCACCATTCTGCTCTAGCCTTAGAGAACTTGGTCCCTAGCCCTTAAATAATGTAATTTCCCTTTTTTCTTTCTTTGATCCTTGGCCTCCAAGAGAGACTCTAGCACCTTTCTTCTGAATTGTGTAAGCACTGAAGCAACCCTTAGAATAGGTCTTTTATCCCTTTAGTTCTTGACACACTCCTACACATATGTGTAGTCTCAATTTCTTCAAATGTCTCCTATTCTTGGTTATCTTCCAACATTGATATACACTTCAATATACCCTTGACTGAGCTGAAATAATACTGCGTTTTACTTTGATCTTTACTGAGATTGCCGAGGAGATATATCAGAGATTTATGGGACCCTTCACACACTAGTTTAAGCCTTCTTTCTTCGTTGTATAACCCTTACTCTTAACCACTGAGATCCACACTGTATTACTTCAGAGATGTCCGAAATTGTGAGTGTCAAATGAGGTCGCAGACCCTTTCTATATATAGGGAATTCATCCCTCTTCTAGGCTGACATGTCTTCTTGTAGGTAAGCCGACGAGAACAGTTGCTTGAGGTCTGACTTGTTAAGGAGTATTTCCAACACATTTGGAGTTGACTTCGTGGAGCAAGGTGACAAGGTCTTGGAGCATATAATTTTCCTTTACACAAGTGTAACATGACTTCTCATACATGACTCTATTTTATACATTTATGACAAGATGACAAATCCCTAAAAGACATCAAAAAGAAGTCTTTGACCTATAATAAAAACTACTTGCTCATGAAACCCACGAGTCAAGCTTTACAAAATACATTTTATTATTTTTGTCTTGTTCATTACACAAATTCATAATTACATTGTCATTATGAAGACCAATCCTAGTTACACTTTTCAACAGTTAAGAGGGAGTGCTGGAAAGTGTAGCTATGTTCAGTCTTCATAACGACTTGTAATTATGAAATTATGTAATGAAGAAGACATATAATAAAATATATTTTGTAATACTTGCATCATGGGTTTCATGAGCAAGGAAGTTTTATTATAGGTCAAAGACTTCTTCTTGATGTCTTTAGGTATTTGTCATCTTGTCAAGATAATATCTAGAAAATATCTAGAAAGTCCTCCAAGATAAGCACGATTCTCCTCCTTGATGTCAGCCTCAAGATACACTATATATTCATGTCGGCTCACAGAAATTAGACATATCGATTCACTAGCAAAGGTCGGCTTAGTAGCTGGGTCAAACCACTATAAATAGGTGCCTACGCAACTCGCATTACAGCAAGAAATTCTCGCATATCTTTGAGATTTTTGGACCAAAAATCACAGGAGATGACTTCGGTCTTGGGCACAGTTTTGGTCTAAATTGCAGAAGTTTGTTTCAGATGGATACAAGGCTCGGATGGATACAGGAAGGCTTGGATAAAAGGCTTGGATGGATACAGGAAGGCTTGGATAGCAAGCTCGGATGAGTACAAGAAGAGGCTCAGATGAATACAAGGCTTGGATAGTGTTGTGGCTCGGTGATGTTGTACAATGATGTGGTTCAGTAATACAGTGATATGGTTTGGTGATGCTATGTTGTGGATAAGTAAGATAGCTATGTGGCTCAGTTATGCAATGATGTAGCTTAATGTGCTACAAACACTACAATCAACATCGTTAGTCTTTGGTGTTAGGGTTGTTAAAGTGTTATGATAGTGCTACAATCTGAATACAATGTTACACTCTTGGTAACAAAGATGACAACGACAGTGATGATAGCAATGAAGATATCCATCATGCTTTCCCATGTAAAAGAAGAAAATAGAAGGAGAAGAAGGCAGTTAAGGAAGTCAGTGTCTTGGTCTTGGAGGGACTAGATAGGTCAAGGGTCATGGTCTTGGTATTCATCAATTGAAGATCTATAAGAAGAATTACTTTCGGGTTTTCCTCTCCAAGAGGGAGAGGTTTTAGCCATGGCTTGAAGAGCCTAAACTTTGTGTCTCTTGTGTTTTGATAATTGACTTGATAAAAGACATAATAAGCTAATGAAGACAAGATCTAAGTAATAGAAGCATAACAAGGTCACAAGTAACTATCAAGAAGAGAAATTTGACTTAAACACCCTAATTTCTCAATACTAACACTGTTGTAGGTCCTCGTTAGATGGTAAGGATATCATCAGATTAGATAAGAAAATATGTTTTTGTTGAGACCGTAGAAAGGTTGAAATTTTGCGTGTGCTCATGGATTAATGAATTTTTTTTATTATTAGTTTCATAAATCCGGAGTATAGCACAACCAAACAGATATTGTGTGTGGCGTCAACCAATGGGTTCTATATAAGGAGATTTCAAATTGTAATTTCTCTTTCCTTCTAGATAAAAAAAAAAAAAAAAACCATGGTGTCCATCTGCTATGTTGCTGCGTTGAGTTCATGAATTTCTTTTTATGGGAGTTTAAAAATATTACAAGGTAAATTTTATTGGAGAGAGAAGATATTTTTTATCTTTGAAATTTGTATTTTTTGGAGAGATAAGAATTGTTGGTATTTGTTTTTTAATTTTGTAAGTTTTTGGAGAGATAAGTATACTTTTTAATATTTTGTTGAAATCGATTTTTGGGAAATTTTGTAATATTTGGAGCAAGGTTGTTGGGAATCGTCCCCCCATCCCCCTCCCCCGATCCTGCTCCCAAAACGCGCTCCGTTCAGGAGCACGCTTTCGAGCCTGAAAAAACACTCCCTATTTTCTAGAGAGTGTTTTAGGGAGCGCTTGGGAGCGAACGCTCCTCGAGTGCTCCCGCCATTAAAAAAATGATTTGGGAGCATTTTTTAAATGGCGGGAGCACTCGGGGAGCGTTCGCTCCCAAACGCTCCCCTGCAAAAAAATGCTCCCCAGCGCAGAAAAAAATTGGGCGGCGATTTTTTTTGGGAGGGAGGGTGCAGGGGGGGGTAATCAAAAGCCCTCCACTCCTCATTGTTGTTATTGTTGTTTTTGAATGAGCTTGAGAGCATGGAGAGAGCTTGAAAGCAAGGAGAGAAGGAGAGAAGGAGAGAGCAAGGAGCAAGCTGCAAGAGAGCAAGAGGAGAGAGCAAGGAGCTTGAAGAGAGCAACAAGGAGGATTGAAGGAGTCAGGACTCGGGACGAAGAGGTAAGACTCTCTAATCTAGTTTTTTATTTTCTATATTGCATTTTTAAGTTTTCAAAAATGAAAACTTGAATTTTTTTCTCAATGTTGCATTTTAATGCGTTGAAAAGTAAAAAATTGAATTGTTTTTTTTCTATGTTGCATTTTTTCTTATTCCCATTTGGCATTCCTCCATTTTTTTGCAGGCTAGAAACTTGAAACTTGAAACATCATGGCTATATGGCTAGGGGTTTTCTTCATGTTAGTTCCTTTCTTTGTAATAATGGTGTTGGAGAGTAGAAGAAAGAGGCCCATTAGAGAAGAGGAGGATGAAGAAGTGGGTTATAATGGATTTGATGAAAACCCTGAAGAGGAGGAGTATGCTGAGGAGGAAGGGGAGAGTGGAGAACATGAGGCCACAACGACCCCAACTAAACAAGACCAAAGTCAAACACCATTGTGGAAATATGTTCAGAGGCAGGAAGGAAGGAAAGGTGGTGGAACCACTAAATTTCTTTGCCCCCATTGCAATAAAGAATACACAGGTTCATACACCCGTGCCAGAAGGCACCTTTGTGGGAAAATTCCAGGGGATGGAGATCAAAATATAGGAATCAAAATTTGTGTAAGTGTGCCAGCAACAGAGAGAGAGAAATACAGAAAGGAAGAGGAGGCTGCCCAACATAGATCTAAAAGATCTAGGAGTTTCATTGATTCTTATACACCATCAGGTCCATCACATCATGGACAAAGAAGTCCATCAACTTCCACCCATGGCAATGGATATGGAGGCACAATTGGACCAAACTTCTCCTTAAGGCGTAGAACCATATCCAATTTCCTTGACGAAGGGTCTAGGAATGATGTGGATTCAAAAAAATTCCGGTTTCTCTATGCATGTGGGGTACCATTCAATGTTCTTTGCTCACCTTATTGGCATGAAATGGTTTCTGCCATTAATGATGCCCCTGAAGGATATAGGAGCCCTGGGTATGACAAGGCCATAATCGTGGGACTTGATCATGAAAAAGCTAAAATAAGTCATTCTTTGAATAGAATGACAAGTTCTTGGAATGATCATGGGGTGTCCATTGTATTTGATGGATGGACCAATGTAAAAGGAAAGCCATTGATAAGTGTTCTGGATGTGTCTGTTAGTGGTGCAATATTCCTTTCAGTATACGATTATTCAGAAAAATTCAAGACCGGCATTAACATTGCAGAACCATTACTTGAAACAATTGAAAGTATTGGGCCATACAATGTCGTCAAAGTCATCACTGATAATGTTGCTAATTGTAAGGCAACGGGAGCAATTATTGAGGATAAATACCCCAACATATTTTGGTCTGGGTGTTTGGTTCACACAATGAACCTTTTGATGCATGATATAATTAAAAACAGACAACCTTAATACAAATGGCTTGGTGATTTGTACAAGAGAGGTAAAAAAATGACAAAATTTATTACAAATCATAGCAATACCCATGGGCTTTTCCGTACTCAAAACTGGAGTTGTTGAAGATAGCAAAGACTAGATTTGCTAGCTATTACCTCACCTTCAGGCGCCTTTTGAAGGTAAGAGAGTCATTGGTAGCCATGGTATCAAGTCCACACTGGCAGGTATTAAAGGATAGGGCAGCAACAATAGTTGATAGGCAAGGTTTTGAACAGGTGGAGGAGACAGCTCTTGATCCTTTGTTTTGGGCACGTGTGAGGGAAATTTTGAATTTCACCAAGCCCATTTATCACATGATTCGGTTTTCAGATACAGATAAACCAATGATTGGGGAGGTGTATGAGCAGATGGATGGCATGTTGGGGCAAATAAAAGATGTTGTTAAGGAAAATGATCCCAACTTGTATGCAATGATTCACAACTGTGTGTGTGCACATTGGAATAAACTTAATGTTCCACTACATGCCTTGGCATATATCCTTATGCCAAAATACTACTCTCCATCTTGGTTGGGCCAACCTGCACCTGGAGGTGGGGTTAGGATCAAACCTCACACAGATCCAGAGGTACAAGAGGGATACATGAACGCATTAGACAAGTTGGTCCCCGACAGGGAGGAGTGTGCTAGATTGCGCCTTGAATTAGGCAGATACTTCAGTTGCATTGGTAACTTTGGTTCTTTCCATGCAATGGAAGACAAAGACAGATTTGATGCTCTCACATGGTGGGAAGCATATGGCGGCATGGGACTTTTGCCAAAGTTGGCAAAAAAGTTCTCTCACAAGTTGTGAATACTTCTTCTGCAGAGAGGTGTTGGAGCACCTACAGCTTCATACATAATGTGAGAAGAAACAGGCTGAATGAAAATCGAGCAGAAAGCTTGGTTTATGTGCATTACAACTTGAGGTTGTTGAGTCATTACTGTGATCGGGCATATGAGGATCAATCATATAAAGTTTGGGACAACAACCCAGAGGATGATAATTTGGAGGACGACACTGTACATATGGAAGAATTGGAAGCATAACTTTTGAGGGATGATGATGAAGCAACAACAGCCATGCCACCGCCACACAGAGGGCCAGTCTCACCATCCAGTAGCAGTGCGGGTGCCAGTGCCAGTGCTCGATATCCAACTATTGTTCCTTTGCAGATTCAGCCTCCACCTACATCCTCACGTTGCCCTCCGCCTTCTAGTTATGGTCGTGGTACTCTTGAGAGTACTAGAAGACCACCATTGCCTCGTGGTTCTCACAAATTAGACATTTCTCGTGGGCGTGGCAAGGGGCCAACCAATAGATAAAATAGATTTACAGTTTACTAGTCTTTTCTATTTTCTAGTAGTTTTTAACTTTTATAACTGTTGAATAGTTGAAACTTGACTCTTTCATATTTATTATGATAATTTTTGTAAACAATATATGACAATTTAAGTTTGAAGTTTGAATTTGAAAGGTGAAACTTTGAAGTTGGCATTTATAAGTTTATAATTCATTATGAATTATGAATATGATGCTTCATGAAAGTTGAAAGTTGTTTCATTTCGTTTCATTTTATAACATTTCATTTCATGTTAAATATTCTTTGTTGTAATGGTTATTGGTTACACTTGGCTTACAAGTACAACTATGGTGATCAATGAATCAATGATGATAAATGTTATATATCAATGATGCTAAATGTTATATATTGAATTTTGAAAGCTTGAAACTTTAAAATTGATGAATCATGAGACTCAAGAGTCAATATGTTGTATGTTTCTAACTTGTGGGCGTGGTTGATGAAGATTATAACTTCTAGATGATTGATGTTATATGGTTCAATCTATGTTTTTATGTTTTTTATGTCTAATTCATCATTCTACATGCTTTTGTTGACATATATGCATCAAAATATAAAATATATATATATATATATATATTTAAAAAAAAACACTCCCCGAAACGCTTCGGATTGGGAGCTTTTGAAAATGGCACTCCTGCTTCCGCTCCCAATCCCCGCTTTTGCTGCCACTCCCAAGTAACCATGATTTGGAGTGATAAGGTGTGATTTTATAATTTTGGAGTGATAAGGGGTAATTTTATAATTTATAAATTTGGAGTAATAAGGTTTGGTTTTCTTTTTTATTTTTGGGTGATAAAATTGTAACTCAGAGTAATTTTTATTTTAAGGGGGGGTTAGAGTAATTTTTGAGGCGAAATTGCAAGAGCATTGTAAACAGTTAAATTTCGAAAGTTTCTTTGTAAAAATCTCATAAAAGTTTATTAGAGCCAAGTGCAAAGCTCGGTCACTTTTCTCCTCTAATGACTATACGAGGGTCAAGGCCAAACCCTGATAGCTCATTTTTTTGTGTGTGGTGTTGCTCATGGTGTGTTGTCCATCTTCTTTTCCTGGTGCATGATCCGTCTTGGTGCATACATTTAATTTTACAATGTCCAAGCTAGTAAACTTATTTTCTAATTTTGGCAAACTTGAAGACTCAAAGACATACGAGACATGGAAAAGTCTCATAGAAAGCACTTTGATTTACAATGACCTTTGGGGAGATGTATGTGATGGTGATGTTAAACCAAATAAACCTATAAATGCATATTTATTTGCTAAGTGGGAAATCAAAAATGTCAAACCATCAACATTAATCAAATCTTCAACTAATGATGAAATGTATGTTCACATTGAAAATCCTTCTGATGCAAGATCTACTTTGAGAACATCTAAAGATTTGTTTGATACACAACCTGAATCTAAGAAAGTTTATCTTTAATTGAAGTTGCTCCAACAGAAATTGACTGAAGGGGGAGATGTACTTGAATATATTTCCAGACTTAAGAACATTAAGAAGGAAATAGTAAAAGCTAGATTTCCAGTAGTGGATGATAGTTTCATGACTACAATTTTGATTGTTGGTTTTCCTTCTTCATATACACATTTTTTGGAAGCTTTACAAGTAACTAGAAAGCTAGAGAAATTAAAGTTTGATGAATTAAGTGAAATGCTAGCTCAACATGACAAAACTTTTTGGAAGAAGAAACAGATTGGGGAAGATGTCTTCTTCACAGAAGCTAGCACTAGTAAATCTTCAACTAATAGTTCTAGAGGTAGAGGAAGAGGGCACATCAATAAAAATCTAGGAGCACATAGTGGACAAAGCCGTGGTAGAAGTCAAAGCAAAAGGAACAACTTCGGTACAGGGAACAGTTCTGGCAGAGGCAACTTTCAAGGCAGAGGAAACAGTCAAGGAAGAGGTAACAATCAAGGAAGAGGACAAAGTCAAGGTAGAGGACAAAATCAAAGCAAAGGACAAAGCAGAGGCAGAGGAGAGAGTCTAAGCAGAGGCAGAGGAGAGAGTCTAGGCAGAGGCAGAGATTTTAGTCAAATTATTTGTAGAAGGTGTAACAGAGTTGGTCATTATGCTGAAGATTTTCGAACTTCTATTGACAAAATTCCAAAGTTTCACCAACACATGGCACAGTTTGATAATGATCAAGAAGATGATGACTCAGAATATGTCTTTACTACACATCAGTTTAGAATCAACCGCATTACAGGTCTCCACATATCTTGAAAGTGATTATGAAGATGCTTGGATCTTAGATATAGGGGCAACACAACACATGACTTTTTGATTTGACTTCTTTTGGAATTTTCAACAATGCCATCTCAATTCAATCTTTCTTGCAAATGATACAAGACACACTCCTTTTGGAAAAGGTGTAGGAAATGTTTCTCTTCCTAGCATTGGAGAAAAATTAATTTCAAATGTTTGGTATGTACCAACTTTCAAGAAGAATTTGTTGTCTTTAGTCACGATTCGACAAGCAGGACATCAAGTTGTTATGGAGGATGGTTTAGTCAAAATCAATTCAATCAAACAAAATATGAAGACAGTTGTGACATGATACGGAGATGGAAAACTTTCAAGGATGAAAGGAACAATTATTCCATGAAATTATGACTTTGCAGTAGCAGCAAGTACAAATATTTCACCACTAAGGTTGTGGCATGTTAGATATGGATGTTTAAACTTTGAAAGTCTGTCTCAACTTCAAAAGCAATAAATGGTTAAAGGACTTCCGACTTTTAAGAAAGAAAATGCAAAATGTGAAGCTTGCATTTATGGTAAAGAAAGTCGAGAGACTTTTCCAACAAGTTCATGGTGTGCAAATACGCGTTTGCAATTGGTTCACAGTAACATTTGTGGACCTCTACAAACTTCTCTAGGAGGTTGTAGATACTTTTTACTCTTAATTGTTGACTTTAGTAGAATGACTTGGGTTTATTTTTTGAAGCAAAAGTCAGAAGCATTTGAAAAGTTTAAAATTGTTCACCAACTTTTTGAGAATGAAGTCAAAGAAAATATTGGCACTCTTAGGACAAACAATGGAGGGGAATTCACTTCCAATGAATTCCAAACTTATTGCAGGGACATTGGTATTAAAAGAAATCTTGCAAATGTCTACACTCCACAACAATGGTGTAGAAGAGAGAATGAATCATACTTTGTTAGGAATGGCAAGATCCATGCTAACTTTCAAAAATTTAAGTTCGTTATATTGGGCAGAAGCAATACGTACAACAGTCTACTTAAGGAACAAGTCTCCTACTGCTTCTTTGGATGGAATTACACCATATGAAGCATGGTTTGGTTTCAAACCTCGAGTAAAACATCTTAGAGTTTTTGATTGAGTGTGTTATGCCTTAGTTCCCAAAGAAAAACAAACTAAGCTTGATTCGCGAAGTTTGAAGTGTACAATGATTGGATATTCTGATGAAAAGAAGGGATGTCTTCTGTCCAATGGCAAGTTTATTGTCAGCAGGGATGTGATTTTTGATGAAACAAAAAGCAAGAGTGCCACAAATATCGAAAATCTTCTACAAAAGTTGGAAACTAAGGGAGATAAAAAGCAAATCAAAATGCACAATCAACCAAGTACACAACTTTGGTATGATATTGATTTTCCTTCATCTGAAAATGGTTCATCCAACCCATCTACTTCAACTACACCATTTGATCTTCTGGCAGCTCATATGAATCTCCTAGCAGTAGCAATTCATCTGACAGTGACTCTCCACCCCCTGAATCTTCAGTTGATCGACGAACATCTGTTTATATTGATCCACTTTACAATGATCGTGATTATTCAGATCCACAAACAAGTGAAGATCAACTACCAAAGTGGGTTGTTCAACTTTTGAAAGATGTTAGGCCAGATGTGCAAAACAAAACAGGAACATGGGGTTCACAGTGAAATGAAGAAATTTTTTCCTTGATAAAAAATGATTTTACTGATCCCTCCACATACAAAGAGGCAGTAAAACATAAAGAATGGCAAAAGGCAATGATTGAAGAATACCAGGTAGTAATAGAAAACAATACTTGGAAACTTGTTGATTGTCCTTAAAATGTGAAACCCATTGGATGCAAATGGGTATACAGAATTAAGTATAAGCCAAATGGAGACATTGACAAGTACAAATCAAGGCTTGTTGCTAAGGGTTTTGCACAGTAGGAAGGCATCGACTATGAGGAAATATTTGCCCCTATAGCAAAATGGAACAGCATCTGACTAACACTTTCATTAGCAGCTCAAAAAGGATGGAAAGTTCATCAGATGGATGTTAAAAGTGCTTTCCTCAATGGAGATTTACAGGAAGAAGTATATATGACACAACCTCTAGGTTTTGAGATTGAAGGGCAAGAACATAAATTCTGCAAATTGATCAAGTCTTTATATGAATTGAAACAAGCTCCACAAGCTTGTTATGCCAAAATGGACGAGTACCTTCGCAAAGTTGGCTTTAAGCGAAGTGACTCTGATGACACCTTATATGTACGTCAGTAAGGAAAAATTCTGGTGATTCTTGTTTTGTATGTGGATGATTTGATCATTACTCGAAACAATAATGATCATATTTTACAGGTAAAGGAGTTGCAGGTTGGTTTTAAAATGACTGATTTGGGGTTACTTCACTACTACCTTGGAGTTGAAGTATTCCAACATCCAATCCATATTTTCATTTGTCAAAGTAAGTATGCCTCAGAACTTCTTCAGAGATTTGGAATGCAAGATTGCAAGCCTGTTCTCACCCCCATGAAACAAAACTTGAAACTTTCAAAATTTGAAGGGGGGGAAATGGTGAACAATACTACTTATAGAAAGTTGATTGGCAGTTTGATCTATCTGACAACCACTCGTCCAAATTTATCTTATGTAGACAGTATTCTTTCACGCTTTATGCATGAACCAAGGGACAACTACTGGAATGCAGCAAAAAGGGTCCTTAGATATATCCAAGGAACGAAAGATTTTGGTCTTCTTTACAAAAAGACTAAGAACTTTGTACTTGGTGGATATTCAGATGCAAATTTTGCTGGCAGTATTGATGATCGGGCATCAACCTCAGGTTATTTGATGAACATGGGGTCAGTTGCAGTTTCTTGGAGCTACAAGAAGCAAGCTACATTGGCCACTCCTTCAGCAGAAGTCGAATACATATCAGCATGGGAAGCAGCATGTGAAATTGTTTGGTTGCACAAAGCTTTGCAGGACTTGGGCATTCCTCAAGCAGAAGCTCCATCTTTATTCATCGACAGCCAGTCAGCCATAACGCTTGCCAAAAATCCAATTTTTCATTCAAAAACAAAGCATGTGCACATAAAGTATCATTACATAAGAACACTCATTGCAAAGGATGTCATCAAGCCGATATATTGTCCTTCAGAAGATCAGATCTTCGATATTTTCACAAAACTACATGGCAGAATCAAATTTAATAAGTTAAGGGATGAACTTGGTATCTGTTGTACTGTATCTTTGGATCAAAGGGGGGAATGTTAGATGATCCAAAATTACATAAACTTAAGTTTAATTATTTAGAATATAATATTCAATTATTTAGAATATTTAATTAGATTTTATAGACATTTTACAATAGTTAATTGTTGTAAAAGATATGGCATCTAGAAAGGTGTCATTTCTTAGGAACCAATTTAGGAAAATAGTTAGTAGTGTTGTTAGGAGAGCATTTAATGTAAATGGACACTTGTTAATAAAATAAGTGATCCATAACAAAATTAGGTTAGGACATTAGCTTATTTAAAGCTAATTTCTTTGCTTGCAAGGGTGTTGAGGTTTTGTGTGTAACCTCTTGCAAATATTCTATGTAATTTTTATTTTCCTTATTAATAAAATTTGTGTGTCTAAGGACACTTCTGCTATTACTGGTCTCAAGTTCTTCTTCTTCTATCTCTTGAGTCGTTGTCTTTTCACTAGTGTGTACGTCCTCCATCTCTACATCTCCAGTTTGATCAACAGTCCTTTTCTGTGCTTTGTCCTTTATTGTTGGAGTTTCGATCTCCATATCTGTATCAATAGGCCATGAATCAAAGTTAGCCTTCCATTCGATCTCAAGCCTATGTTCATGCTCATAAGTAGAAGCCTTTATACTCTCTCTTCTCTTGGAAATGACAGCATGAGGATCATAATGCCCGACATCTCCTAGATCAAAATTCATCTTTCTGAGTAATTCCTTAGCTACCCTAAAGGCTTGCTTGAAATTGACAATAAAAGGCCCCACAGGCTTGCCAAACTTAAACATGTATCCCTTCTTAGCAAGAACAAAGTGAACTTGGTCCACATTAAGGCTCTGTCTAATGAATTCCAGAGCGAAAATCCTCATGGGCATAAACATAGGTAAGTGGTAAGGAGGGAGCTCACACCCATAGACCCTAATTTCTGTGTAATCCTCAAACAGGTACCATTCCCCCACCCTGGTGTCCTTGCTGAGTTGCAGGATTGCTTTTTGCTGAGGGAGAACTCTGGGAGGGGAAACACCATGAATAATTTTCTAGGAAATGGCCATATAGGAGGATATAAACTGAGAATAGTCATCAACATTTGATCTCTTCCTAACAGCAATGTCCCAGTCGAAAATTGATTTCCTTTGTTTGTTGGAGGCCACCAAAATGAGACCTAAGCACTTGAACTAATCCACATGAGTGTACACAAACAAGAAGAACAACAATGAATAATATCTGAAATAAGAGGTGGTAGTGAAATGGCGCAGCTGGAACCTTATGGCCTTGGTTAGGTAAGCAGGGATGTCGAACAAATGGCTTGGTTGCATCATTTGCCTTAGGAACCCTAGAGAGGCTTTAGTAGCTATATTGGCATCATCATCCCCAAACAGATGAGCTATTAGGGACAAAATGGGTTGAATAGGCTTTGCAAAGAGCATTATAGGAAAATTGTTAGCAATAGGCAGAGACTGTAGGCCAGGGGCCATGACCATTTGCATAAAGGATTGTTGCTCATCAACTGCAAGGGTAGTGTAATGATCAATGTTGTGAACATCGGCATCAAGATAAAATTGGCAAGGGCCCGAAAAAACAAAAAATCGTAAAAATCGGGAAAATATCGGTAACAAATCGCCAAACATCGGCAAAATTAAGATACCATAAAAATACCTTTAAAAATCAGCAAACGTTGGCTAGGCTAAAAAATTGAGATTTCGAGAGAAAATCGAGATGTTATCGAAATGTCTACAACATTGGTTATGGTAGACCAATGTGGTTTCTGTAAACTGCTGGGGTTTAGAGGAGCTTGGGTAAATCAGGGCTTTTTGAATTAGCTCTGGGGTCACCTCAAGGATTTTGACCCCAGTGAGAGAGACAAAACAATTCTTCTCGTCTATGTAAGTGGTTGTTGGCCAGGAGACAAACTCGGGGAAATGGTGTACTGAGGGTGCAATTTGGTAGTACAGGCCTTAGTCGACCACCCGAAATGGATCTTCTCCTCTGACATGGTTACCATATAAGTTGAATTGAAGGTCCGCGAGGTGGTAGGCGCAAGAGGGGTCTGCAATTTGTGCCTCTGTGTCCATGAGATGTTCGACACTAGAGGAAGGTTTGACCTCCCGAGCTTTAGGGGTCTTGGGGGGCGCTTTCTTCATGTTTCAATGAATATTCAAATAATTTGTAGGTAAAAGGGACCGACCGGTTACCTGGTTGTCCTGGAGATAGCTGAAAACGTTGTTTGAGGGAGGTTACGGACCGGCTGAGTGATCGGAAGATGAATGGCGAGAGACGTTTGCACCGAGAAACAATACAATCTTTTAAAAATTTGAGGCGGGAAGGTTTTTATAGGCGGAGAAGGGGCAACAGTCGGTTGACGTAGGATGATGTCACGGGGGGACATGTGGCAAAAGGGGATTGGGTGGCGATAGATGATAGGTGGACGGGAGCAGTGTTGGGAATCACGATTGTCGTTAGACCAAAACCCGTAGGTGTTAGTCAACGATCGCATCGCCAGAGATAAGGATCCACGAGAGGCGGTTAATCCATGTCGTGAAACACACGGGGGGAGCGTTGGTTTATCAATGTCCAACAATCTCCCCTCTCCCCCAAGACGAGCTGGGTGTATATCAAGCTTATGACCTATGCTCTGATACCACTTGTTGGGAATCACGATTTCAATTAAACCAAAACTCGCAGGTGTTAGTCAACGATCGCATCGCCAAAGATAAGGATCCACGAGAGGCGGTTAGTCCATGTCGCAAAACACACGGGTTGTGTTGGTTTATCCAATGTCCAACAAGCAATGGGCGGATAGGTTACCGTTTAACTTTGAATTCATCGCTCGTTTGAATTAGCGTTGGCAAACTGTCTATCGTGGCGAGTGGTCCCCACCATCCTCCAGCGAGTAGGAGAGCGGGAGGCCGAACCCATCGGTAACCCCCCGAAATTAATCTGGGTCGTTGGATCGGCAGGCCCGCTAGTTTCAGTCCTCAACTTCGGGGGGTAGCGCCAGTCTATCGTCCGCGCAGTTTACCCCCCTCCCCGAAATGATTCCGGGAGTTGGTTGGGTGGAGATGGATGACGATCCGCCCCCAAACTACTCGATCGTTAACCAAAAGGGCCTGCTTGTTAACAAACTCCTCCTTTAGTCTATTGCGCTTACCTGGTGGGGGTTCCGTGAGTGTTGGTTTTTAACTTAGATCTTTTGCCATGGCGTTAGGGATTGATAGTTGCCCACATCACTGATGTTATGAATATAATTCATAACAAATAGTATAAATACAAATAAATATAATTATTAATAGTCAGCTAAGGATTATGTAAGTAGTCATTAAGTTAGTGAAAGGGCATGTCTAAAAGAAATGCCCAGCCATGAAAGGCCACCTGCCTAGGTATATAAGCAAGGGCCTCATTGTAACATTTTATCATCACTTATACATTTTATATATAATAAATTATTATTACAAATATCTCTTATGTATTTTACAATTAAAGTCAACAAGACCTACGGTTTTGTTGCTCCATTTGGTATCAGAGGAGTTCGAGCCTTCGACTACCTTCTGCTGTTGCTGGCTACCTTCAGTTGTTACATGCGGTGCCTTGAAATCACTGCTGCTCGATGTCTTCATCAATGTTGAGGCCCGATTTCAACAAAAATTTGATTGATCTTGAGAGTAAAATCATTAATTCCGATGAACTCACTAAAAGATTAATCGATCTTGAGGATAAGTTTACAGGACATTCTAACGACATCAAAAAACTTCAAGACATGACAAATCGAATAGAAAGACAAATTTGGCAAAACCATAGCGAGTCCACAGACAATCATAACAAAGCAATGCAGAAGATAAACGCCATTTGGGACAAGATAAATCTGACGCAAGAACCAATATTCCCGAATATTGGACATAATCAACAGAACAATTCAGCCGATTCAGAGAATTCAGAAGATAATGTGGAAGAATACTATTTTGACAAACAAGGAAATGAACAATATCATAATAATGAAGAATGCTCTAACCAGGAAAAGGATGTTGAACATGCTAAATTAGGAACTACTGAGTGTGGCAAAAATGATACTGAAAATCAAAGTGTGTATATGACAGTTGAAGATGAAAACGAGGAAGATAATGATTCTACAAAAATTACTAATGAAGGATCACTACATTTCATAGAAGATCAGTAAGAGCATATCATATATGGAAATTATGTTTTTGAAATATATAATCCCAAATTGGAAAAAAATATGCCAAGCATCTTCAATCCCCATAATGTGAGAGTTGATATATTGACAAAATATTTTGATTGCTAGTCTTTAGGTGTCCAGCATGAACCATGGTTTGGTGTAACATATTATATTGGAAATATTTTGTCTATTCTTATAGAAGCTTCGGAAAATTTCCCTATCATAGACCAATCGATACATTTACCAGATAAAAATGATTTCCTTCCATGTGATTCTTCAATTAAAAGTTTAACTGACTTGAATATCGATGACACAATGGGAAATCCGATAGAGTGTTTTGAGGTGATGAAGGAAGACATGGTAAGAAACCATATGAATACCAACTTGAAACCTTTAACACATCCAGCATATTTAAGACTACAGATTTGGCAAAAGGACTTTTGGCACATGACCGACAAACCTTATGGTCTTCTTTCATGTATTCTAGCAAACGTGATAATTTTTATCCCAGAACTTTTTAGCTAGACTTATATTGAAGGTCTTTGTCACGGTAACTTATTGGAGGAAGAAGCTGAAAAAGATGATGAATGTGAAATTAATGAAATGCCTGCCCCCTTAAAGGATGTGAATAAACAAAAGAAATTTGAAATTTTTATAGGTGATCTTGATAAAGAAGATGATGAGGAAGATTTGAAGAAAACTGTTGGTAAAATTGGTGAAATTAATGTAATACAGATGTTTAACAACAATGCAGATATCAAATCTCGTAAACTTGATGATGATGCTGCGAAACCTTATGGAAAAAAGAGCATGAAAAACTTAGTGCCAAAGCTGGATTGTCCTCCTGCATTGTATTTTCCTTCACATTTTGAATATTGGGATAAGTTGCAGTGGAAGAAACTTCTTTCACGTTTTGAATTGCAGTGGAATAAACTGCTTGTTTTACAGGTCATGAAAATGGACAAGAACGAAGCATACATTGAGCTCGTGGAGGAATCTTTGCCCGCGCATCTGGAAGTAGAAATCTTGAAATGGTTAACTCTTGAACATGTATGTAAATATCAGTCGATGTGTCGGGAATGGAACGCACTTTTCTGTTCCGCCAAATTTATAACCAGAAAGTGGATTCAAGCCCCTCCCAACAGCAAACCATGTTTGCTTATAGCCAGTGGCATAGATCCTTGTCTACGTTACTGTTTCTTTACTCGGACATGGAAGAGTTGTATGTCTCTTTCCTTCACAAAGGACCAACAGAAAAGGAAAGTCACAGATAATTCTCAAAGAAAGAAAAGGCGGTTGAGAGATGCTCTTGTTTTGAAAGGAACAGGCACGGGACTGTTCTTGTTCGAAGTCCTTGGCACTTTCCGCACGCCTATTGTCTGCAATCCTCTCACACAAGCATACTTCAAACTTCTGCCCATGTCATCGATAAAAAAACCGCGTGACAATGCCCAGCGTTGCTCATCCAAGACAACGGCGGCAGAATGGACCCCGACGAGCTCCGCCGCTGCTCTAAACCCACCCCTTCGATACTCCTCCACCGTCAATCCTGGTCAACCTCCGTTGAAGACGTCGGAACAGTTCACACACCGAAGACGCCGCCCGTGGTAGCAGCTCGTTTATCCACTGTTGCACGATCCGCTACGCTCCGTTTCATCATCAACCATCCACATCTGCAAATCGTGACCACTGCAGATCGTGTTCTATTGCCCTTGACTGTGCTTTTCTTGGTGCTTTCACTGTGCTTGTTACCTGTGTCGCATTCAAATAACACGCACAAATCGTTGAGAGGTAAGTTATGTCAATCGGTGCGAGTTCAAATGACGTACACCGGTCAATGGATCAACAGATGGGTTTGGTGCTTATAAATCGTGGGCATTCCACTCGGTGCTTATAAATCGTGGTATAGGGTAACGATTATAGTCATAACATAAAAAATAAAAATAAAAATCAAATTTTATTAATTTTATTAATTAAAATTATTATTTAATTAATTAAATTAATTTAAACAAAAAATTATATATATATATAATTCAATTAAAAAAATTATTATTTTATAATTAAAAAAAAATTGCCAAGGGAATATTATTGACGAGTTGCATTTCGAGACAAGTGACGAATTATATATATATATAAATGAATGAATGATGCCAAGATGAAAAACATGATCAAAATTATGGCCCGTCACACTTATCAAAATTACAAGAGAAAAACGAAGAAATTGTTCACAATTAAGCTAAAGGAAACTATCAATGATAAACTTTGAGGACAAAGTTTCTGTAGAGAAGGGCAATACAAATAGTATAAATACAAATAAATATAATTATTAATAGTCAAATAAAGATTATGTAAGTAGTCATTAAGTTAGTGAAAGGGCATGTCTAAAAGACATGCCCAGTCATGAAAGGCCACCTGCCTAGGTATATAAGCAGGGCCTCATTGTAACATTTTATCATCACTTATACATTTTATATATAAGAAATTATTATTACAAATACCTATTGTGTATTTTACAATTAAAGTCAACAAGCCTACGGTTTTGTTGCTCCAACTGATTTGATTGATTTTTTAGCTAGGATTCTTGAATTCAACCTCTCAACCTTCTTAGAAAAGTGATGAAGAGCAAAAACACCATCTAGAAGCAACAAGAAGAAGTGCTCAAAACCCTAGCTCATTCGAAGAAGGGTTCTACATCTGAAGCATTCTTGCAAAACTCATACATTTCTCAATCATCATCACAAAGAATATCTCACGAACCCTTTCTCATCTCAAAGAAGGACTACACATTGGAGCATCTTGAAGCCTCTACATCCAAGGGAAGCAGGAAGAAGCACTGCCATCATCATCAAGGAATCAATGTCATCTCCCTCTTCTTGAATCAAGGATCACTATCAAAGCATACTTGAAGGAAGACATCTTCTATTATCAACATCATCAAGAAAGGCATCAAGTTGAAGATTTCGTCATCAAGGAGTATCTTCACTTAAAAAGTAAGTCTCTTTATATCTATGTCTGAATCTATCAAAATGACTTCATTTTGCAAGGAGAGCAACAAATTGGTTAGGTCATCAAACTTTCTTGCATGGAAGAAGAGGACAGATTTAATCCTCATAGAAAGTGAAGTCGTTGGACATGTTAAGGGTTCAATCACTAAGCCTCCAAAGGAAGAAGCTCAAGCTCTAGCGAAATACATGAAAATGGAAGTAAGGGCACAAAGGATCCTTATATAATCCATCAAGGATCCCCTCATACCTTATGTATCAAAATTGGAGACATCAAAAGAAATTTATGAGAAGTTAGTGAAATTTTTCACCATAAGCATTGTTGGAGAAGTCATATCTCTAATAACCGAGCTATATAAAATGAAGGTATCAAAAGAAGAAGGGATAGCCTCATATCTTATGAGGGTGTCAGAAAAAAGAGACCAACTACAAGAGTTGGGAGAAATAATGCCTGATAAAGAAATTACCATCATGGTGCTTAATGCACTACCTGATGAATGGGGCAACTTCGTATCAAGCATCTATGGAAAGAAGGAAGCCACTCCATTTAGTGAACTTTGGTCATTGTGTAAGATTGAAGAAACCAGGCTAAAAGCAAAGAGTGATGTGGGACCAAGCGAACAAGTTCAAGCTTTTATTGCCATGGCTAAGAGAAAAGAAAAAATTGGGAAGAAAATAGTGTTCGAAACTAAGAAAATTCTAGCACACACATAAAAATTAACACATATTTTTGGACAAATGTCCCCAGAAAAACCCAACTTGGGAAAATCGGTGTAGCAGTTGAAGGTTCTATTATTATGCAGCAATGAAAATTGAGTACAATCTATGGATGCCCAACTGGAAATCCAAACAGCAAGCAAATCTGGCCAAAATTATCTAAGGGAATTTCCCTTCTTCCACAAGCAACCCTGACACAACTTCGATTCAGAAATTCATCCTCTTGGACCCCTCAAGCTAGCTTCTGCATAGTGCTTGTAGAGACCCTTGGACGTCTAGCCCAAAATTGCCTCTGATGAAGTCTATCTGCCCGTCTCTACCGAGGAAAATGATTCTCCAACCTACTGAAAGACTTTCTAGGCCTCTGGAAGCTGAATCGATTCCCCCCCAGCTAAATCAAATTTCCCTGTGATGTTGATTGCGCATTCCTCTGCGTTTCCTCACTGGGAATAACTCGGCCTCTGTTGCTACCTCTCCGGATCTAGAAAACCTCCTCTAGACCACTACCCCTGCCCCTCTCTGTCTCTGCTTCCTTCTGAAGATCAAACTCCTCTGACTCCTGCCTCTAGAAAATCAAATTCTCTAACGAAATCGAACTCCTCAAGTGTATTCTCCATCTACCCATCGACTTCTTATAATCCTTTGTTGGACCTCCAACAACCAAGATTAAATCTTAATCAAGGGCCTAGATTAATTCTTAGTTGAACCGTGTGAGTTTCTAGAGAATTCTCACTTAGAAGTGTCTCAATTAGATTATTAGCCCATTTTTAATTATTTCCTAGGTCTAAAAATAGGGAAAGTAGTTAATTAATCAGAATTAATTGAGATAAGGTGATAATTCTATAGAAACTCACACAGATCAACTAGGAATTAAACTAGGCCCTTGATTAAGATTTAATCTTGGTCGTTGGAGGTCCAACAAAGGATTATAAGAAGAAGTCGATGGGTAGATAAAGAAAACACTTAAGGAGTTTGATTTCCTTGGAGAGTTTGATTTTCCAGAGGCAGTAGCTGGAAGAGTTTGAGCTTCAGTAGGGAAGCAGGGACAAAGAGGGTCTGGGACAGTGATCCGTAGGAAGTTTTCCTGATTCGAAGAGGAAGCAGCAAGAGGCCGAGTTATTCCCAGTGAGGCAACGCAGAGGACTGCGCAGTTAACTTCAGAGGGAAATTCGAGTTAGCTGGAGGAAAAAATTGATTCGGCTTCAAGAGGCCTGGAAAGTCTTCCAGAAGGTCAGAGAATCATTTTCCTCAGCAGAGACAGTCAGAACTTCTTGTTCAAAGGCAGTTTCAGGCTAGATGTCCAAGGGTCTGTGCAAGCACCTTGTCGAAGCCAGCGTGACGGGTCCAGGAGGACGAATTTTTGAAGCTAAGTTGTGTTGGGGTTGCTTGTGGAACAAGGGAAATTCCCTTAGATAATTTTGGCCAGATTTTCTTGTTCTTTGGATTTTCATTTGGGCATCCATAGATTGTACTCAGAATTTTACTATGGCATAATAATAAAAACCCTCAGTTGTTGCACCGATTTTCCCAAGTTGGGTTTTTCCAGGGACATTTTTCCAAAAATAATTGTCATATTTTTATGTGTGTGTGCTATAATTTTCTCAGTTTCCAATGCTATTTTCTTCCGCAATCTAATTTCTGAAGGTTGCAGTGTAATTTATTTGGTATTTGTTGTAGCAGATAAATTGTTGAATTAATTAACAATTAGAAGAATAATTTCCAGTTGCTACAATATGATTTCATTTTTGAAATTTTCATAGACATGTCAAAGATCCAATGTTATGGCTGTCAGGAATATGGGCACTACAAGATAGATTTTCCTAAACTCAAAAAGGACAACAAAAGGAAAGAAAGAATTGAAGCCCATATCACCGAAGAAGTAGAAGAACCTGATGAGAAGAAAACCAAGAGAGAAGGCACAGATTTTCACTATTAAGGTCTCTACATCAAAAAGAAGTAGGAGTTGAAAAGACCTCTACTATGGTAGAAAGCATCGTAAGCACGATAGGATGCATCATATTGGGAGATGACATCATATGATTAAAACAAGAGCTCATGACATAATAATAGAAGCTCGAAAGATAGCTAAAGTAGAAGTCTACATGGATGTAACAGTCATCATGGGAAGGAAGTAGCTTTTGGTAACCTCAATGAAAGCATAAGTAGTATGTTGAAAGAAAGTCATCTAGCATGGTAAAAAGAAATCAACATATATCATCATCATTGGGAAGGAGCATTTGTTGAATAAGGATAATTAAGATCCTCCATTGGAATCTTCAATAGAAGATTCACCTCTCTTGAAAAAGCAAGTGTCTCGTTGAGAATTCCACCTTCTATGGGATTCATTGTTTAGAAGGATGATGGTATGATGACAAAGGAATGCAACATGGTTGAAGAACTTTCAAGCAAGGAAAGGAAGTTGTCAAAGGAAGTCTAGATGACCAAAAGGAGAAAAGAGGTATGTATATGTTTAATAGATTAAGTCATGTCATCCTGTATAGTTGCAGATTGCATGGGTGAATGCTCAATATCATAAGCATGATTGAAGAAAAGGGATCTCTTCTTTTGCAAAGATGCATGAAGGCATGGTTTACATATTGACAAGATGAAATCAACATTATATGGAATATGGGGTGGTTGACAAATATGAAGGAACTATGGATGAAAGTTCCTAGGAAGCAATATGTGAAGAAAGAAAGAAGAGATTGGGAAAGATGCAGCTATGCTCACATAAGAAAAGGAAATCAACATCCGATGACTAGATGAATTGGCTATGATATCTCCATCAAAAGGATATCAAGACTTTGATAAAGTCTGTAAAGAAAAGAGACCCTTAACATTGAAAGCCTTGGAGATATATATTTATGAATATGCAGGATGTTGATGTTACAAGAAGCAGATGCCATGATGAAAGGCCATCACAAAAGGTAACTTTGATTTGATGTTCATTTTTATTTTTGAACAACATTTGGATGTGTTGATATAGGGCTACCAAAAGAGAGTTGTAGATGTCACCTACAACTATCACTCATGTGGTTGGATAGAAGATCTTGAAAACAACATGACTTGGAAGAGGTAGTTGTATGAAGAAAAGCCAGATGTGGACTGGAAGATCACCTTCTGATGAAAAGAAGGATGACATGACTATGGGTTCAATCCTATGGTTCGTTGAAGGAAAGTGATGGATGGTCAATGCCCTACAAAAACGAACTAGAAGATGAATGCTCCATAATGATGAAGATGAAATTCATGACATAGAAATGAGGAGTTTTCCAAGCAGTTGTTGGTACCATGATCTCCACCAAAGAGCAGAGAGCTACTGTTGGAATCAAGTCCCTGGTTAAGAGGGAGCTTGGGCACATTCCTTTTATAGGAATGGGTATGTCTTCCCTAGTTGAGAGGGAGAGATAGACACATCACTCTTGTCTTCACTTCGTGAAGAAAGAATGAAGGATTGGGTTAAGCATCTAGTATCTGATATTCTTTGAGGATGAGGTAGGGCATCCAAGATAAGAGTAGGCAAAGAGGAAATTCCTTGAGGATGAGTTATTCCAAGATAGAAATTGTCCTAGAAGGACACCCTGTGAACACTCGGGTGGGGTATGTGCCTTGAGAGACAATGATGATGGTGTCTATCATTCATTGGTCTTGCCAGCATTGTGCTCTGATCTTGGGGAGAGATAGAGATGTTAGTCAAGGCCTTGCTATGTGACAATGTTGGTTGGCATGATGCAAAGAGATGGCTTACCAATCCAACTCTTCTTATGAGAATTCTTCAGATTAAGAATGTCCAAGTACCTTGTATGGATTATGAATACCTCGCTAGTTAAGAGGGAGTGTTGAAATATGTAACTATGTCCGGTCTTCATAATGACATACATAATCATGATTTTGTGTAAACAGATAAATATATTTATTATTGGTGATCTTGAGGCATGGGTTTCATGCTCAAGGGAAATTTATTTTTAGGTCAAGCACCCATTGAGTGCTTCTAGGGCTTGTCATTGAGTGTACAAGTCAATTGAGTCATTGTCATGTACGAAAGGCCCTTTTGGGCATGTTACATATTGTAAAGAAAATTTATTTGAGTAAAAAATAGAGTCAAAGACCCTCCAAGACCTTGTCAAACAAGTAGCAACAAGTCGGCCTACATGAAGGGACAAGGTGGCCTAAAGATAGGAATTCATACCCCTCAAAAACCTATCTATAAGAAGGAACTCAACCTCATTTGGACACACACTCAAGCAAGTTCTATCTCCTCAAGATAGAAGCTAGAAAAGGACGAAAAAGAAAAAGAAGAGCAAGATCGAAGTTTTGGGCCTCTCTCTCTCTCTCTCTCTCTCTCTCTCTTGTGTTAGAGTTTCTACAGTTGTTGGGCAAGTTGAAGTACTGGAAAGTTGTTGGGCAAGTCAAAGTGCTAGATAGTTGTTGGGGACAAAGTTGCAAAAAAAATTGTTGGGTCAAAGTTCAAGAAGAAACTGTTGGGTAGAAGTTGCAGAAGCAACTACTGGGTCGAAGTTACAGAAGAAACTATTAGGGTTGAAGTTGTTGAAGAAATTGTTGGGGTTGAAATTGTCTGAAAGAAAGTTCATCAAGAAGAAAGGTTGGCTTGGTCTTGGAGGGGTCTTCTGTCAAGAGTCCTAGGTCTTGGAATTCATCATTTGAAGATTCTATAAGAAGAGAAGAATTCTTGTGGGTTTTCCTCTCAAACGGAGAGGTTTTGACCTTGGTTGATCACCTACATCTTGTGTCCTCCTGTTTCATTATTCTTTATGATTTAGTAGTTGTTTGATGATAAGAACTCTAAATATAATCAAGAGAAGAAGATAATTAAGTTAAGTAAAAATACATCACAAACAGTTATCAAATAAGAGAAATCATATAATCTAGCTACCACAGTCACACTTGGTGTCAGAAATGAAGGCCTATACAAAGTGTGTGGATGACCAATTCAAGCATTGGTCCATGATACCACTAATCAGTGTAAGCTTTGGCATTGGAGATTTGCTCACCTTCATTACAAGGCTTTGCCTAACTTGAGCAGGATGGTTTCAGGGATTCCCAAATTCAAGTTGATCATGGTGTATGTCAGCGATGTGCCAGTGGAAAGAATGTCAAGGGACAATTCCCTTATAGTAGCAAAGGATCTAAAGAGATTCTTCAACTCATTGATTTTGATCCTTGTGGGCCCATTCTGGTGACATCTCTTGGAGGATATTTATACTATGTGATCTTTGTGGATGATTTCTCCCATAAAACTTGGATCTTCTACTTGAAGACCAAGCATCAAACTTTTGGCATGTTTAGGGACTTCAAAGCTCTAGTAGAAAATCAAATTGGAAAGAAGATGAAGATCCTAAGGACAAATAATAGCGGAGAATTCACTTCAAATGATTTCAAAGACTTCCGCAAATATGTTGAGATTAAGAGGGAGGTGATTGTTCCATACAACCCTCAACAAAATGGAGTTGCTGAAAGGAAGAACAGAACCATCTTGGAAGCAGCCAAAGCCATGATTCATGATCAAAAAATTCCTATGTTTCTGTGGGGAGAAGCGACAAATATTGTTGTATATGTCCAAAATAGAAGCCCTCATCAAGCCATGATGGATAAGACTGGTGAGCCCTAGTATTGTACCAGGAGTGTTGCAACTCCCAGGGGCTGCCCTACTTTACTTTATCAACCCAGGGTTCGTACAAACTTGGAGGTGACAGTTCTATATACACATCAGATGCATTCTACCCATGTCATCCTCTTCCGCTCTACGAAAGGGTGCTACTTCTAGCGGTTCTCAGTGAAGTCTGTCACACTTCAATGAAACTAAGATAAATTGCAAAAAGGAAATGACAGAAAGGAAACTAAACTAAATTGTTGAAAAGAAATGACAGGAAAGGAAACTAATTTAAATTGCTGAAAATAAATGGCAGAAAAGAATCTAATTTAAACCACACTTAACATGGCCAATCGGCTAAACACACCCTACTTATCTTATGCTCTACCTACCATGCTTCTATCTATGCAGCTAAGCTATCCATGACTTAATTATAATTGAAAAAGTGTTGATCTGCAGCTTGGAGAAGAAAGGGCTAAAGATGCTAATAGAAGGCTTAACACATCGGATAAAGCTTGGAGGTTGAAAGATGGGTTTAGACTTCATTAAACCTTAGGATATCGCAAATATGCTTTGGAGTGGGAGGCTTGAAATAAGCGATGGCGGAGTTATAATTGGCGGATAGAAATGCGATATGCGATATGTGAAATCGCAATCACAATATCGCAAAGTTGGAGTAACGGAAGTGATGTTCGGGAGTAGAAGCGAAATGCGAAATGCGATGGGGATAAAAACTGCGAAATGTGAAATGCGATAAGTCAAATGACGTGGCGGTAGGACAAGTGGCAGAGTGCTTTAATCATATCACAATTGGCTTTAGGAGTGGGGTAATGTAAATGGAGAGAAGATGCAGATTGCGAAATGCAATTGCGAAAAGGGATTGCAATAAGTCTTAAAGGAAAAAGGGAAAAGGTTGCGAAATGCGATTGTGAAAAGAGATTGCAGTAAGTCTTAAAGGGAAAAGGGAAAAGGTTGCGAAATGCAATTGCGAAAAGGGATTGCGGTAAGTCTTAAAGGAAAAAGGGAAAAGGTTGCGAAATGCAATTGCGAAAAGGGATTGCAGTAAGTCTTAAAGGAAAAAGGGAAAAGGTTGCAAAATGTGAAGTGCGATGAGTGACGTGGCAGAGTGCTACAATAATATCGCAATCGGGGTTCGGAGGCGGAAGTATTAACGAAAACTAATAGAAAATGCGATTTGCGATGAGCAAAGTACGGTAGCGGGATTTTCGAGGAGCAAAGGCGGAGGTCCAACTTTGAGGGTTTTTGTGAATAAAAAGGGTGCAACAGCTAATAAGAAGAGAAAAAGGAGGGGAATGGAGGCACAACAGCAAGGTTCAGAAGCGTAACACAGAGATGGAGAGGAATTGGAAAATGACGCGAAGCGGCTGAAGGAACCTCTCTGGAACTTTTGATGCTTATTACTGCAAATAGCCTTGCTGATCCATGCGCGAAAAATAAATGAATGCACGATAATACAGTGAAAGAAAGACTCGGACTGGTAAAGCAATTTCTTACCTAAACTCAGAAACAGTGAACAGAAATCGATTTTTGGGTCTATGGGAAGGTTCACCCTCCTCGAGCTCTATTGACAGAGATGAGCAGGGAGGTCTTGATCCACAGCTTTTAGAGTTTTCTCCTCTATTCTATTACTCATAAACAAATGAAACCTACAGCAGCATACTGAAAGCAAAACTAAACAACAATGAAACTATCGGAAGCAGATCTACTGACAGCGAGCAAAGAACAAGTACAACAGAGAGGCTGAGGCACATGGATTGGGCCCTAACCCACACGCCTAGCTCTCTGAAACTTAAATCAGTAAAATGATATTAGTTTGCTCATTTCATGAAAGAATAATCTCGTACAATTCTCAAAATTTAATCATTAAGTACAATAATCAAAAGCTCAATAGCTTGCAACAAAGTTCCTAATAGAATCGAATCCTTCCTAGCTCTAGCTCTGCTCTATTTATTCTACAGGGTAGCTACCAACAACTTCCTTGAAAATAGTGATTGAGTCCACTTGACTCCAAGTAAACATAGATTGAGAGCACTTTGGTCTTTGAGTTGCTTGGCTGCCTCTGGAATTCGAATTGTTCAAGAGAATACTTGGGGATCCTTTGGCTGCCTTCGAGAGTTAAGGAGGGTGGAAAATCCTCCTATAATTTCTCCATATTGTCTCCTTCAATTCCTTATGATAAAATCTTCAAAAATAATGCCAATTACTCATGATTTTCTGCACACAACCTCATATTAGGCACTCAGAGTATGTTAGCCTTAATCACCACCTATACTAGCATCATAAAACCAAATAACAATAAAATGCAAGAAAAAGAGATGTAAGAAGGCAAAAAGGTGACCATTAACCCCTCCAAATATGTCTAATGATGGAGCTCATCAAAGACTCCTGAAGAAGTCTTTACAGGCGTGACACCGTAAGCTAGAGACTTAAGAATATTTGGCTGCCCTGTCTACTTTCATGTACCGGAGGAGAAGAGGTTCAAGCTAGAGGCTTTCAGAAAGAGGAACCTTTAGAGAGAGCAAGCAGCCTTGTAGATATTAGGGGTATGTTGCTTTGATGAGCGACATCATACAATCTAAACCTTACAACTTTGAAGAACCAGTGAAGGAACAAGTTTGGAGAGATGCCATGGCCAAATAATATCACTCCATCATGAAAATTTATGTATGGGAGGTTTTTCTGAGACCTAAAGGGAAGTCTATCATGACTTCCAAGTGGATATATAAAATCAAACTTGCAGTTGATGGTAGCGTTGAGAAGTTCAAAGCACAGTTCGTGGCTAGAGGATTCTCCTGGAAAGTGGGAGAAGACTATGATGAGATATTTGCACCTGTTACCTGATACACTAGCATATGGTCCATCACTTCTCTTATTGCTAATCAGGGTTGGATTCTTCATCAGATGGATGTGAAGACAACCTTTCTTCATGGCATACTTAAGGAAGAGGTGTAATTAGAACAACTACAGGGCTTTGAGGAACATGACAGGCAAACTCATGTTTGCAGATTGAAGAAAGCCCTCTATGGATTGAAGCAAGCCCCCAGGGCTCGGATTGGTATGCTCGGATTGATGGATACCTGATGAATTTGGGATTCAACAAAAGCAATGTCGATATGAACCCCTACTTCAAGGTTGTCCAAGGTATGCCTTTGATTTTGGTTTTATATGTTGATGACTTGTTCATGACAGGAGCAGAGCCTCTGATCATCCAGTGTAAGAGGGAGCTTGCCTCTGAATTTGAGATGATATATCTTGGGTTGATGCACTATTTCCTGGGCTTAGAGGTGTGGTAGAGACCTAAAGAGATTTTCCTTAGCCAAGGAAAATATGTTGTCAAACACTTGGAGAGATTTGGGATGGTGGATTGCAAACCCATGGACATACTGACGGAGGCAAACTTCAAGAAGATATGTGGTGAAGTTGCGGGACCAAATCTAGTGGATCCTTCTATGTGCCAGCAACTGATTGGGGATTTGATGTTTCTGGTCAACACAAGACCAAATATATGTCTTTCCATTAACACCTTGAGCCAATTCATGGTGGAACCTTTGCATGCTCATTGGGTAGCCGCAAAACATGTGTTGAGATATCTACATGGGACAATCAATTATGGACTAAGATATGCCCTCGACAATAAGTTGAGATTGCATGGATATACAAATGCAGATTGGGTTGGGAGTGTTATCAACAGGAAGAGCACATAAATGTGCGCTTTAGCTTGGGGTCTGCCATGATTTCCTGGATGAGCAGGATGTAGAAAATTGTTGCTCTCAGTGCAGCTGAGGCAGAGTATATTGCAGCTAATATGGCTAGTTGTGAGGCAGTGTGGTTATGAAAGCTCTTTGCAGAGTTGTTTGATCATGTGCCAAATATGACCATGATATACTGTGACAATCAAAGCGAGATCGGACTTTCAGAGAATCCAGTATACCATGACAGGCTGAAGCACATTGAGATCAAGAACCACTATATCCGAGATATGGTACAGAGAGGAGCAGTGAGGCTCCAACACATCTCGACAGATGAGCAGGTTGCATACATTCTCACCAAGCCTTTGCGAAAATCAAAGTTCTTATTCTTTAGAGAGCAGCTTGGAGTGCAGGAGAATGTATCCCTCCCCAACAGGGAACAATGTTGATCGAGAACACTAAGCATATGCCCCAGTGCTTTGACTAGCCATGGACTTCGTGAGGGGGGAATGAAGAGCGAGGATCCTAGGTGTGAGGGTTGTTGAAATTTGGTTACCGGAGGACAGGTGGTTCCCTAAGGCTTTGATCTTTGGCCTAGAGAAAAGTGTCCAAAAGAATTTAATTTTTCTCCTAAAGTGACTTTATAAAGTTATAAAGTCAAATCTAATTTAAAAGTGATTTTAAGTGATAAAGTTACTAAAGTCTAATTTTAAAGTGACTTTAATAAAGTCAATGTGAAATTAGAAAGTGAAAAGTGACTTTGAAAATAAATGACTAAGTGGGTCTTTATTAAAGTGGGGTGAATTAAAAAATAGAAAGTGAGATTTAAATGAGCATTTAATCTCAGCCCTAGATCTAAAGCTATCTCAGCCATTGGATTTAGGAATTTCCCAAAAGTCACTTAGGGTTAGGTTAAATAAGGAAAAGGAGGGAAAAGGTCATTCATTCTTTCATGAGCAGATTGCAAGAGGAGGAGAGAAAGCCGAAGAGAAATTTCTGAGAGGAGGGAGAGCAGCGAAAGACACACAGCAAATCCGTACAGCAGGAAGGCACAGTTCCCAAGGCTGAAAATTCGTACAGTAGCATTTATTGGCATAGTTACCGAGGCAAAAAATTCGTACAGCAGTTTGCACGCATTTCAAGGAAAGGACAGCACTGTTTTCGAGGAGCAAAATCAACAGCAAAGGAGCATAGTTTTCGAGGCAAAATTTCTGGGCACAAAAATCGAGGAAAGGGTTGTTGTCCTGTCTGTACAGAATCTGTACAATCTTTACAGGAAGTTCTAGCACGTTTTTCGAGGCAACAAGGACAGCATTTAATGTTGTAATTTTCTATAAAAATTTTGTTCGCTGTTTGGCACAGTTTTCAAGGTGGAAGGTGGCACGAAAATCGAGATAACTGGTTTTTAGTGTTTATTGTAATTTTTACTATGGATTGTTGTTCACTGTAAAAGCATTTATCAGAAATAAGAAGAAGCTTTAGAACTGGTTTTCCCCAAGAGTTGTAGGGGGTTTTTCCAGGGTCAAGTTGACCAAAAATCAGCGTGTCAAAATTCTGTGTGTGGCTGATTTATTTTCTGAGTTTTTATTTCTACATTTCAGCATTGTGAAATTTTCAGAATTAGTGTTTTCAGAAAATATTTATTTTTCCAACTTGTTGAATGTATGGCTATGGGAATGGGCATTTAACTATATGGGAGAAATAAGGAGAAACTGAAAACGGGGTTGGGTATTAAAATTTCTACATGGTATTAGAGCTATTTTGCTGAAAAAGACGGTTTGGGACAGCAAGAAAGAAAAATTACAGCAAGCTGATTTTTCACTCAGAAATTACAGCGAGCTGATTTTTCACACAGAAATCATTACCTTTACTAAAGCAGTGTTATTTTCAGTTTATTTAGGACAGCAAGCATGTCTTTGGGCTTGAAGGTGGAGGATAGGTTGGATGGGCATAGTAACTACAGTGTATGGAAGGAGAGAATGCAGAGTATCTTTGAGGAGGCAGAAGTCTGGGATATCATGATGCATACCGCACAGAACCCTGTTAATGTGCCTACTGATGCTGTTCAATTGGCAGGCTTTAATAAAAATAATAACAAAGGTAAGAAACTGATTCTAAATGGAATCAAAGACCATTGCATTCCTCATGTGAGAGGAAAGAGATATGCTCATAAGATGTCGACAGCGTTGACCAATCTCTACCAGAGTACTAATGAGAACAGGAAAATGGTCCTAAGGGAGAAGCTGAAAACCATTAAGATGGGTAAGATTGATAGTGCAGCTAGATATCTCACAAAGATTACTAATGTGAGAGATGCATTGCCAGCAGTTGGAGAGGTCATTCCATCCACTGAGTTGGTGCGGATTGCAGTGAATGGCCTTCCCAGTTCATGGCTGAACTTTGTTGATGGGGTTTATGCACGTGAGACCCTTCCCACTTGGGAGAGGTTCTAGGATGGTTGCATACAAACAGAAATCAGAAAGAGCCAGCTTGGGGCAGCCAAACCAGTTGAGCAGGATGAGGATGTAGCACTGTTGGCAGGAGGCAAGAAAGGCAAGGGAAAGAACCAAGCTTCCACAAGTGTTGGTGGGGGCAAAGGCAAAGGTAAAGGTAAACAGGGGAACACGCAGAAGGACTATTCCAAGGTGAAGTGTTGGAATTGTTAGAGGATGGGACACTATGCAGTTGTGTGTCCAGAGAAGAAGAAGAAGGGGAAGAACTAGAGCATGGCAGCATCAGCATAGATAGAGGACTTTACGGATAGCTTTGACCAGGAGTTTGGGTTCATTGCTTGTGAGTCCACTAGTGCAGGATCACCTGCCACGGAGGTTGAGAGGGAGTGTGCATTTCTCTCCACTAGCGGAGCATCTTTAGGTATCTGGTATGTTGACAGTGGGGCTTCACATCATATGACAGAAATTCGTAAGTACTTCTTAGAGCTTTCAGAGAGTGGCACTGATATAGAGGTAGTACTCGGAGATGACAGCGTTGTTAGAGCATTCGGTGTAGGGACATTGACATTTGATAGGGAACCCAAACCTCCCTTGAAGGTGTCAGATGTTCTATATGTGCCAGGGATGAGAAAGAACCTCATATCTATCTCAGCATTGAAGGACAGAGGGTATGAGATATTGTTCAGGAGAGGACAGGTGCTGATATATCCCAGGGGCGCTCCAGTTGATTCAGCTAGAGTGATTGGTGTATGCCATGCAAAGGTGTACAAGTTTACATTTCAGCCCTTTTTGGCATTGAGCAGTAGTACCGGCAGCAGAGCTAGCAGTTCAGAGCTGTGTGAGATTTGGCACCGTAGGATGGGGCACATGTATCATGGAGCCTTGAGGACATTGCGGGAGATCACTACAGGTGTGCCAGATTTCAGTATTGATCACCTTGATACATGCAGAGGATGTGCTATGGGCAAGTTTGCCAAATCCCCTTTTCCCAGCAGTGACAGCAGATCGACTGGGATACTTGATTTGATTCATTCCGATGTGAGTGGTCGAATGTCTCATGTTTCCTTGAGTGGATATGAGTATTATGTATTATTCATTGATGATCACTCCAGGAGGACCTGGATTTATTTCTTGAAGACCAAGAGTGAGGTCTTCAAGCGGTTTCAGGAGTTCAAAGCTCTTGTGGAGACTCAGACCGATCAGAAGATCAAATCCCTGAGGTCGGACAATGGAGGAGAGTACACCCTTGGCGAGTTTGTTGATTATTGTGCGGAGGCAGGCATTAGGAGGGAGTTCACAATTCCTTACAACCCCCAGCAGAACGAGGTTGCGAAGAGGAAGAACAGATCCATCAGAGGGGTTGCCAAAGCCATGCTACATGATGAGGGGTTACCATTGTTTTTGTGGGCAGAGGCCTGCAACACCGCTGTATATTTGCAGAACAGGAGTCTACATCGTGCCTTGGGGCATGTGACTCCGGAGGAGGCTTTTTCTAGGAAGAAGCCTGATGTTGGTCATCTTCGTATCTTTGGGTGTATTGCATACTCCTACGTACCCAAGGAGAAGAGGACCAAGCTAGAGCCCACTGTAGAGAAGGGTATCTTTGTGGTCTACAGTGAGACCTCGAAAGCCTTTCAGATTTATATTCCCGCATAGAGGAGAGTTGTTGTCAGACGGGATGTGAAATTCGAGGAGGACAGGGCTTTCAAGAGGCCATGGGAGTTAGAGTATCTGGATCAGCCAGACCCTCAGGAGCAGCTGAGTCAGTCGCAGGGATCCAGTGGGCAGGGATCAGGAGGATCTGGAGGTACATCGATTACGATGTCATGTGCATCAGTGAGCAACGGCTCATAGAGTCAGAGGGGTGGTGCTTCGAGCAGCATGCAGAGCAGTCCGCAAAGCAGTTCACTAGGGAGTCCACTGATGGACAGTTCACACGGTACTTTAGCGTCTACAGGTTCAGGTTCAGGCAGGAGGACAGTAAATAGACAGTCAGGAGTTCAGGCTCCTGATGATAAGGAGGAGTTTCATTCTCCAGTGGGAGAAGTGTGCTAAGGGAAGAGGAAGCCCAAGTGGCTTCAGGATACCTTGAGAGAGGCCACATGTGTTGCCGGGCCTAAGAGGTCGGTCAGAGAGAGCAGACCACCTGAAAGGTTCTGTAGCTATATGGCAATGGTTGCCAACATCATTAACTCGGAGCCTTCTAGCTATGGGGAGGCAGCTAGCTAGCAGATCTGGAGAGAGGCCATGCAGGAGGAGTATTCTTCTATCATGAAGAATGATGTTTGGGAGGTGGTACCGAGGCCTGAGGGAAAATCCGTGGTTACTTCCAGATGGCTTTACAAGGTAAAGCATGCTGCAGATGGCAGCATTGAGAAATTCAAAGCAAGGTTTGTGGCTAGAGGGTTCTCCCAGGTAGAGGGAGTTGATTATGAGGAGATCTTCGCTCCCGTGGCTCGATATACTTCGATCCGCTCCATTATATCGATAGCAGCAGAGATGGGTTGGAAGATCCACCAGATGGATGTGAAGACCACATTTCTCAATGGCTTCATACAGGAGGAGGTGTACATTGAGCAACCACAGGGCTTTGAGGTGCATGGGAAGGAGTCCCATGTGTGCAGACTGAAGAAGGCCCTTTATGGCCTAAAGCAAGCTCCCAGAGCTTGATACTCCAGGAGAGATGCATACTTGCAGGAGATGGGTTTCACAAAGAGTGATGCAGATCGGAACCTATACTTCATTGTGATAGGTGAGGAGCCTCTCATTCTGGTGTTGTATGTGGATGGCTTGGTCATTACAGGTGCAAAGAGACTCATAGAGCACTGCAAGAGAGATCTTGCGTCCGAGTTTGAGATGAAGGACACTGGCTTGATGCATTAATTTTTGGGTTTAGAGGTGTGGCAGGAGGAGGGGCATTTCTTCCTGGGGCAGGGGAAGCTTATTATGGACATCCTTGGCAGATTCCACATGGAGGATTGTAGACAGTGTCAGCATCGATGATCACCAACTAGAAGAAGCTTCACACTTTAGATTCCGAGTTGGTGGATCCCACATTGTATAGACAGCTGATTGGTTCCTTGATGTATTTGGTCAACACTAGACCAGGCATATGTTTTGCAGTCAACACGGTGAGCCAGTTCATGTGTGAGCCTAGGAGGGTTCACTGGGTTGTTGCAAAACACATTTTGCAGTACTTGCAGGGGATAGTGGATTATGGTCTAGATTATAGGCAGGAGGGTGGAGTGAGATTGGCAGGTTACACTGATTCTGATTGGGAAGGTTGTGCTTCTGATAGGAAGAGCACTTCAGGGTGTTGTTTTAGGTTGGGTTCGGCAGTGATGTCGTGGTTCAGCCGAAAGAAGCAGTCAGTAGCATTGATTTTAGTAGAAGCAGAGTATATGGCAGCCAGTCTAGCTAGTTGTGAGGCCATCTGGCTTCGCAAGATGTTGTTTGGCTTATTTGGTCAGCCGTTGAGACCTTTAGTGATTTACTGTGATAATCAGAGTTGCATTAAACTCATGGAGAATCTAGTATTTCATGATAGGTCAAATCATATTGGCATTAGATATCACTTCATCAGAGACTATTTTCAGAAGGGAGCTCTGAAGCTTGAGTATATTCCCACTGATGAGCAGGTTGCAGATATTCTTACCAAAGCCTTACCACAGGGCAAGCATGTCTACTTCAGAGACAAGATGGGTGTGGTGAGAAACACCTTCCTCGGTAAGAGGGAGTGTTGAAATTTGGTTAACGGAGGACAGGTGGTTCCCTAAGGCTTTGATCTTTGGCCTAGGGAAAAGTGTCCAAAAGAATTTAATTTTCCTCCTAAAGTGACTTTATAAAGTTATAAAGTCAAATCTAATTTAAAAGTGACTTTAAGTGATAAAGTTACGAAAGTCTAATTTTAAAGTAACTTTAATAAAGTCAATGTGAAATTAGAAAGTGAAAAGTGACTATGGAAATAAATGATTAAGTGGGTCTTTATTAAAGTGGGGTGAATTTAAAAAATAGAAAGTGAGATTTAAATGAGCATTTAATCTCAGGCCTAGATCTAAAGCTATCTCAACCATTGGATTTAGGGATTCCCCAAAAGTCACTTAGGGTTAGGTTAAAGGAGGAAAATGAGGGAAAAGGGCATTCATTCTTTCATGAGCAGATTGAGAGAGGAGGAGAGAAAGTTGAAGAGAAATTTCTGAGAGGGAGAGCAGCAAAAGACACATAGCAAATCCGTAAAGCAGGAGGGCACACTTCCAAGGCTGAAAATCCATACAACAGCATTTATTGGCACGGTTACCAAGGCAAAAAATAGCAAAAAATCCGTATAGCAGTTTGCACGCATTTCGAGGAAAGGACAACACTGTTTTCGAGGAGCAGAATCAGCAGCAAAGGAGCATGGTTTTGGAGGCAGAATTTCTGGGCATGGAAATCGAGGAAGGGGCTATTGTCTTGTCCGTACAGAATCCATACAATCCGTACAAGCAGTTATGGCACGTTTTTCGAGGCAGCAAGGACAGCATTTAATGCTGTAATTTTCTGTAAATTTTCTGTTTGTTGTTTGGCACGGTTTTCAAGGTGGAAGGTGGCACGAAAATCGAGATATGTGGTTTTTAGTGTTTGCTGTAATTTTTACTGTGTATTGTTGTTCACTATAAAAGCATTTATCAGAAATAAGAAGAAACTTTCGAACTGGTTTTCCCCAAGAGTTGTAGGGGGGTTTTCCAAGGTCAAGTTTACCAAAAATCAGCATGTCAAAATTCTGTGTGGGGCTGATTTATTTTCTGAGTTTTTATTTCTGCATTTCAGCATTGTGAAATTTTCAGAATTAGTGTTTTCAGAAAATATTTATTTTTCCAGCTTGTTGAATGTATGGCTATGGGAATGGGCATTTAACTATATGGGAAAAATAAGGAGAAACTGAAAACCGGGGTTGGGTATTAAAATTTCTACAAGGGCACTCCTTGAAGCCATAGACTTGACTGGGTACATGCCCCAGTATGCATCTTACCCATGTTAGAAAATGTAACTAGGTTTGATCTCCATAATGGTCTATGTACTTATGTCATTATATATTTTATGTAAAAGAAAAAGAAGAAAAAGAAATTTATTATTATTTTGTTAGTTCAGCATGTTCTTCATGCTTCTAGGAATTGTTGGGTCAAAGAGTCAAAGTCCTATTTGGACTTCTTGGAAAGAAAAAGGAAAAATAATTTTTGAAAATATAATTTGGGTCAAAATTGCCTGTAGATGCCAAGTTGGCCTTGGCCCAAAATTCATGTCCATTCGAACACCTCTAAAACAGTATAAATAGAGGAAGGATTGGGCTCATTTGGACACACAATTTCGCATGATTTGCTCTTAAATTTCGCGGAAGAAAAGGGAGAGCCGAAGTCTGAAATTGTAGAAGGATTTTTCTTAAAGATGTATTTGTGGAAGTTCTGCCTCATTACATCTATTGTTGAAGATTTGTTGTTGGTCTCTTGCTATTGATGGATTCACTATGCAAAAGAAGGGTTTGATTTTCAGCTAGGAGGGTTGGACTCATTATGGTCATGGATCTTGGATATCTCACTTTGATCTGATTCTATAAGAATAGAAATTTTTTGGGTTTTACCCTTAAAGGGGTTTTGCCCTAGCTTGGAGCCTACATCTTGTGTTCATTGTTTTTCTTGTGATCTTCATATTTGATTAAGAATCCAACATAATTAAATTAATAAGAAGCCAACAAATTTCACAAGTAGTGATCAAAGAAAGAGAAATCTAATCTAATTTGCAAACCTCCCGATTTCTCAACATGGTATCAGAGTTAAGGTTTGAAGATGGACAAGAGGCCTAAAGATCACCCTATTGGCATTTGGGTCGAAGATTTCTAAGGGAGCTCGTCTATTCTCTGTGACTTGGTTTCCTAGGTTTGTATTTCAGTAATCTATGGCACACATTACAGGCACAAATTATAGTGGACTATGGCTCACTATTCATACATGTAATTGCTCACACTACTCTGTGGCTTGACAGTGCTCTGTGCCCTCCTCGTTGTAGCTCACACAAGGAGATTTCATATAATTATATATAGTGTCATTGCATCTATTCCAGGGACTGTGACATCACATCTATGGTATTTCTATGGTATCGTATCTGTATGGCTTCTCTTTATTTGTGACTGCGACTTGGAGCTTACACTGTGTATCTGTATGGCTTCTCTTTATTTGTGACTGCGACTCGGAGTTTACACTGTGTCTCGTGTACAATTTTGAGGCTCGCATATTTTGGGTTCTCTTATGTTCTGCATTCTACATAGTGGTCTGCACTATATATAATATGGATCAATAATATGGTGGTTCACTAACATTAAGTAGCTCACACCATAACTCAGAGGCACGCCTTTTCAATAATTCGTTGTGGCATGAACAAGCTTTGAACAGTGACTCAATTTATGTCTCACAACACTACAATGGATCAATGAGCATCCCATGGTATCTATCAGCGACATGCATCTCACTCATACACAGTATCTAAGGCTTTCGTTTGACTGTGGCTCTCTGTATTGTATAGTGGCATGGATATATAATGGTGGCTCGCATTCATGCAATAATGAACTCACACATTTAACAATGATTGCACTCTGTATGGTTTGTGTTCCTCAGAGATGGCATCGCATTCCAACAATGTGATTATAATGACTCGCATCACTCTATAGTATGGCACACTCTATGGTAGAGTTTGATATATTGCAGTTTATATACAGTGACATGGATATATACGATAGTAACTCGAATCTATATGAAAATTACTATGATTCGATTTTTGTGCATCGCTAACTATATAATGGCGTCGCTTTGACATCACACATTATACTTCGTGGCTCGTATTTGATAATTCGTTGATGGCTCATTTACATACCTTTATGGCTCGCACTTTGACACTGTGGCATCATTTTTTATGGCTCAGAACATATTTCCATGGATCGTGATTACTCTTGTGACCTGCATACTATATTTTTGTGGCTCGGAACAATTCTGTGTGGCTCGCTTATCCATTTTTTGTGGCTCAATGGATCGCATTATTCTCCAAGGCTCTACATTATTATATGTGAGAACAACATGCACTACGTACAGTGACATGCTATATGTGTGTGTGTGTGTGTGTGTGTGTGGATCTTCGATGTAGCAGCAACCTTGACAATGTTCTTTGCTATGACGGTAGATTTCATGCTATACGAAATATATTTCGGAAAGCTTTAGAAATGCATAGTAATGATGACAATTGAAAATGATGGTTTGTGAACACTACTATGAGAAGCAATCATTTGCATAGAAGAAGTACTTACTCCATCAATGAAGCCAACCTACCAATAAAATTTGACGAAGCAATAACAATGGCTATATTGATATACTACAATACCTCGTGTCGACATTTCTCAGAGGCTCATTATACTACCCTTGGCTCATCTGATTTTGTTGGCAGCATGAAACAATAATATTGTTGACAGGAAGAACAATGATCTTGGTTGGCGGTAAATTAGTAATTTATATAACAGTGACAAAGTGACCATGATGATATGGTTGTAATGTATGCGACAGTGACTTGAAGACTGTGATAGTAACCTTATTGCAAAAAGAGGCAATAAGGGAGAACAAGAGTGGTAAGTTTGCAAAGGTGTGTACAATTTTTATGTGCATTTTGCTTAAAAGTGTAACTAGGTTCATAATGACGTGTAATTGTGATTTTATGTAATTGATGCAAAGAAGAAAATAAAATTATTTTTGTAGTACTTGAATCATGGGTTTCATGATCAAGGAAATTTATTTTAGTTAAGGTTCCCATTGTGAACCTTTAGGTTTTGTCATCAAGTCATTAAAGTCAAATTGAGTCAATGTCATGTATGAAGAATCCTTCTTGGGCATGTTACATTTTTGTATGAGTCATTAAATGAATATATAGGCCCTCCAAGACCAAGCAAAAGCATCTCCTTCAAGTCGGCTACAAAATGGAATAAATGATCACCACCAAAGGACATGCCGACTCACCTTCACTCAAGACGGCCTATTTGCTCGTCTTTCATTTGTAGCAGAAGATTTCAGTCAAGAAAGTATGCAATTAGGAGTGTGAAAAAGACTTAGAAAGGAGTCTTATAACTAGCGAAAGGAAGGAAGGAAGAGCGAGTTTGTTTGGGATTGTTTTTAGGGTTGATCTCCACTCACACGTGCGAAGAAAAGGTGTGTCACTACTGCAGAAAAAGGGCCGAAGTTTTCTTTACCATGCTAGAAGCCAAATCAAGAAGTATTTAAGGAAGTTCATCACGTTGAGTTGGAGAAGAAATCCATTTAGTCGAAGCGAAGGAGATTGAGGGATTGAATCACCATATATCTCTCACATGTGCTGCAACTAGGGTTTCCAAGGAGGCCGAAATAGGGTGTGTGTCTGAAGCACAGAAATGGAAGTTGAATTCTGAAGGGTAGCCGAGAAGGAGTAAGAAGCAAAGATTTGACTATTGTTGACTCAAGCAAGAAGAATCTCATCAAGGAGACTTTGTGTCTTGGTCTTGGAGCGGCAAATAGGTCAAGGGTCTTGGACTTGGTATTAGTCAACTGAAGTCTCTATAAGAAAAAAAACTTCGTTTGGGTTTTCCTCTCAAGTGGGAGAGGTTTGGCCCTGGCTGATCGTCTACATTTTGTGTCTCTTGTCTCTTTATGGTTTATGCATTGGTAGTTGTTTGATGAAGAATGCTATAATAACCTAAGTAAAAGAAGATCCTAATCTAAGAAGTAAAAAGCATTGACAAGCAGTTCTCTAACAAAGAGAAATCACCTAATCTTGATGCCCTAGATTTCTCAACACATCTCATGTTAAGGGTCAAGATTCTATTGGGTTTTGCAATTGTTCCTTTGGATGTTGTTGAAAATCTTGAGAATCTAGGGTTTGTAGGCCTTGCAAAGTCTTGAAGACTCTTGGTATTTGGGGTTTATAAACCCTAGTTCAAATTGAATTAACCCTAGGAGTGAAAACCCTAACCCTAATTAATTATTCACTCTAAGGAAACCCTAGCTCTTGGGAAATGGTATCTAGGGTTTGCAAGGCCAAATGTTCTTTGATATTAAAACCCTAGTTTTGAAAGATAAAACCCTAGGGTATGTGTTAAAATCCTAGCAAAGTTTAGATTAAGATAAATGCTATGGCTTAAAGACAAAACCCTAGGACTGGGTGTCTTTGCTAAAAGTAAGATCAAGGAATTTCTAGGGTGTGTAACTAGAACCCTAGAAGTACACTTTTGAGAAATCATGGAAACCCTAGATTGACTGGATTGACAACATGCTCTTATATTTGTGTATTTTGGTTGGTTGTACTTGCGGATGAGAATTGCAGGCACATAATGAAGGTTGTCAAAATTGTGGAAGCGAGATGAGAAGGATGGAAGAAAAAAGTAAAGCAAGCCTCATGTTTGATGATGACTCATTGATAATGATGAGAATGATGGAAAGAGGAAATTGTAGAGACCCTGATGATATTGAAGCTTCCAACTGATGAGTTCATTCCAAGAACACATTGATGATTGAAAGATAAAACAAAACCTAATTGCAATATGAAGATAGAGCATGCAAAGAAATTTTGACTTCAGAGGGAGCAAGTAGCAGAATTTAACATGAGACTCTAACTAGAGGATATTATAATTTGGCAACTTTGATAGTGATGATCTGCTTGGATATGACTTGGTGTTGAAAAATGTGTAACTAGGTTCGGTCTTCATGAGTACGAATTGTATTTTTGATTCTTGTAAATTATAAAATGAAAAGAAAAATTATTATTATTATTTTGGGGCATGGGTTTCATGCTCAAGTTCTTTTATTTTATAGGTCAAGCACCCATTGAGTGCTTCTCGGGTTTGTCTTAGGTCAAGAAGTCAAAAGAGTCATTGTCATAAGTTGAAGACCCCACTAGGCACATTGTAACTTGTAAAGAAAATTATTTTGTCTTTAAAAGTGTCAGAATACCCTACAAGACCAAGTCGGCCTAAATGAAGAGCCACGTCCACCTTTGGAGAATCCTATATATAGAGAACTCGTCCTCCATTTGGCACTCCTCATTCTAGCAAAGAAGAGGAAGGAGGAGGTGGCGAAGAAGAGGAAGAACGAAGGAGATTTGTTTTTGGGCTACTTTTCTCTCTCACATGCTATAGAGGACTAGGGTTTCAGCGCAAGACCTAGGGCATCCATCTGCAAGTTCGATCTTGGAGAAAAGGAGGCAAAGAGGTCAAGTGAAGGTTACCAAGGGTTTCTCTCAAGCTCCAGGATTCAGGGAAAGGAAAGTGAAGGTCAGAGGAGGGCTCTAGAAGGAGATCAAAGTTCCCACATGTGGCAGCAACAGTTGCAGTAAAGACAGAAATTTTGGATCTGCAGTAGGAGGCCGAGAATCTTGCAGCAAGAGGCTGAGGAGGTGTTATTGGAAGAGATTTGACTGGGTTTAGCTAGATTGAAGTTGGCACATCCTCTCAAGAATTTGGTCTTGGTCTTGGAGGTTATTGGTCTCAGTCATATGGTCATGGAATTCGTCAATTGAAGAATCTATAAGGAAGAGAAGAGATTTAAGGGTTTTCCTCTCAAGGGGCGAGGTTTTGGCCCTGGCTTGCAACCTATATACTGTGTCACTATTCTTATTGTTTTGGTAGTTGTTTGATGCTTCTCACATATAATAATAAGGAACAAAAGCTAACAAGTAGAAACAAAACACAAGCAGTTATCAAGTAAAAGAGAATTAAACATAATCATTGCCCTATTGAATTCTCAACATGGTATCAGACCTAAGGTTGGCTAATGGCATCATGAAGTTCTCCTCTTCATTGAAGAAGTTCATCTAGAAATGTTCAAAGGTAGCAAGCTATCTCAAGAAAGGCATCAAGGAAGCATGGAGTCTCTTTTTCTCTACAAAGGAAGAAGTAATCGAGGAAAAAGATGAAGGTCTCTTTTTAGCATTCACTGGCACATTCCAAGACGAGAGCATTTGGGACATTGATAGTGGTGCATCCAGGCACATGACAGGTCATCACAAACAATTGAAGACCTTATCAAAGGGAAAATCTTCTTATTCAGTGGAGCTTAGAGATAACAAGAACTATCATGTAAGAGGCATTGGATCAACTTCTATAGAGCTGGAGAATGGAAGCAACATTCACCTCAACAACATTCTATTTGTTCCAAGTTTGCATAAGAACTTACCTTCCATTTCAAGTCTAGAAGATAAAGGTGATAGAGTAGCCTTCATTGATGGAAATGTTGTATGGAGTAAAGACTCAAGTATAGACAATGCTAGTTTCATTGGTATTCGAGAAGGAAGACTTTACAAGTTGATATCCCCTCTAGCTCAAGCTTTGGTTCACAATGAAATTAGCCCATGTGAATTATGGCATAGAAGATTTGGTCATCTTCATTTCAAGATCCTCCCATCTCTAAACACCATAGCAGATGGAATACCTAAGCTGAATGAAGATCATGAAGGAGCTTGTAAGGGATGTGCATTGGTGAATAATACCAAGAGACCATTTGGAAGCAGTGCTTCAAGGTCAAAAGAAATCTTGGATCTCATTCACTCTGATGTATGTGGCCCTATGACTTGGAGATCATCTATATTATGTCACATTTATAGATGATCATTCAAGAAAGACTCGGGTTTACTTAATGAAAACCAAGGACGAAGTATTTACAAAATTTCAAGAATTCAAAGTTGAAGTAGAGAACCTTACAGAAAGAAGAATCAAGATATTGAGATCCGATAATCGAGGAGAATATATATCTAAGGAGATTATAGCATTCTATAAGGAATTTGGGATTAGGAGGGAGTTGATAGTCCCATATAATCCCGAGAAAAATGGTGTTGCGGAACGAAAGAACTGAGCCATTGAAAAAAGTGTAAAGGCGATGTTACATGATCAAGATCTACCAAAGTTTCTGTGGGAAGAAGCTACGAAGACAATTGTATACATTCAAAATCGAAGTCCCCACAGATCACTAGACAACAAGACTCCCGAGGAAGTATTCACTGGGAAGAAACCAACTGTGGATCGTCTCCGTATTTTTTGGTGTCTCGTATATATTCATATACCAAAGGCCAAAAGAAAGAAGTTGGATCCATAAAGCATGAGAGGAACATTTGTTGGTTACAGTAATTCCTCTAAGGCCTACAGAATCTACATAAAGGAAGGACACCATATAGAAGTAAGTCGAGATGTCATATTTGACGAGAGTATTGCTTTCAAGAAATTGAAAGAATTTCACAGGGACTCTGATGACGAAGAAATTCCAATATTTGAAGAGGAAGTTAATAAGGAAGAAGAAGAAAATCATTATGAAGATGAGGGTCCCAATGAACCGATTCAACCTGTGGTCCTCCCCTAATCAAGAAAGAGACCAAATTGGTTGAAATCTACACTACTTGATGCAGAAGGTCATGGGGCAGCGAAAGGCTCATTTAGGGAGAGCAAGAAACCAAAGAGATATCTTGGGTATGTTGCATACATGACAAAACTAATAGAAGTAGAACCATCCACTTTTGAAGAGGTTGTCAATCATCAGGAATGGAAGGATGCCATGAATGAAGAGTATCAATCTATAATGAAGAATGGAGTTTGGGAGATCGTACCAACGCTTGAAGACAAATTTGTAGTAACTTCCAAATGGATCTATAAGATCAAACATGCGGCTGATGGAAGTATCGATAAATATAAGGCAAGAGTTGTGGCTAGGGGTTTCTCTCAACAAGAAGGCACCGATTATGAAGAGACATTTGCTCTGACAGCAAGGTATACAACAATTCCTTCATTGGTCTCTCTGCCAGCATCGATGGGATGGAAAATTCATCAAATGGACGTCAAGATTGTGTTTCTAAATGGAACTATAGATGAGGAAGTCTATATAGAGCAACCCTTGGTATTTGAAGTTAAAGACAGGAAGACATATGTTTGCAGATTGAAGAAAGCATTATATGGCCTCAAGCAAGCACCAAGGGCATGGTATGCTAGAATGGATGCATACCTACAAAGAATAGGCTTTACAAAAACTTTTGTTGATCTGAACCTATATATCAAGGTTGTAGATGGAGAACCTGCAATCATTCTTCTGTATGTAGATGAGCTTCTCTTGACAGGTGTAGAAGGTCAAATTGAAGAATGCAAGAAGCAACTAGCAGTAGAATTTGACATGAAGGATCTGGGGCTGATGCATTACTATTTGGGACTAGAAGTCTGGCAAGGACCTGATGATATTTATTTGGGTCAAGGGAAGTACGTGATCAAGATGTGAAGAGGTTTGACATGATAGATTGCAAACCTATGAACACTCCGATGATCACTAACTTGAAGAGACTAAGGAGTTTTGAATCGAGCCCGGTGAATCCTTCTCAATATAGACAATTGATTGCCTCATTGATGTACTTGGTGAATACTCGACCAGACATATGTTTTGCAGTAAACATTCTCAGACAATTCCAAGTGGAGCTAACCATGATTACTGGATAGCAACAAAACATATTCTGAGATATCTGCGAGGAACCATCCACTACTACCTAAAATATGATAAGACGAATGATGTCCACTTGGTTGGAGATACAAATTCTGACTGGGGATGCAGTGGATGGAAGGAGCACTACCAGAAGATGTTTCAGTTTTGGATTCTCCGTGATCTCATGGATGAGTAGAAATCAAGACACAGTTGCTTTGAGTGGTGTTGAGGATGAATATGTTGTGGCCTGTGAAGTAAGCAGAGAGGTAGTCTGGTTAAGGAAGCTGCTATCCGACCTATTCGAAGGACCGATGGACCCTACAGTGATACATTGTGATAATACCAGTTGTATATGTTTGTCTAAGGACCCAGTATTTCATGGAAAGACAAAGCATATAAACAACAAGTATCACTACATTCGAGAGCTAATTCAAAATGGTGTGCTGCAGGTACAGTATATCGCCATTGATGAACAGGTAGTTGACATATTAACGAAATCTCTTCCTAACAAGAAGCTTGTGTACTTGAGAGACAAGCTTGGCTTGATTGATATATCCTCCCTAGTTGAGAGAGGGAGATAGGCACGTCATGCTTGCCTTCACTTGGGAAGAAAGAATGGAGGATTAGGTAACCATCTGGCATCTGATAGTCTTTGAGGATGCAGTAGGGCATCCAAGACAAGAGTAGTTGTGGATCGATATTCTTTGAGGACTAGCTATCCAAGACAAGAATATTCCAAAGAAGGTCATACTCGGTGAACACTCGAGTGGAATATGTACCTTGAGAGACAATGATGATGGTATATATAAATCATTGGTCTCGCCTGCATTGTGCTCTGATCTTGTGGAGAGATAAAGTTGTTAGTCAAGGCCTTTCTATGTGACAATGTTGGTTGATATGATGTTAAACAGATGGGTTATCGATTCCACTGTTCTTATGAGATCTCTTCAGATTGAGAATGTTCATGTACCTCTTATGAATACCTCCCTAGTTAAGAGGGAGCGTTGAAAAATGTGTAGCTAGGTTCGGTCTTCATAAGTATGAAATGTATTTTTGATTCTTGTAAATTATAAAATGAAAAGAAAAATTATTATTATTATTTTGGAGCATGGGTTTCATGCTCAAGTTCTTTTATTTTATAGGTCAAGCACTCATTCAGTGCTTCTAGGGTTGTTGTTCCTAGGTCAAAAAGTCAAAAGAGTCATTGTCATAAGTTGAAGACCCCATTGGGCACATTGTAACTTGTAAAGAAAATTATTTTTGTCAAAAGTGTCAAAATACCCTCCAAGGCCAAGTCGGTTTGGCAGCTAGCAAGTCGCCCTAAATGAAGAGCCACGTCCACCTTTGGAGAAGCCTACATATAGAGAAGAACTTGTCCTCCATTTGGCACTCACTCACATCTCTCATTCTAGTGAAGAAGAGGAAGGAGAAGGCAGCGAAGAAAAGGAAAGACAAAGGAGATTTGTTTTTGGGCTAACTCTCTCTCTCACGTGCTAAAGAGGACGAGGGTTTTTGACCAAGACCTAGTGCATCAATTTGCAAGTTCGATCTTGGAGAAAAGGAGGCAAAGAGGTCAAGCGAAGGTTACCAAGGGTCTCTCTCAAGCTCCAGGAGTCAGGGAAAGGCAAGCGAAGGTCAGAGGAGGGCTCTAGAAGGAGATCGAAGTTCCCACATGTGGCAGCAGCAGTTGCAGTAAAGACAGAAATTTTGGATCCACAATAGGAGGTCGAGATTCTTGCAGTAGGAGGTCGAGGAGGTGTTATTAGAAGAGATTTGACTGGGTTTGGCTAGATCGAAGTCAGTGCATCATCTCAAGAAGTTGGTCTTTGTATTGGAGGTTATTGGTCTCAGTCATACAATCACGGAATTCATCAATTGAAGAATTTATAAGGAAGAGAAGATATTTAAGGGTTTTCCTCTCGAGAGGAGAGGTTTGGATTTGGATTGCAGCCTATATACTGTGTCACTATTCTTATTTTTTTGCTAGTTGTTTGTTGCTTCTCACATATAATAATAAGGAACAAAGCTACTAAGTAAAAAGGAAACACAAGAAGTTATCAAGTAAAATACAATTAAACATAATCGTCGCCCTATTGAATTCTCAACACTTGGCTCCCTGGTACAACATATTGCAAAAACATGTGAAGAACGCTGGAAGTAGAGCTTGCTAAATGATGTTGTACCAACAATTGCTTGATTTTATTTCAAAGCACATGGATTGAGTGAACATCACGTTTGATGACTTGGAGAAGCTTAAAAGAAAAACTAATATTGGAAAGTTGATATGACACTTTGAAGAATATGAGACAGAACTTTGTTATCAAGGAAGGAGACATGTGCCAGCAACTATGAGGAAGCTCGGCTCCTTGAATATGATGGATAAACCTATTGACGACATTGTTGCATGAAGATGGTCAAGATCCAGGAAGCTCGTAGTTTGATATGATGTGATGATGTTAGGAGCCTATTGACGGTGCTAGAAATCCATCAAGCAAGGGGGTCTTCTTGGTATGAACTCCCAATTACACCTCACACCGTTTGGAGCAGAAGCCCCAACAAGAAATACGGTTGGTTTCCATTTACTCTTAGGAATCTTCCTTGGCTGCAATTATTAACATAAATGATTATACAAACAATCTTTGAAACAAGCAAATTGACAATGTGAGGCATACAATTGCAATTTATATAGGTGCTTTCACGGTTGGGAAATAGAGAGTGAGCCTCTAGGAGGAAAGTAATAGTGTTATCCTAAAAGAGACACACGAGAGCATAAGAGCATTGTTAGTTAACCTGCGAAGTAGTTCACAAGAAAACAACGATCATAAAAGCAAGTAACAATGCACATTCAAAAATATGCATACCAAAGCCAACGAAATAGTTCATTTTCATTAGTATGTGTTAACATAAACATAAACTGCAAACAATGAAAGAATAGTCTTCCAACCACTCACAACATATGCATGAAAGTGTGTCGGCTCAAAGAGCTTCATATATTAAGTGAAAGTGCTGAGATATACAAGTACAATGTTGTCACACTAGTCCCAATAGTGGAACATTAAGTCACCACTTGCTCCTCCAAAGAAATATTTTCTCTCCTGTGCCAAGCTAGAGAAGCCAAGGTGAAAGTTCAAGTCCCAAAATTCCCTTTGCTTGAGTTATGGGAGTGTATTTATAACAAATGAGGTGACTCTTGATCTCCCTCATGAATCTTGAACTTCTACTATGACTTTTCAAATTCTTACATGACCTTGGAGCTTCTAAATGACTTTAGAATTCTCTAGTGACTCTTCATATTCCATGTGGGGCCCTTGGTCTTCCACACCTATTACATTTTCCCATTTTGAAAATACAATATTACATCCACAAATGATGTGATAAGACATATTGACACGTGACATTGTGATGACACTTGTACAAGCCACAACTTGGCAATGATGACATGGAAGTTCATGATGATGTGGCGGTGCCAAGCTACTCTCCTTGCTGCTTCGACTTTAACTTCTTCATTGATAGATCTTTGCTTCCTCTTCTTCACCCTCCAAAGGGTTTAAACTTTAGATGAATGTTGGAACCTTCCAAGTCAGTATCTTTGTCTTGATCCAAGATTCCTTTGTGTTCATCATGATAGTTCTTCCTCTACTCCTTGATGGCCTCTCTTCAGCATTACCTTGTCATGTTGTAATGATGATACCTGCAAATGGAGACCACTCATACCAAGCCAACATCAGTCCAAAAACCATCTATTCTACCTCTTCATACTCATGGAAAATGTTGGTTGAGATGAGGTAACATGCAAGGGTTTTGAGGGCACGAGGTTGGGAATTGCATAGTTGGGGGATGTAGGACCTCAGGGAAACCACACTGTTCACTAGATCTGTGCAATGTGTAGTACATGGGGGCTTGATAGGCAATTTTGCGCAGTGAGGGAGTCCAGGAGGCAAGGTATTGAGCTTGTTGATTGATGAAGTACAATGAGGAGTGCCCAAGGGGAAGGAGATATGGATTGCACAATTGGGCATCATAGGGACTTAGGTGTTGAAACATGTAACTAGGTTTGGTCTTCATAATGACATATGTAATCATGATTTATGTATTTGATGTAATGAGAAAAATAAATTTTTTATTGTTTTCTTCAGGCACGGGTTTCATGCTCAAGAGGAATTTATTTTATAGGCCAAGCTCCCATTGAGAGCTTCTAGGGCTTATGAGTCATTGTCATGTATGAAAGACCCATTTAGGGCATGTTACATATTGTAAGAAAAATTATTTGAGTGAAATATAGAGTCAAAAAGACCCTCCAAGACCTCGTCTATGTGCTACAATCAAATCAACCTCCCAAGGGACAAGTCGACCTATCAAGAGGACATGTCAGCCTAGGGATAATGACAAGTCGGCCTAATAGCTTGGGAGAGAAGCCTATATATAGGAGAACTCGGCCTCACTCAAGAGACAATCCATCAAGAATCTACAACAAGAAGAGAAGTGTGAATAGAAAGCGAAGAGAGCCTCTTGAGCAGCCAAAAAGAAGAAGATGAAGATCGAAGTCTTCTAGCATTGTTTTTGGGTCCAATCATCTCGCACGTGACTGCAGCTAGGGTTTCTGCAGTAAGATATTGCAGATCTTGAGGAAGTCGTGATATATGCAAAGAAACAAATATTCTTGCTAGTTGAGTTCACAAAAGGAAGTGTCCAAGTCAAGCGAAGGAGAGAAGTCTCACAAATCAGTCCCAATCAATTCATACATGTGGAATCTTTGTAATTACAAGTGGGCCGGAAATTGTAGGCCTGTAATAAGAGGTCGGAATTGAAGAGGAAGCTAAAAATAGTGGTGTAGCAGTCAGTTTGACTAGCATTGACTTAGAAGAAAGAAAAGGTCTTCAAGGGTAGAAGTGTGACTTGGTCTTGGAGGGGTTTTGGTCAAGGGTCTAGGTCTTGGAATTCGCCAATTAAAGATTCTATAAGTAGAAGAATTCATGTGGGTTTTCCTCTCAGATTGTAGAGGTTTTGGCCCTAGATAATCACCTATATCTTCTGTCCTTTATTTTTCTTTATGGTTTGATAGTTTTTTTATGAAGAAAAACACTAATAATATCAAGTGAAAGAGGGAGCTAATAAAATAAAGTAAAAATACACCACAAACAGTTATCAAAGAAGAGAAATCATCCTTATGTTGCTACCCCCAGATTTCTCAACATGAGGAAGGCCTAATTGTTTACTGGAACTGTGAAATGTGTAGTAGGGAGCAAGCTAGGGCAAAGGATTGCGCAGTGAGGGATCTCAGTCAACAGGACTAGTCACTGTAACTGCGCAATGCGCAATGATTGGGGAAAGGTTCAATGAATTGCGCAGTTGAGTAGCTCAGTGACTCAACAGTGACCCCTTGCTCACCAGAATTGTGCAATGTGTAGTTGGAGGCTATCCTGATGAAGGTAACTATGCAATTGGGCAAGTCAGAGAGATAACGAGGAAGGGTTCCTCACTGGAACTACGAAATGCGCAGTCACTGAGGGAAGAGTTAGGCAATTGCGCAGTTGGGCAAGTTAGTGACATAGGGAGGCCTAACTACTGACTAGAACTGTGCAATGCGCAGTACAGGGCGGGAGGGAACAAGGATTGCGCAGTCGGCAATGCCAGACAACTGAATTGATGGCTTAAGTTCCAAGGTTGCTAAGTGTGCAGATGGAGGAGGGATACTGTCTTCTAGGACTGCACAATGCGTAGTTTCAAGAGACAGAGGAGCTTCACTGTGGCCTAGGAATGCGCAGTGCGCAGTTCCAGAAAGGAGGAAGGTTGTCTGAGGATTGAGCAAGTTGCAAAGATAGTGAAGGCTCTAAAATGGCTAAGTGTGGGATCAGTGAGGCAAGAGAGAACAAGACATGCAATCAAGTCATGAAATGGTGATCTCACACTCAAATAACACCAACACACGCCATAGAACTCAAAATTCACATGCATACCTTGAAACGACACTTTGTAACACTTAGAATAAAAGTAACAATAGGAGTATCAACTGCAACCAAACAATGTGCTACGCTGTAGGGAAGTGTCTAGAGCATATTCTTATGATATATAGGATCAGCTAATGCAGAAAAGTGCGCTAGGGCAACCTCTATTGGTGTACTAAGATGCCACACATGCATGAGTGAAAATCATCAAAAGCGACAATTGTGACAATAAGAAAACATGAAAACAACACTTGCAAAAGCTAAAGAAAGTGAAGGCGACACATGCTATAATGAAGAGAACACAAAAGCGTCACTTGTGAAAGTGAAAGCAAGTAAAAATGGCAATCACAAAAGTAAAAGCGACATTAATGAAGACCAAAGCGCATAAAAGCGACAGTTGCGAAAACTAAACCAAGTGATGGTATAATCGCAACTAGGAATGAGAGAATCCGTCAACTGAAGATTGTGCACTAACTGCCCACAAGGATTGCACAGTCTCTATCTCTAGTAATTGTGCAATCACTGTCCATGGAGACTACACAAGAATTGTCTCTTGGGACTGCGCAGTCATCCTCCACAGAGAACTGAGCAGTCACTGTTCTCAACATTTGTGCAGTCACTGTCCTCCACATCTGCGCAGTCACTATCAACAAGGACTTTACAGTGCTTAACTTTCTAAGTTGTACATTGATTGTTAGGCTTGCTTGAAAGAAGAGCACTTGTAAATGCATGAAAGGCTAAGCATGTATGAGAAAGTGACTCTGACAGTTAGAACTTCAGAGGAAGACTTAAGCACTTAGCAAATCATCAACAAATCATGAAGTGACTGAGAACAATCAAGGAACGACAGATCATAGGATCACAAGAAAGCTCCAAAATTCAAGTGTAGGCAAAATTTAGGAGGGTGTTTGTCACAACGACAACACTTGGCGACACACCGGTAGAACTTCAGCGTCTCTATTTAGGTCTACCTTTATGCACAGGGTCTATTTAGGTCTACCAGTAGAACTTCTAGTTTAGTCCACACCTCGTTTGTCGTCTTCTTCTCGGCAATATGCAGAACTACGTGATCTTTTACTCCATCCATGATCAAGTGTTTAGCCAAAGCCTGATTTTCATTGAACTTCATCAGAGCATCAGCATTGGTCGACACAGCTAGGACGTTCTCGGCATGGTCTCGGATGCCATACTCGTCAAGGACTGTCAGGATTTTGGCTTTCCAGATAGCGAAGTTAGAAACATCATCTAACCTATCCTGATCTCTCATTCCATACAGGGCCATCTCTGCTCAAACTGTAAAAGCAAGTGCTCTTCTCCCTTCTACTGCTGCTACACTCAGCAAAAGACCAGATCTAGGTTTCTTGGCGATAGAAACCCTCTAGAGAGTATCCTCCCTCTAACAAATGATTTCCCTCCAAAAAATCCCCCGCCAATTCTGTCAAATCAACCCTCTACGATCACTCCTCTTGATCGAATCTCAGATTTCTTGGCCAGAAAATCTGTTCAGGGATTGTTTCCCCATACTTTGTCAACTTTTCTAGGCATTGTTCAGCACCGACAAAACCGATGCCCCACCAGCAAGTTTGAAGATCAATAACTGCACTTCCAGCCACGACAATCAGCACAGCGTCACTCCCTCTTGGACCGCGTCACCCTCTAGGACCTGCGTCAGCCAGTGCGTCAGCCCAGCGTGAGCTTGACAGGATCTGTGTCACCCCTCTGGGCTTGCATCAGCCTTTGCATCAACATTGCATGAGCAGACTGGCTCTGCGTCACCCTTGCAGGGCCTGCGCTGTCCCTCTGGTATTGTGTTGCCTCTTGCTGATTCTGTGCAGCTTCAGCTGCCTTCCTGCAGCAAAAATATCTTTCGCCCTATGTTGATGGCTTCAGCTTGATCTGTGTTGAGATTTTGTGTATTTGGGGTAGCATCAGTTGCGCTCTAGGTTCCAAATTTTGTGGAGGGACTAGAGAACACTTGATCTACAAGACCCATTCAAGTTGTGTTGAAGTTATTTAAATAATTAATTATTTTTAATGGATTTCCTAAGTCTAATTTAGGAAAATAAAATAATTAAAGTGAATTACTTAACACATGTGCTGAAATTGTCTTAAGTCACATGCATCAAGCAGTCTGTTAATCTCAGCCGTTGATGGATGATCTAATCTCGACCATTGAAGGGCTCAACGAAAAAGTATAAGAGAAAGGCTTGAGGGTCAGTTGAAGACACATTTTTTGCAGAACTGAGGAATAGATCTGGAATTCTAGGGCAGGTTTGCTAAGAATTTCCAGTGGAATTTCCTGTAGTGAGGGGTAGTATTGGCTAAGGGAATGATCTGATTCCAAGAGCCAAGAGACAGCAAAAGGCAAGAGGAGCAGCTGAAGGACAGCGTAGAGAAGCAACTACGCAGTCTCTGTGTAGTCGCTACGCAGGACAGCACAGAGGCACTAGGAGGCTTCAGAAATCACGCAGAGGGTCTTTTAGGGCCAGCGTGAGGCTGTGAGACCCTTCCAGGGGTGACGTAGTCCCTTCTGGTGCAACGCAGTGGCATTTGAGGCTAGCAGGGCCGACGCTGGGGCTTCAGTGGCAGCGCTAAGGGTTTCTAGGGTCAGATCTTGGCTGAGTCCTGTAAATCCCGTTTGAGGGTGTGGATCAGTCAGATATTTGGCACTAGATCTTCAGGTTAGCTATAGATTTTATATCTTTTATCCTCTATCGGGTTTTCCAAGGTTGGAACCCAGATTTGATGTACTCAAAACTACTTAATAATAAAACCCTCATATCTGCTGAACCAGTTTTCCCGCTTTGGGTTTTTCCAGGGACTTATGTCCAAAAATCCATGTGTCACTTTGTTGCATGAGTGAATTATTCAGTAAATTATCTGCATGTGTAGGCTGTAGTTGTGTTTATTTTCAGCATTTTCTTAATCTAATTTCTTAAAATAATTTGTATAAATTAAATCAAGTAGGAGGAAATAAACCAATATACTGCAGTAGAATTTTCACATGGTATCAAAGCAATAACAGATCAAGCTGAATCTCTAGCAAAATCGGCTGAAGAAATTTTTTCTACAGGGTGGCAGAAGAAGCAGCAAATCCGGAAAGGGCATCTTGACAGCAAGGGAAAGCAGATCCAGGAGACAGCGTTGAAGCTACAGAAGGCCTCTAGGCTTACACAGACCCTTCCCAAGGCAGCGTAAGGACTGCGTCACCCAATCTGGGGTTACGCAGTCCACTTCTAAGCAATGTTGGGACTGCGTTGGGCCAACTAGGAGGACGTTGTCCAGTCACTTCTCTTGTTGCAGAAGAATTCATCCAAGTTCTGGAAGCAGTGCTTCAGATCTTCAGCAGTGCTGGTGGGTTAGAGATTCTGCAGGTGCAGAATTGTGCCTAGCTAAGGCAACAAAGGCGGGAGGAAGACAGTCATTTAGCAGAACTGAGCCAAATATATTTGAGATTCGATAAGAAGGATCGGAGAATATTGTTCGTTTGAGTTTTGGTAGAAGATTTCGAGGAGGGAAATCAGTTTGCAGAAAGAAGCAGTTACTAGAGGGCTTCTAGTAACCAAGAAACCCAAATCCAGAGGGAGAAGTACTGTTTTCTTTAGATCTGAGCAAATATGCCTCGATATGGATTGAGGGATCAAGATAGATTGGATGGCATGTCCAACTATGTCATATGGAAGGCCAGAATCCTCTCAGCTCTGGATGAGTATGGTCTCAAAGATCATGCAAAGCAGACACTTGTTGTGCCAACTGATGCAGATCCACTCAAGAAGTATGAAGAAAATCAAGCACGGACAAAGCGGTTGATCATAAACGGAGTCAAGGATCACATGATTCCGCATATTGCTAGTAAGAATATAGCAAATGCCATGTGGACAGGTTTGGAGGTGATGTACCAAGGAGGCTCTGTGCAAAGGAGAATTCTTCTTGAGAATCAGATGCGGATGTTCCAAATGGTGAAGGGCGAAGAGACAGATCCATTTCTCTTCAGACTTCAAGTTATCCGTGACCATCTGATTGGCATGGGTGCTACTCCAGATGAAGGGCTCCTAGTGAGGACGGCCCTAAATGTTGTCTCTGAAGAATGGGAAACGTTTGTCTAGAGCATTCTGGGAAGGGCAGCGTTACCATCATGGGCAAATATGTGGGCTATTCTCCACCAAGAGGAGATCAGGAGGATCACCAAGAAACAGTCTTTCAGTGGAGGAAGCAGATCAGCCAAAGTAAAGAAAGAAGAGGAGGAGGATGCAGCCCTTGCATCAAGGGAAAAGAAGCAAGGGAAGAAGAAGAAGGACCTCTCCAAGGTCTGGTGCTTTAACTGTGGTGATCTTGGTCACTTCGCCAGCAGTTGTCCTAAGAAGGACAAAGGAGCTTCTGATTCCAAGGCTGCAGCAGCAAATGAAGATGGATCTGATGACGATGCAGCCGTGAGTGCTCATGCACCTCGAGAGAAGAGGTGGGGTGACATGGATATATAGAGTATCCATATTTGGTGGCGGGATCCTTGAGTCAGCCCTACTCTTGGATCAGATACAAGCTACGAGAGCTTTAAGACAGTAGCAGGATGAGTCGGGAGATGGTTGCAGATGACCACATTAAAGAGCAAGAGGGAGCTATAGAGCTGTAGAGGGAGCAGCATGATGTCGAGGCAGCAGCGCAGGGAAGCTGATGGGACTTCAGCAGCGCAAAGAAGCTGGGCTCATGCAGTATAGTGTTACAGCATGACAGTGTCTCCAAGGGGACAGTGTGATTCAGCATCCAGGGAGCTTCAGTAGTGGAGAGGGCAACTTGACTTATCTGTCAAACAGTTCGACAGAGTGATTCAGTTGCTTACTTCTCAGCAACTGAGTTGTAGTGCAACAGTTAGCAGTGGCAGTGCTATGAGCAGCATGATGCAGCAATTTGAGAGGGAGCTGCAGTACAGATGTGGCAGTGTCAGTGGTAGTGGCATGGGCAGTGGTACAAAGAGTAGCAGTGCAGTGGATGGAGGGCAGCAAGCCAAGCATCAACAGCACAAGACCAAGTACTCAAGATCTTGTAATGCATGGTGTGATGTATTGCTAGAGCGCACTTAGAATCTTCAGTGTCAACCACTGCTTTGCCTTTCACATCAGGCATACTAGCTTGAAACTGACTTTTCTCTAAAGACAGTTGTTTTGCCTTCAACTGATTGTTCTCTTGTTATAGGAAGGAAATTATGAAATTAGCCCTTGCCAAGTTGTCCTTGAGATCTTTGATCTGAGCATATTTTTCCTTGATGATCCTCTCTAGGTTTCCATGCTCTTCACTAGCCTCCAAGTCTACTATGTCATTGTCATGATGGATGAGCTCCTCATCATGCAAATATGTCTCATGTTGTAAATGTAATCCATGCTCTGTTGATGTGGGATTGGCCCCTTCCTCAATCTGAAGAGAAAACACAAGCTTTCTACCTCTTTGGTATGTTTGAGTGACCTCAATACTCCTCCTCAATGAAACTGTGCTAGGTGAGCCAACCTCCACATGTCTAGATGGTGTTATGGTGTTGATGGTGAACTAGGGCTAGTAAGCTGGCTACTAGAAGACAAAAAGACATCTGCTTGCATGAAGGTTTCCCAAGAGACTCTCTTCTTTTCAAGCTGGTGTAAAACAATTATTTTGATAAGAGCACGATGAAAGAGGCTTCTTTTAAGACTACTCCGCTTATGCTGAACCTTTTCTGCCATCTTTGTAAAAATTATGTAGATAGGGGAAATTGAGTGGCTTTACCCCTGTGAAATGCATGAGAAGTCTGACATGATACCCATATAGTCTAGAAAGTCTTCCCTCACAGGTGAAGTACTTCATGATGATCTTCATGAGTGGTGTATACTTCTCAAGGAGGTGTCCAACAGGAAAAATATTCTTCGTGTGTTGTTGATAATGTCTTCTGAGATAGGTGATCCAGGTGGATATTGGTGGCCACCCGCCTATTCCACTTGGACCCCCACCATTTTTTCTTTTAGTTTTTCAGTTTCTTTAATTGTATCATAATTTACTATTTTTGGCAGTTTTTCAAGTCCTGAACTTCCAGAGCCGTTTTGAGGTCCTAAACAACGTTTTTTGGACATCAAACCTTTGGCAAATAGGAGTCCATTCCAAACTTGTTATTCATTGTTAGCGGTTATAGTCCTCGGATAGATCTTTCTAACGATGTATCATGTGTGTCAAACGGAGATAGTATGCCAAAGTTACGACCCCGGGAAATTGATGTACCAATTTACCCCGACAGGACCCACATTGAGAAATTTCAAGTTGTGTTGAAGTTATTCAAATAATTAATTATTTTTAATGGATTTCCTAAGTCTAACTTAGGAAAATAAAATAATTAAAGTGAATTAATTAACATGTGTTGAAATTGTCTTAAGTCACATGGATCAATCAATCTTTTAATCTCAGTCGTTGATGGATGATTTAATCTCGGCCATTGAAGAGCTCAACGAAAAAGTATAAGAGAAAGGCTTGAGGGTCAGTTGAAGACACACATTTTTTACAGAACTGAGGAATAGATCTGGAATTCTAGGGCGGGTTTGCTAAGAATTTCCAGTGGAATTTCCTGAAATGAGGGGCAGTATTGGCAGAGGGAATGATTTGATTCCAAGAGCCAAGAGACAGCAAAAGGCAAGAGGAGCAGCTCAAGGACAGCACAGAGAAGCAGAGCAGCAACTACGCAGTTGTTGCGCAGCCGCTAGGCAGGACAGCGCAGAAGCACTGGGAGGCTTTAGAAATCGCGCAGAGGGTCTTTTAGGGCTAGCGTGAGGCTGTGAGACCCTTCCAGGGGTGACGCAATCCCTTCTGGTGCAGCGCAGTGGCATTTGAGGCTAGCAGGGCTGATGCTGGGGCTTCAGGGATAGCACTGAGGGTTTCTAGGGTCAAATCCTGGCTGGGCCCTGTAAATCTCGTTTGAGGGTGTGGATCAGTCAGATATTTGGCACTAGATCTTCAGGTTAGCTATAGATTTTATATCTTTTATCCTCTGTCGGGTTTTCCAAGGTTGGAACCTAAATTTGCTGTACTCATAACAACTTAATAATTAAACCCTCATATCTGTTGAACCGGTTTTCCCACTTTGGATTTTTCCGAGGACTTATGTCCAAAAATCCATGTGTCACTTTGTTGCATGAGTGAAATATTCAGTAAATGATCTGCATGTGTAGGCTGTAGTTGTGTTTATTTTCGGTATTTTCTGAATCTAATTTCTGAAAATAACTTGTATAAATTAAATCAAGTAGGATGAAATAACCAATATACTACAGTAGAATTCTCACAATTTGCAATTGCTCTGGTACCATGTGAAATTTTTTTAATACAGAAACCCTACAGCAATATATTGACTTACTTCTCCTACTTGTTTTATTTAATTAACAAGTTATTTAACTGAAGTATTCAGAAAAACATCAAAGTAAACACAATTGCAGCCTACACGTACATACAGATCATTTACTGAAACATAGCGCACATATGACGAAGTACATACATGATTTTTCAGACAAATGTTCTCGGAAAAACCCAATGCGGGAAAACAGGAACAGAATTTGAATACATCAAGGGCACAAGTAGTGGTTTGCCCAACAGAGAATTTCACGACAGATGTATCTCTATCATTTGGAGACAGAAAATATGGGTGATTCAGCTGAGGATTCACATCTTCTGAATCGCTGAATACGAGCCCTTTCTGGCCCACTGGAAATCCCAGCACTGCCTCTCCCAGCACTACGTCAGCTCTGTGTAGCTGTTGGAGCCTCTTCATAGCACAAGCAGCTCCTGCATCACCCCTCTGAACTCTGCGCTGCCTTTGCGCCCTGAAGGGCCTGCCTTAGCCTCTGCGGTGCCTCTGCATGAGCCTGGCTAGGTTGTGTCCGTCCTGCTGGGTCTCTGCGCTGCCTAGTACAGATCTGCCTCTCTGCCTATGTATTCTCAGCCTCGGATCAGAATATCCCTTATCGATCTGCCCCTCACTAGCACTGCAAGCTCACTCGAAAATTCTCAGCAAACCACACCCCAGAATTTCGACTTAGCTCAAGTGCTACCACTCTGTGTGTGTACCATAATTTCGACTTAGCTCAAGTGCCACCACTCTGTATGTGTACTCCAACTGACCCCAAGCCTTCCTTTACTACTTTTCTCGTTGAGAAATCAACAGTTGTGATCTAATCTCTAATCAACAGCTCATATTATAAAAAGCTTGATCCACGCCACTTAGAACATTCTCACTCACATGTGTAATTTAATTCACTTTAATTTTTTAATTTCCCTAAGTTAGACTTAGAGTCCCCATTAAAAAATTTAATTATTTGAATAACTTTTACACCGGGTAGAATTTCTCCAAACGATTTTTGGGTCTTGGAGATCTTATGTGTCTTAGCCCCTCCACAAAGTTTCGGAGCTAGAGCACATCCTAGGCTACCCAAAATCTCAACACTTGATTGAAAGAAGGAATAACTTTTATAGGATTCCATCCTCCATGGTTTCATAGGAGATCTATCTAAGAAAGTAAATTATGTTCTTGGTATCACATGTTTTTCTTGAAAGTATGTAATCACAAGGTATAGAAGACCATGGCTTACACCTCAAGGAATTCCTACAAGGTCTGTCAAGAAACATCTCCAAGTATGTCTTAGACCATACATCTTATAAAATTCTCTTCATTTTATTTTGAAATTTGTGTTACTAACATTATTATGTCTAGCTCTCTTGAATCATGAGGATTCTTATTCCGGTTGATTCATCATCTGATAATATACCCTCCTTATATCTTTGATCGTTTGTATAAAAGAATCCTAAAAACATTCTATGGAAAACCCTAACCTAAGGGTATGCTAATAATGTGAGAAACCCTAAACCTACTTAGCTTTATTAATGAAGAAATTGCTATTATGTTGATGATGTCATGTTTGGGGTTTTGGTAAGATCATAAAAACCCTAATTTGTTAGGGTTGAGTGATGTTGTCTAAAATCCCAAACCTTTGAAGTTTTAATAATAAGGTTTGCTTTGTTATGAACAGAAACCCTAGGTTTTGGTTGGGTCTGTTGTCGCACAGAATGTCTAGGCACCGCGACAACGGCTTAGATCGGGGGCTGTCACCCTGATCCCCAATCTCTCTATCTAAGCTGTCTCCTTGCAAGCTAAGAGAGGTAGACCCTAACAGAAATGAAGGACAAGAATTGGTTGCAAATCAACCAATCTAGGAGACACACCTAAAACACTAAATACTTGATAAGATTAACAAGATTTCACAGATCCAATTAGATTAAAACCAGTGCCTTATGGAGTTAAAAAATCCCGTTATGCAATTAAAGCCAAATAATGGATGTATAACTGTTGCTATGAAAACATAAATGACCACAATGATATTCATTAAAGAGTACCACATTCATTAAGATACTTAAGCCAATCAACAAAGCTTATCATGAAATGATGACTTAAATTAAATGCCAGATGTTTGAAATATTTCTGAATCTATGATATTCTATTAACCCAATCCAGAAATTAGAAATGCTCTACAGTCAAATCTTAGATAAAAAAATTTAAGCTCATTTGACTATAGGACTTAGAAATTTTATATATATATATATATATATTTAGAATTTTTATATTTTTATATTTTTTTTAATTATTTTTTAAATCTAAAACAAATAAAAAAAATCCAAATCTAAATTAAAACTTTAATTTAAAGAAAAACTAGAATTAAAATCTAAATCTAAACAAAACTAAAGCTAAAAACCAAAAGTCAAATTATAAAACTAAAACTAGAACCTAACTAAACAAATTCGAAATCTTACTAAACTAAACTAAAATTAAACTAAATTAAAACTAAAGCTAAACATTACAAAAATTTAAGATCTAAAAAATTTAAACATTAAAAAACTAATGCTACAAAAACTAAGATTTTAGAAATTAGACTAAAACTAAAAACTAAACTAAAACTACAAAAATCGAATCCTAACTAGAAAAACTAAAATCGAATTAAAAAAAATGAAACTACAACTAAATGCTAACCTAACTTACGGATTACAATTAAAAAAAAAAAAATTTAACGCAGGCTTTGGGCATTTGATATATGTGTGGGTTTATTTGTTTGTTTGTGCAAGTCGGACGGCGAAAGAGCAGGCTTGGACGCGGGCTTGGATTGCAAGGAGAAGGTCGAAGTTTAATGCAGGTCGAGGGCAGAGGAAAGGGATAACAGAAGAGGGATCGTTAGGAGATAGGGAATTCGATGGCAAATGGGAAGGATTGACTGCGCAAGAAAGGAATTGTTGCAGCGTGAGGAAGGCAGCGGCGTGAGGAATGAGAGGGAAGATGGATGAGCGGACAGCTAAGGGAGAAGGCTCGAATGGAAAAAATGTGAGGAAGGGTAGAGAAAATGAGACTCGGACAGGGCAGAGAAAAGGGCAATGCAGGATAGTAAAGAACACAGAGGAGAAATGGGAGCAGCGTAATGAGGGTCGAAAGCAGTGATGAAAGGACGCCGGAAGCAGATAAAACTTCAGCAAAACCCAGTACTCATTTAAAACGTCCAGCAAATAATTTTTTCCTACAAGACTAAGATTTTGATGCTCCTCAAATCGAATAACATTCAGATTTTTCCCACAGTAGAGATTCTGAGGCTAGATCTGGTCCTTGGGAGTTAGATCTGGCTCAGATCCTAAAAAAAAATTCTGAGTAAACCCTGCAACCTGCAAACCCAGTCAGATCCCGAAAATATATACACCAAAAAATTTATTAAACCCTTACAGCCCTAATAAAAATACAAATTTACAAGCTAATTTACAAATCTGAGGCCCTCATGGCTAGATTTGAACCCATTTCAACACAATTTTTAGAAATTTGAAATTTTAAAGAGAGGCACAAGTCTGAGGAGACCCTATAAAAAACACAAATTCGTAAGATAGATTCAGGAAATTAGAAACAATGGGCTTTTTCAGATTTATGAATCTGAGAGTCGGCTGGTCCAACTGAAGACTTCCCCAGACGCTCAAATCTTAAAAAAAAGTTTTCCCTGCACACTTAGATCTGAACTTTAGATCGATAGAGATTTAAGAAAATAACATGAGATCCTTCAGAAAAATCAAAATGTCATTTTATGAACCCAGAAAACTGCACAAGATACCTGTATGCAGATTAATCCATGAAGGCCATCAACCATAAAAATGTCAAACAAAGTAGCAGAGTTTAGAGACAATATCACCACATAGATCTGGAAAAGGAACACCAAAGTTTGTAACCCCAAAGTCTTTATGCTTTATTTATCAAAAGAAATTACAAGAGCTTCCAAGAACAAGTGCACGATCCTAAGATCGGATGACTCAAGACTGACAAAGACCTTTAATTTATAGGACAAAATCTCCAACGGCTAGTTCGGTTGATCCATGTCAAAATAATCTCGACCGTCGATAAGATTTGATCATCTTTTAATCTGGATCGTCGAAATTATAAATTTGGGGAAAAAAAGAATTTATCATTTTAATTCATTTTAATTAACTCAAAAATACTATTTTTGAGTTAATTACCTCAAATTTTTTACTTTGACTTAACCACCTAGGCCCAAGGGTCCAAAATTTCTTAAAATTCTCAATATTCCCTTGGCCTGGGGCCTTTAAAAATCATTTTTTAAGGACCAACGAATTTTTCCATTTGAAGAATTTTATCCTCACCTAGGACCTAAAATTAGTTAAATTTATGGTTTAAGATTTTTTAATTAGTTGACCAGAAAATTTAATTAATTGATTGAGAGGGGATTTTAATTATTTTTTCCAACCCTCTTTACATAAGATAATACATTTAGACACATGAAGGGAGAATACCCATTCGTATAGACCCTCAAATAAATACCCAATTTTGCGACTCAAAACATGATCTAGTAGACCAAGTAGCTTGTAATAAAATAATCTAGCCAAATAGCTAAGATTATTCCCAAACTACTTTTACAAGGACTCGATAGAAAACACTAGGACTCAGTTAGCATGCTGATGACAAAATCCACCCTAGATTTGGGGTGAGGTTGGAGGGGAAAACTTTGCCGTTAACTTGTGTCGAAAAACACAAGTAAATCAGTGAGACAAAAAACCTCCTAGGATGGAAATCATCAACAATATACTAGGCTTACCTAGGTTGTTACATACATTGACGGTCTTACTTAGATCATTTACATCATAACATGTAGAATGGGTTTACATCATTTATAACAAAATGTCGTCTGTCGATGAAATCTGGATGACGTGAACCTCGAACATGATAAGTCCCATTTGAAAAAATGGGGATGTACTCGTTGTGGGGTCGTTGACAAAGTGTGGTCAACAGGGTCTATAAGCAATACTCTTGTCATGTCTTTAAAGTAAGGTCCTGGGAATAAATCCCTAGGTATGTATTCATTTGGTTGAAAACCCTAGATTGGTCTAGGTCGGTATATATCTAATTTATTAATATTTTCTAACATATGATGTGCCTATGATTGATAATGATTTCCTAAATATGTGTGTTGACCTAATTACTAATGGTCATAAGTCCTAATGTTTGGAAACAAGCCAATGTCAAAGTTTGAAATTCTAGGATGATATTGTTTTGGAAATCTAGGGTTTTGCAACTAAACCCTAGTAGTAGTTAAAATTCTCTAGTATAAAATCTATATAACGTTTGCTGAGAATTTGTAGATGAAAAATCTAGTGTTTACATCAAACAAACCCTAGTAGAACCTATTCATGTTGATCAAGTTGTGATTGTTTTGGTTGTTAAAGCTCATGTATGAAATCTAGGGTTCACAAGAAACCCTAATGGAAAGTCTAACATAAGACTTCTGAAAAACTATTAGATACTTTTCTTTTCTTTTGACTTAATTATAGGGATCGCTATATGACAGAACTTGTCTTTTGTCGTCTTGATTAAGGTTTGTAACAAAACCTGGGCTAGATTTGGTTATACTTGTCTAAGTTGTGCAAGTACATCATATTCAAGATGGTGAAGATGTTCGTAAAAGAAGTTGATATGATAAGCATGATGAAAAGGATGGAAGCCACGAAAGATTCTCCAACACTGAAGGAAGAAGTTGATCTCCCTAAATTAAGAGGGAGCCTAGATTAAAGAAATCTCCCTGATTAAGAGGGAGGGCATAACATAGTATTAATTGGAGAATACATATGTTGCTACATGAGGAGTAGGAAAAAGGAATCTTCTGTCAAAAGATTCGATTGATAGTCCTAATGATATAAGTGAAGAGCAACATTGAGACCCCGAAGGTTTGTTTTAATGATATATTTGAAAGTGTATTAGTGATTGGGGTTGTGTTTGTACAAGTGAATCTCTCAAAAGGTTTGATAGCATGCTGGTTGTCGATCAATTTGATAAGGAGAGATTTATTGTTGAGGATTTGCGAGTGAAGCATTGCCTGGAAGGACATTGGTTCGAGACTTTGTATTGATGTCTAGTAGGGAGGGTGGCATCAGGTGGATGTGCACCTAGTTCCCTGGATTGATGGTTAGTAAGTAAGCTTGATGGTACCTATAGAGGTTGAAAGCTTTAGTCCATCTTAGTCCCACTTGGATAGATTGAACTAGTCAAGAATCTAGTCGGTGGCATTGTGATGCCTAAACTGTTGAGAGACCAAATGGATAGATTGTGTTATGAATCTAATTCATAACTTAAGTATTAAATATAGTCATTAATAGAATAAAATAGAATAAATGTAATTATTAGCTAGTCAATCAGTATTATGCTAAGTAGTCATTAGTTAACTGAAAAGGCATGTCTAAAAGACATGCCTGTTCATGAAAAGGTACCTGCATAGGTATAAAAGCGAGACCTCATTGTAATCATTCAATCATGTCATATCTTATTAATAAAATATTATTATTATAAATACCCCGTGTATTTTTATAATTAAAGCTATTTCTGCTATCAAAGTCAACAAACATACAAGTCTTCCGCTACAGTATTCAAAATTACGAATTTCGTTGTTACAGTGGTATCGGAGCGATATTGAGGACAGGTTGAAGGAATGGCACACAGCGTCGTTCTACAAGCCTACGAACGTAGTTTACAAGCTCGAGCACATTATTTACCATATAATGTGCCATTACGTGAAAATCCCAAACTAATTAGGAAAATTCTCGAGAAGGTTCAGCACCTAGATAAGTTATGTGCAAAATTTTCTGCAATAGTCCATAATAAAAATGAAAAATGCGGTAATAATGAGAAAGCAGTCAGTTATGCAAAGGGGAAATCAAGTAAAACATCCATGGAAAAGTCAACCAAATATATTCCCCCACCAATGCGTAATAAAAGTAAAAAGGTAGAGAATTGTTGGAAGTGTGGAGACAAATATTTCACAGGACATAAATGTGCAATTCAAAAACCTTATAACTGTGAAGCAGATTATAATGATGATGTAAATGTTAAATGTAAAAAAAATTCTGCTAGCCGGAAAACTATTAAAGAAGCTGGAAAAAGTAATGAACAGCAGAGTGTTTCATCCTCTGTTTTGAAGGAAACTTGTGAAGAAACACAAAAAGATGAAGATGAAGCTGGTCTTGAGGAGGATCCAAATAAAGTTGATTCTGCTAGTCGGAAGACTGTTGAAGAATACACTAATGATTCTGAAATCTGCCATTTGAGTTCTGGAGATGGAAAACAGGAATACAGTGGGATTGAAGCAACTCCCATGTCTCAGGCAGAGTTGTCAACTTCAGTAGGTGCTGAACAATCTGTTGTTCATGGTTGTGATGGTTCCAACACAAATTTTGTTAATGAGAAGGGTGTGTTGATGCCTCCTCCAAGGCCTGGTTATTCTGTGACTTACGGAAACAGTGAAACTTATAATGTAACTGTAGACAGAGATGCCATTGTCAACGCACAGCAGCACGAAAGTACAGAAAGGAAAAAGTCTCAAACCATATCATATTGTTCTATAGATTATGCACAGGCTGTTGGTGTAGCAAGGCACAGGATTTATCGTATGAAAAGAAAAAAGAAAGGCCTTCTAGACAACGGGCAGGAGACAATCCCAAGTTACATTTGCACTAAATGTACTCTCAGCTATTCTGCCTTTGATGTAATAAGTCTACTCGATGAGATGGATGGTACTTTTTTCTGTGAAAAATGCAATACGCTTCTTGTTGCTGAGAGAGCAGCTCTGAAAGAGGAAGATGAATCACATCGTCAAGATGCGTGGGCAGTTATCAGCGCATACTTTGAAGAGAAGGGGCTGGTCCGCCAGCAACTCGATTCCTTCGATGAATTTATTCAGAATACCGTGCAGGAAATCGTAGAGGAGTCATCCCAAATCGGGATTCGACCCGAATCTCAGCATAATCCCGGAAGACAAACTGACTTCAAAGAGACTATTTTCAGGATCAATTTTGGTCAAATATATATCAGTAAACCTTTAATGACAGAATCCGATCGGGAAAATTCTACTATGTATCCGAAGGCAGCACGATTAAGAAATTTGACCTACGCAGCTCCAGTAATTGTTGATGTTACTAAAAACGTGTTTAAGAAATATTTGGTGTTTATTGGATCAGACCCTGCCATGGCTTGGGGTTGCTTATCTACCGTACATATTCCAGCACTGTACGCTACAACTCGGGATTGCTCGGATCCAGGGCCGAAGCTAAGCCCCCCCTTGGCTTCGTCCTCCTCGGTATTCCCTCCATGCTGGCAACACAAGAAGTTACACCGTTTTTCAGAGATCTTTTATGCAAGCCCAGTGTTGGGCATCTTGAATAACCAGGTTTCATTGAAAGCAAAGTCTATTTGTGGAAAAGCTTGTTCTTCTGATACTCCTCCAATGTCAACGGCGATTGCTGGCCCTAGTTCTTCAGAGAAAGTGCTTGTGCCTGGTGTAAAGGATGACAGTTCTTTGCCACTCTCTGAGGATGCATTGGATCACTCTGATGATGGATTGCATAATCCTAAGGATGCGTCACATGACTCTGAAGCCAATGTTGTGCCTATCCAGGCCATTGAAGAACAAACTACTAAGCCAATGCAAAACAGAGTTGAGCTTGAAGATCGGCCAAAAGTTGTCCCTCCACCTGGGAGTGGCCATAGGATTTATCAAAAAGATCCATTGTTGAATAACTATCGTGAACATCTTGATTATCGATTTGCGCAGTATAAGAAAACAAGAGAGTTTATTGATAAATATGAAGTTGGCTTGGAAGCATTTTCTAGGGGTTATGAAAAGATGGGATTTAATAGAAGTGCGGCTGGAATAACATACAGAGAGTGGGCACCCGGTGCTAAGGGGGCATCACTTATAGGAAATTTCAACAACTGGAATCCCAATGCTGATGTCATGACTAAGAACGAGTTTGGAGTATTGGAGATATTTTTACCCAACAATGCAGATGGTTCTCCACCAATTCCCCATGGATCTCGTGTTAAGATACATATGGATGCAATTTCTGGACCAAAGGACGCAATCCCTGCTTGGATTAAGTTTGTTGTTCAAGCTCCGGGAGAGATTCCATACAATGGAATATATTATGATCCCCCTCTTGAGGATACATATGAATTTAAGTATCTTCAACCAAAGCAGCCCAAATCATTGCGAATATATGAAGCGCATGTTGGCATGAGCAGCACGGAACCCAAAATTAATACATATGTTGAGTTCAGGGATGATGTGCTACCACGTGTGAAAGACCTTAACTACAATGCGTCCACAGTAAAATCCACGCTGCCCATGAATAGACACGATTGTCCATAAGAGATAGACACGACTGTCCAGCCATTTCATAAAATAAAAATTATTATAAGTTCTCTATATCAAGGATTATAGTTTAACTTGTTAATTTATAAAGTTAAATTATAATAAACTTTTATAAAGTTACTTTAGAAAAAAAATATTATTAATTTAATTAATTATAATTACTATTTAATTAATTAAATTAATTTAAAAAAAAAAAATTGGATGGAGTTCAAAGAGGATGTATAAAGAGAATTCTACAAAGAAGATATATATGCCTCACAAATAATCCAAAGTTTAAAAAAAAAAGGGAAAGAAAATGAAGGAATTATAAGGATGAGTTTTTTTTTTTTAAAAAAAAGGTATCAGTGATTAAAGACATGTTTAGCAGATAGTTCCAGTGAAGAAAGTTGTCGAAAAGTTAAGCTTTGAGGACAAAGTTTTTCAAGAAGGAGGCAATGTTATGAATCTAATTCATAACTTAAGTATTAAATATAGTAATTAATAGAATAAAATAGAATAAATGTAATTATTAGCTAATCAATCAGTATTATGTTAAGTAGTCATTAGTTAACTGAAAAGGCATGTCTAAAAGACATCCCTGTTCATGAAAAGGTACCTGCATAGGTATAAAAGCGAGACCTCATTGTAATCATTCAATCATGTCATATCTTATTAATAAAATATTATTATTATAAATACCCCGTGTATTTTTATAATTAAAGCTATTTCTTCTATCAAAGTCAACAAACACACAAGTCTTCCGCTACAGTATTCAAAATTACGAATTCCGTTGTTACAGATTGCCCTGGTCAAAAATCTAGTCCATGGCATTGCGGCACCTAAACTTCTTCATAGATAAAGTGAGATCTTCCATGTACCTCTTTGAGTAAACATGAATAACTCCCTAGTTACGAGGGAGTGTTGAAGAATGTAACTAGGTTCAGTCTTCATTATTAATATATTTGTCAAAAAGAATTTATTATTATTTTATCGACTTGTTAAAGCATGGGTTCCATGCTTGGGTCAAATATAGGTCAAGCCTCCATTGTAGGCTTTAGGTTGTTTATTGTTTGGTCAAAGATTCCTCCATCAATTCATCCTCCTCAGCAGAGTCATCAACTCAACCTCTTCATCAAGTCTTCAACACGCCATCCTCTTCAAGTCGGCCTCAAATAAATTATCTTCAAATCGGTTTCCTCAAAATACTCATGTCGGCCTAAAACAGAGACACACCTCTTCACAATGTCATGTAGGCTTATTTACTATGGGAAACTACTATAAAAAGTAAATACAAGTGTGGACTTCGCATAAATGACAGTCAAGGAATTCAGATCTCTTTGAAATAATTTCGAATCATATCATAGTTTCGGTGCCATTGCAGAAGGACAAAGTTTCAGGCTAATTACAGAGATGCAAGTTTGGATGACTTCAGTGATGCAGTCCCAATGCTCTACACTTCGTCGATGTTACAGGGAACAAGTTTCCATTATCACAGAGGTGATCTCGCATTACAGTGACCACAGACTTTCGTTGATACATCACAGTTAAAAATTCAGTGACACATCAGTTTCGGAGCTATCACAAGATCACAGTTTCTATGCAATCAAAGTTTCGATGCCTCCACAGTGACAAGGACTTGGACTCGATGCTACAACAGAACTCGGACCTAGTGCTATTACAATGATAAGATTTCGGTGTTATTGCAGAGGTGAGATCTTGGTGCCATGACTATAATGAAGTCTCGACGATAATACAGTAACAAGATCTTTATGCCATGACAATGATGAGATCTTGGTAGTATTACAGTGATGAGATCTCGGTGCAACACACTGACAAATACTCAATGCAAACACAGTGAAAGGATGGCTTGATGGAAGGAGTCTCTAGTCTAGTTAGGGTCTTGGTCATCTCATCTTGAATCTATTGAAGGAAGAATTTTGACCGGGTTTTCGCCAAAGAATGGGGTTTTTCCCTAGCAACATGCCTACATCCTGTGTCATCTTCTATTTGTTACTTGACATTAGTCTTGATGATAAGAAAATATAAATCTAAAGAAAACATAATAATAACGAAAACATCACAAGATAATGTCATAATAAGAGAAATTGATTAACTGCCACCTCCTTGGATTTCTCAACACTCTGAACATCTTTACAATGAATTCCGTTAGAGAGACAAAATTGAATAAATCGAAAGAAGTGTCCAAGAATAGTTAGTTCACCCTCGCCATCAAACTTAAATTGAGACAATTTATTAATTATTCTCACGAGGATTTCAAGATCTACTCTTTTAGAAAGACACCCCAAGATTATGATTTGGGAATGAGCCATTCAAGATGAGAAGTTCAAAACACACTCAACGGGCAAAGCTTGTCATCTAGCCCTCCTTCTAGCACCAACTGTTGACGGTGATAGAAATTTGTCAACCAAGGGGGTCTCCCAGTATGAAGTCCCAATTAGACCTCACACCATTTATAGCAGGAGCCCCAACCGGAAATACAGTCAGTTGCCATTTACTCTTAGGAATCTTCCTTGGCTGCAATTATTAACATAAGATTATACAAACAATCTTTGAAACAAGCAAGTAAGTTGACACTAAAGGCATACAATTGCAATGTATATAAGTTGTTTTCACTGCTAGGAAAGAGAAAGTGAGACTCTAGAAGAAAAGTAATAGTTCTATCCTAAAAGAGACACACGAGAGCATAAGATGATCGATAGTTAACCTACGAAGTGGTTCACAAGATAACAACGATGATAAAAGCAAGTAAAAACGCACATTCAATAAGATGCATACCAAGGCCAACAAAAAAGCCCATTTTCATTAGTATGTGTTAACATAAACATACACCGCAAACAATGAAAGAATAGTCTTACAATCATTCACGACATATGCATGAAAGTGCGCTAACTCAAAGAGCTTCATATATTAAGTGAAAGTGCCAAGATATACAAGTACAATGTTGCCACACTAATCCCAATAGTGGAACATTAAGTCACCACATGCTCCTCCAAAGAAAGATCTTCTCTCCTATGCCAAGCTAGAGAAGCCAAGGTGAAAGTTCAAGTCCCAAAAGTCCCTTTGCTTGAGTTATAAGGGTGTATTTATAACAAATGAGGTGACTCTCCACCTCCCATGTGACTCTTGACCTCCGTCATGACTCTTGAGCTTCTACTACGACTTTTCAAATTCTTACATGACCTTTGAGCTTCTAAATGACTTTAGAAATCTCTAGTGACCCTTCATATTCCATGTGGGATCCTTGGTCTTCCACACATTTTACATTTTCTCATTTTGAAAACACAATAATTACATCCACAAATGATGTGGCAAGACATATTGACACATATGACATTGTGATGACACTTGTACAAGCCATAACTTGGCAATGATGACATGGAACTTCATGATGATGTGGTAATGCCAAGCTGCTCTCTTTGTTTCTTTGACTTTGACTTCTTCATTGATAGATCTTTGCTTCTTCTTATTCACCCTCCAAAGGGTCTAGATGAATGTTGGAACCTTCCAAGTCAATTTCGTTGTCTTGATCCAAGATTCCTTTGTGTTCTCCATGATGGTTCTTCCTCTGATCCTTCACAAGTGCTCTCCTGTAGCCTCTCTTCAACATTACCCTGTCATGTTGTAATGATGATACCTGTAGATGGAGACCACTCATGCCAAGACAACATTAGTACAAAAACCATCTATTCTACCTCTTCTTACTCATGGAAAATGTTGGTTGAGATGAGGCAACATGTAAGGGTTTTGAGGGCATGACGTTGGGAATTGCACAATTGAGGGATGTAGGACCTCAGGGAAGCCACAATGCTGACTAGAACTAAATGCACAGTACAAGAGAGCTCGACAAGGCTTTTTGCGTAGGGAGGGAGTCCAAGAGGCAAGGTACTGAGCTTGTTGACTGATGAAGTACAGTGAGGAGTGCCCAAGGGGAAGGAGACAGGGATTGCACAATTGGGCATCACAGGGACTGAGGAAGGCCTCACTATTGACTGGAACTGCGCAATGCGCAGTAGGGAGCAATCTAGGGCAAAGGATTGCACAGTGAGGGATCTCAGTCAGCAAGACTAGTCACTATAACCGCGCAATGTGCAATGATTGGGGACCGGCTCAGTGAATTGCTCAGTTGAGGAGCTCAGTGACTCAGCAGTGACCCCTTGCTCACTGGAATTGCACAATGCACAGTTGGAGGCTCTCTTGATGAAGGGAACTGCGCAATTGGGCAAGTCAGAGAGATAAGGAGGCAGGGTTGCTCACTTGAATTGTGCAATGCACAGTCACTACAGGGAAGACTTAGGCAATTGCGTTGTTGGGCAAGTTAGTGACACAGGGAGGCCTAACTATTGAATATAACAGCATAATGCGCAGTACAGGGCAGGAGGGAACAAGGATTGCACAATCAACAAGACCAGACAGCTGAATTGATGGCTTAAGTTCCAAGGTTGCTCAATGTGAATATGGAGGAGCGAGACTGTCTTCTAGGTCCACAGTGCACAGCTTCAAGAGACACAGGAGCTTGATTGTGGCCTGGGAATGCGCAATGCGCAGTTCTAGGAGGAAGGAAGGTTGTCTAAAAATTGAGGAAGTTGCAAAGACAGTGAAGGCTCTGAAATGACTAAGTGTGGGATCCGAAAGGCAAGAGAGAACAAGACATGCAATCAAGTCATGAAATGGTGATCTCACACTTAGATAACACCAACACACACCACAGAACTCAAAATTCACATGCATACCTTGAAACGACACTTAATTCTAAGAGCGACAGTTGAAACGTCACTTTGCGACACTTAGAATACAAGTAACAACAGGAGTATCGATTGCAACCAAACAATGTGCTAAGCTTTGGGGAATTGTCTAGTGCATATTCTTATGATATATAGGATCGGCTAATGTAGAAGAGTTCACTAGGGCAGCCTCTATTGGTGCACTAAAATGCAACACATGCAAGAGTGAAAATCATCAAAAGCGACACATTAGGGGAATTTTAAGGTCTAAATTGAGCCTCCTAAGGAAATTATAAAATAATAGTGGAAATAAAAAAATAATATTAGATTACATCATCAAATTTTAAAGGGAAAAAAGGAAAAAACTAATTTTTTAACTCGTATTTTAAACTTATCTCCTTATGGGTTTACTCAAATTTCGAGTGGAAACACTCGTTGAATGCAAAATTTGTTTCTTCATCCAACGAGTACCCATGTTGCATACTTTCGATGGACCTTGCTACACTAAAAATGAGAAATACATGAAAAAATGTGATTGCAATCACATTTTTTCATGTATTTCTCATTTTTATTGTAGCAGGGTTTATCGAAAGTATGCAACATGGGTACTCCTTGGATGAGGAATTAAATTTGCATCCAACAAACCTTAGGGAGATAATTTGAAAATATGATCGAAAAAATAGTTTTATTGTTTTATTATTTTTTAATCTTTTTATGTTTTTACTCCAAAAATGATGAATCATCCCCCATGGTTGACATCATCATCTTGAATCCTATTGGTTCTTATAAAGTTTATTTTTGCTATACATTTTTCTTAGGAGGCCCATTTTAGACCTCAAAAGTTCTCTAATGAGCGGCGACAATAAGAAAACGTGAAAACAACACTTGCAAAAGCTAAATATAGTGAAAGCAACACATGTTATAATGAAGAGAACACAAAAGTGCCACTTGTAAAAGTGAAAGCAAGCAAAAACGATAGTCGCAAAAGTGAAAGTGACACTAATGAAGACCAAAGTGCACAAAAACAACAATTTAGAAAACTCAGCCGAGTGATGGTACAATCGCAACTAGGAATGAGAGAATCTGTCAACTAAAGATTGTGCATTGACTGTCCACGTGGACTACGCAATCACTGTCTCCAGGAACTACACAATCACTGTCCTCAGAGAGCACCAACACTGTCTCTTGGTACTGCGCAGTGATTATCCACAGACAATTGTGCAGTCACTGTTCTCAGCATCTACGCAGTGACTGTCCTTAGCATATGCACAATCACTATCAACAAGGCCTGTGTGGTGCTTGACTTTCTAAGTTGTACATTCACTGCTAGGCTTGCTTGAAAGAAGAGTGCTTGTAAATGCATGAAAGGCTAAGCATGTGTGAGTAAGTGACTCTGAGAGTTAGAACCTCAAAGGAAGACTTAAGCACTTAGCAAATCATCCACCAATCATGAAGCGACTAAGAACAATCAAGGAACGACAGATCATAGGATCACAAGTAGGCTCCAAAATTCAAGTGTAGGCAAAATTTTGGAGGGTGTTTGTCGCAGTGACAATGGAGCCGAGAAACCCTATCATGAAGATTAAATATGAAAGAATTCAGCTATGTAAAATATTTGACATCCCGGAAGGTCGAAGCCCATGAATGATGTAACGTAAGAAAGGAGTCGTGCAGGTACAACTATATCTATACAGAAGAACAAGTAGTTGATGTGTTGATGATGTATGAGACCAGTTAAGGATTGTGATGATGTCTCCCTAATTGAGAGGGAGCAAGAAATATCCTCCATGTTTGAGGAATAAAGGATCTCCTCCCTAGTTGAGAGGGACTGATGATGGACATTATATTCTCCATATGTGCCATGCACTAGGCCAAGACTAATCGTTGTACGTCTAGTGTATGGCACTGGGAGGAAGAATGGAGGATTGGATAAGCATCTGGGACTGATACTCCTTGAGTATTGGGAATCCAAGATAGGAATTAATCTCGTGAATCGACACTCTTTGAGGATGGGACAAGGTATCCAAGACAAGAGTGGCCGAAGAGGACCGATATTCTTTGCGGATTGGGAGTCCAAGATAAGAATAGTCTCGGAAGGACATGTTGAAAAGTGTAACTAGGTTCGGTCTTCATAATGACATGTAATTGTGACTTATGTAAATGATGTAATAAAATTATTATTGTGATACTTGCTTCATGGGTTTCATGAGCAAGGGATTTTTAGAGTCAATGTCATACCCTTCTTGGGCATATGAAGAATGTATATAATTCTATAGGACTGTCAAGTAGCCCTCCAAGTCAAGCACTAGTCTCTTCTTGAAGTTGGCCTCAAAACAAATGAATGAACAAACTCAAGTCGGCTCAAAATGAAGACACAATTGTTCACTAGTTCATGTCGGCTTATTCATTATGACAAACTACTATATATATTATATACCCATGTGGACTTTGCGTAAAACAGAGAGAACAGTTCTGATATCTCTGAGTTTTTCAGATGGGAATCACAAAAATACAATTCGGATAAGATAGTTCAGATCTCATATTCTTCTGAAGTTTCGGTGACAAAAAGTATAGTGGATAGAGCTCAGTCATCTCTGATATTTCAGGTCATATATACAGTTCGGTCATGTTAAAATTGGACAACTAGGTCCAAACTCCGAGTTGTGCTGCTCAGATGACGATCCCAATATTTTTATTGGATTCCTCTTTCGGAGAGGTGTAAGATTGATCTAAAGATCATCTCGATCGAATGAGCAGAACATGTACTTTGAATTTATTCCACTTATGTGCTAGGTCGGCCTGGAATAAAATATTGACTTAAATGTCTTAAAGGACGTGTCACACACCCCCAAAGATTCCTATATATTGGAGAGACTTAGAGTTCATTTGACACACATTGGTGTGGAGGAATTCTCTCTCTGTGGATAGCGTTGGAGCTGTAATATATATAGACTGTTCATTGTTTGGGTTGTTCTGGGTTATGTGTGACACGCTTGGCTGAATGACCTATTGAAGACTTTGCTGGTAGAAGCATCTTGTTGATTGTCGTAACGCCACCATTTATTATCTCTGTTTTGGCTTGTCTTCTATCGATCTATTAGCATGTTCTATCTTCTTCAGTATTGTGCCCTAATCTGAAATGGCATAGAACATAAGCTGAAATTAACATGGTATCAGAGCTAGGAGAAGACAAAGCCCAAATTTAATTGAGAAATTGTTTTTCTGGTGTCCGAGCTACTGGATAAAGGCCGAGTGAGAAGACCTCGGCTTCAGGTCTGTTGGGGCTAGTTGGTGCCCTAACCGTAGCATGAAAGAAGCACATTAAGACAGCGTGAAGGAGGCCAAGGGACAACGTAGGCATTCCTGTAGTGGAGGCCGAGTGCTGTAAGAGACAACCACTGTTTGAACATTGCCCTAGGAATGATGAATTCTGGAAATTAAAATGGGTTGAGTTCAGAACACGAGTTTTCTGTGTCAATCGATTATTTCCGAGCCACCAAGATCCCAGCTGGGCACATTTTTTCTTATTAAAGGAAGAGGTCACTGTCTGCGCAAAAGTTATTTCCAGTCTATGTTGTGCTGGAAATCTGAACTATTAACTTTGGACAGCGTGTTTTTGAACCAAGGATAAGGACTGGAGTGTCATAACATAAAACTCATTCCAGCGGGTTCACTCAAGCCGGAGCCGCGTATATGCGTGAACCCTCAGCAAAGAATAAATTGGCATATATACGGTGTATTTGTGGCAGGTTCGGTTTTACATTAAGACAAGGTTTGAATCCATTCATTCTCCTTCCAATTTGCGTTCTAGTCATGGTTTCCTCAACATCAGCATCAACGGAAACCGGTCTTCAGTCTCTTTCGTCGTGCACACTGTCCATGCTAGAACGGATTATTCCTCCATGGGTGATCAAAGCCTTCTTTATAATGATAATTATGCACATCCCCGAGTTTTGGATTCCAGAAATCAGCCAATTTTTGGCCGGAGCAGGATCGAACTCGTGACACATATCATCGGGATTTTCCTGTATAGCATACAGGATTGCGCTGAGAAGTGAATGTGGTACTCGCTGGACTATACACGATTTCGTGATTTGAGAAGGCAGGGAATGGCAGAAGAAGAGGTAGGCAGTAAATACAAGATCAGAAGCCGACTAAGTCAGTCGAGCCGTCGTTTTCTACTCAGAAGTTGAAATCTTCATGACTGTGGATTGAAGACTTCAGGAACTGTAATGATTTTTCAAATCTGTAACGACGGCTACAGGCAGACCGATACTTCTTGGAATATCCGAAAGGGCATTGGCTTCTTTTCGATGAATTCGTCTCTCCTTGCCATCGGTTTGTTATACATGTCGCTCTCTCTCTTGCTATTGACGTCCATAAAATAAGCGTCGATGAAATCCTAAATTATGCTAATCCTTCTCCAGTGCGCAAATATAAAGGAGCCTGTACCCTCGCAGTTCAGACATAACAGTTTGTTGATTTCTGGGTTTTTCAAATGGTTCGGATGGAGCCTCTGTGATTTCGGTGATGAGAGAAGTTCAACAAAGATAAAGGGGCGGATTAATCTTGGCATAATTCGATGTAATATATGAAGTCTCAGATGAGTAATGGCAGAGATGTGAATCTTCCATTAAACCCTCTCGACATTCCTGCAATTCAAATTGTATTCGTCAGGATCTCCTCTGCATATTTACTTTTCTGTCATACGGACATATCACAGTGGACTCCATGCTGTGATGATAAGGTAAAGTTCTATCAAGTGTTGTTACAATAGGTTCGGTGTTTCTAAGTGAAACAATACATTCATGGTGCAGCTCGATGCTAAGTATAATGTACACACCTCTGTTCATAGATATACCACAATGCTATAGTGAGCATGTTTTGGTGCCATCAAAAAAAAAAAAAAAAAAATCGAAGAAGAAAGGAAGAAGCCCAGAAAAATATGATCCATGGTTACGCTCTTACAATGATCCACATAACTATTTGGTAAAGAGTGGAAATCATTGATCCTAAGAGGAAATTCAAGGCAGCAGAAAGATAGCTCAAATTAAGTATGAAGATCTGAAGTTACTAGTCAAGCAAACATTCTTGGCTCCTTCATTTCTATATATATCAGCTATGGATCAAATTTATTTTAGATATCTTTTGAATGAAGAAGCTACAGGGTTTAGCCAGCAAAAGGAATTGAAGCACTTGAAACTTTCAAGAAAATCTTGGAGCAGAAATACATAGCTCCGTGATACAACTCTGTGTAACTACCCTTGTCAGCAGAAGTTCCTTGATGAATATACAAATCCGTGACATCTTGGTGAAGCAAGGACCTTCATGGATATGGCAGCTCATGGTGATTACCCAACGCAAGGTAGTCAAGTACTGGATGGTGTATCTGATCCCAATTTCTGAGATCTGAAGTCTTGGGCAGATCTGTAAATAAGAAGCAGCCTTGGATGAGATATCAGATGTAGTAGATGAAGCTCTCAAGTGCAGAATTATGAGAGAAGGAATCATGTTGGATTCCTAGTTTTGTGGGTCACAGTGAAGAGGGTTGGTTGAGGAAGCTACAACAGACCTCCTCAGAATAACAGGACTTCTAACAAGCTGAGCCGTGTTGATATATTCTCCCTGTTGGACAGTGACACCTATGTAGCAGTCAGCATGAGACATTAACAGTCTCACTGAAGCGTAATAGCAAGATGTGTTTTGGCAGCATTCAGACATTGTTGGAATCATGAACCATGATCAGCAAAGCCTGTTGGATGGCTTTGACCATGGAAGATTAAGTTCCAAGTTGTTATCTGGGATGCCTTCATTTATTAGATATCTTCTCTCGAGAGAGAAGCTGGCATTAAGAGGGAGAATATATCTGTATATACTCCTGAGCTAATATCATTGCTGGATGAAGGAAGATCCTCATGGCTCAGGGACATATGGCTTCAGAGGGGGAAATTCCGAAGGAAAACCAAGAAGCCATATAAATACCAAGGGTATCTAGCTACCATGTGTACAATATGAGCCTGGATCATTTGCAGAAACTGGAAAGCATCAAGTCTGGAAGGATGCTATGCACTAAGAGTATGAGTCCATTATGAAGAATGATGTCTGGGATGTGGTTCCAAGACCATAGGACAAAGCAGTTGTCACCTCGAAATGGCTCTACAAGATCAAGCATGGATCTGATGGAAGTGCTGAAAAGTTTAAGGCAAGATTCGTTGCTCGTGGCTTCTCTCAAAAGGAAGGCATAGATTATGATGACATATTTGCACCTGTGGCCCAATACACCACCATTCGATCTATTATAGCCCTTGCTGCTGCGCAAGGATGGAGTCTTCATCAGATGGATGTGAAGACCATATTTCTGCATGGTGCGATAAAGGAAGAGATATATGTGGAGCAACCTCTGGGGTTGGAAGTCCAAGATCGGGACACCCATGTTTGCAGGTTGAAGAAAGCCCTCTATGGGCTGAAACAAGCACCCTGAGCTTGGTACGAGAGGATAGATAGCCACCTGATGAAGCTGGGCTTCACTCGTAGTATTGCTGATCTGAACCTTCACTGCAAGGTTAATAGAAAGAAGCCTCTCACTCTAGTGTTGTATGTGGATGACCTCTTCCTAACAGGTGCTGACCCTCTCTTTCATCAGTGCAAGAGGGAGCTTGCTGTCGAGTTCGAGATGAAGGACCTAGGATGAATGTCTAGGCCTCAAGGTCTAGCAGAGACCTGGCAAGATTTTCCTTTCTCAAGGAAAATACATTATGAAGTTTCTGGTATGATGGACTGTAAGTCCATGGAACTCAACTTTAAGAAGTTAAGTAGCAGCGTCGCTGGGCCCGTCCTACTGAGTATCGTCAACTCATAGGGACCCTGATGTTCTTAATGAACACCTGTTCAGATGTATGTTGTGCAGTGAACACTTTGAGTCAACACATGGTTGATCATAACATTCACTGGGTTGGTGCCAAGAAACTCTTGAGATATCTCTGAGGCACAATAGACCATGGGCTGAGATACACTGCCGGGAGTATGACACTCCATGGATATACTGATGCCAATTGGGTTGGCAGTGTGGTGGATCGCAAGAGCACATCTGGATGCTACTTCACATGTAGATCTGCTTCGGGCAGGAATCTAAAGTCGGTAGACTTGAGCACCGCTGAGGCCGAATACATTGTAACATGTATGGCCTGTTGTGAAGTCACTTGGTTGCGAAAGCTCTTCTGTGAGTTGTTCGAGCATGTGCTAGATGCCACCGTTATCCTTTGTGATAACCAGAGGGGGATTCATTTGTCATATAATCTCAGGTTCCACGATTGATCCAAGCATGTTGATGGCTGGTACCACTTTATCTGGGATATGGTACAGCGAGGCACCGTAAGGCTCGATCATATAGGAACTGATGAGCAGGTCGCGGATATTCTCACAATGCCCTTGGGGAAGGTCATGTTCATAACCTTCCGTGAGAATCTTGGTATCATGGAACGATCCTATTCTGAGGGTCCTGTTGGACGATGAGCTCTGGGAGCTCTAGGGGGCTTTGGGGACAGCTTCTCGGAGCTATGAGCAACCACAAGGCTAGGCTTGCCGAACCTTGTTGGTGTGCTTGGACCCCACCGTTATGATTATTGAGTTGGTTTACCTCTCATTATCTATGCCTCGTATGCATCCTACCCATTGAGTTCAGGGCTCATGGGAAGTACCTCTCATTTGGCCAATGAGATGGGAAAGGTTAGAGACTAGTAGCAAAGACTGATGGACGCATCAGAAATTGCCGTACTCTCTATCTAGGATGGCACGGTCCAATCACTTGATCTGGGATCAAGTCTAGCGAGGTTTCGGGCCTCCAACTGACTTCGGGTCAGTGAGACTAACTTCGAGATAGTATATATGACTCTCTTGAGTCCAAGTGAGGTTTCGGACCTCCTACTGACTTCGGGTCAGATAAACCAAGTTTGGGTTGGTATGAGACTCTTTGTGAGTCCTATAGAGGTTTCGGACCTCTGGGCTGAATCTGTCAGCCGGGTATGATGTCCTTGTGACTGACCCACTTTTGTTCTGAAACAAAGAGGCCAGCAAAGCAAGTTACGGCGGGATGACGCAAGATGTTTGGATTGCACTAGTGGACGGAGTTCTCCCTAGTTGAGAGGGAGTGTTAAAATTGGACAACTAGGTCCAAACTCCGGGTTGTGCTGCTCAGATGACGATCCCAATATTTTTATTGAATTCCTCTTTCGGAGAGGTGTAAGATTGATCTAAAGATCATCTCGATCGGATGAGCAGAACATGTACTTTGAATTTATTCCACTTATGTGCTAGGTCGGCCTGGAATAAAATATAGACTTAAATGTCTTAAAGGACGTGTCACACACCCCCAAAGATTCCTATATATTGGAGAGACTTAGAGTTCATTTGACACACATTGGTGTGGAGGAATTCTCTCTCTGGATAGCGTTGGAGCTAGAATATATATAGACTGTTCTTTGTTTGGGTTGTTCTGGGTTATGTGTGACACGCTTGGCTGAATGACCTATTGAAGACTTTGCTGGTAGAAGCATCCTACTGATCGCTGTAATGCCACCATTTATTATCTCTGTTTTGGCTTGTCTTCTATCGATCTATTAGCATGTTCTATCTTCTTCAGTATTGTGCCCTAATCTGAAATGGCATAGAACATAAGCTGAAATTAACAGGTCATGATATCAAGTTCAGTGTTAAGGATCAGGACAAGGTCTCGGACATGCCATGGATTCGGGTTATCTCTCATGCTATAATCAGTGTTATATGTCTCAAGTGATATGAAGATGCCCGGAGATGATGATCAGTGTTGTAATGGTGTTCGGTCCTATGTTGATGACAGCAAGAAGGTCTCACAGAAAGGAGATCTCGTTATAATGACAAGAAGAAGATCTAGGTGGTGATAAGTGTCCCAATGTTGAGGAGATCGAATAGGAAAAGGAGAAGTAGTGTCTTGGTCTTGGAGTGGCTACTAGGTCAAGGGTCTTGGTCTTGCTATTCGTCAATTGGAATCTCTATAAGAAAAATTGGTGTCGGTTTTCCTCTCAAAGAGTGAGAGTTTTTGGCCTTCGCTCATAGCCTACATGTTGTGTCTCTTGTCTATTTATGTTTATGCTGTTTGATGAAAAAGAATACTAATAAACTAAGAAGAAGAAGATCTTAATTTAAATAAGTAAAAATCATTCACAAACAGTCACTAATGAAGAGAAATCACTTAATACTAATGCCCTAGATTTCTAAACAGGACATACCTGATGAACATCTGGATGGGGTATGTGCCTTGAGAGGCTATGGTGGTGTCCATATCTATTCCTTCCAACATTGTGCTCCAATCTTGTGGAGAGTTAGAGCTTTTCAAGTCAAGGCCTTGTTATTTGACAATGTTGGTTATGATGTTGATGCTTAAAGATGGGTTATGAATCTGACTTTTCTTATGAGAATTGTTGGCTCAAGGGGTCCTGACCTAGGTTCAGAGTGTACTGCACAACCAACAAAACCCTCCAAATACTAGCCCTTTCAGCAGTGATCCACTTGCACAGATCAAAGTCTCACTCGAAGTAGCATGGGGGGGTGCTGGAACCAGGTTTCCACACCCAGAGGGGGATTGTGATGTGGATCCAACTCTTGCTTATCTGCTCTATTTACTACTGCGCTGTGCTATTTCTTTTTAACCCAATTCAGATCTAAACTTAACAGAAACCCTTATCACCGATATAGTTATTGTGCAAACACAGAGATCTACTATTATGTGATTAGCCCAGACAAATGCGCATCAAATAACAAAAACTACACAACAGATCTATAAGCAAATCATTAACTCATAAATATCAATGCATTAACACATAAGAATAGAAATTGTTAAACATACGCATGGTAAACACAAGAATAGACAGGAAATGATAAAGATAAGCGTGAGTTACTCTTCCATTAACCATAGATGTGTATTTATAATACATTGATATGACTCTAGGATTCCACATTCCAAGGTCACTTGGACTCCTTTAGTCCATTCGGCTTCCACACCTACCCATAGATGATTAGGTGTCCAACACTCCCCCCCTTAATCCGAAGGGGTATGTGTGAGTCCAAGAAGAGAGCTGTAATGCAAATCTGCAAAGTATGCATGGCAGCACTTGGGTTGAATGAGCTCTCTAAAATGTTGCCATAAAGAGGTGGTTTAAGGATGACCACCAACACTGGAACGCTTAGTGCAGTTCCTGAAACTCTTCCAAATTTGGCAAGAAGCTAAGGTCTTCTGCTAGAGGAAGTGTTCCTCATATTTTGAAGAAGGAGACCTTCAACCTAGAAGAAGGGAGGTCTACAACCTGCGATGGTTTAAGGATGACCACCAACTCTGGAATGCTTGATGCATTTCCTGGAACTCTACCAAAACTGGCAAGAAGTTGAAGTCTTCTGCTAGAGGAAGTGTCCCAAATTCTTTGAAGAAGAATATGAACCTCGCATAGATGGTTTAAGGTTTTCCACCAACCAGAGGCATGCTCACGGGCATCTGTGTCTCTGGCTACAACTCTGAATCTGGAATGAGAGATTGTGGCTCAGGCTCGCTTGATGTGGCTTCGAAGCTTGTAGATGACCACCATTTTCCCCCCTGTCGGGTACAAGGTGAGATGATGGCGAAAACTCAACTACAAGATTGTTCAATATTCTAGAACAAGTTCTGACATGTGACTTAAACATCTTCTTGGTTGTTGATTCCCATTGCTAAGAAACAATCCATCCAAGATGAATCTTTGTTCTTGCAGGAGGCTTGTTTCTGAATCATCTGTGAGAAGAATGGGTGTGCCAACCACAGTGCTCGCATGGGTGAAGACCAAAACAGTGATCTTTCATATGGCCAACTCGATCACAGTGTTGGCATTTTTCAATCTGTTGTTGCTGTTGTGGAAGAGGAGCAGAATCTGGAACAATTGTAGGTGAGCTGTCATGAAGAAATCCGACACTTTGAAATTTGATGGGCTTGGAATAGTCTGGAATATGAAAGGACAACTCTTTTTCATATCCAAGACCAGTTTTGTGCTTGTTATGGACAAGCTCTTCCCAAGGTCTGATGATGGGCTTGGGAAGCAAAGTGTGAACCTCTGCATCTGCATACAAATATGCTTTTGAACTAGGCACTGAATGTGAATCCACTGCAACATTATTGACTTGATGCTTATAGAAATCTGTTTCAATGTTTTGAACAGAAACAGGTTCAGAATGATGACTCCATTGTTGTAATTCATCTCGCTGTAGCTGAGATTCTAGTTGCAGGAAATCAATCTTTTCTTGTGCATGATGGAAGCAAGTCTGAATATCAAAGAAAGTGTCTTTACTGAATTTAACTATGTCTTAGACATTAGATTGTATCAGAGTTTTGACAAACTCTAATACTTCACTAATTAGAGTCATTTTCCAGTAAATAAAGAATAAATGGGTATTGCAAAATAATGTGAAATTTTCTTGAGGTTGATGAAGGTTATGCACAACGAAATTAGCCTGACATTCGCTCCTCCTATAACCAAATCGAAACAAAGCTTCTTCAAATATTACCCTTCCGTTGCATTTTGTCTATAAGCTCTCTTATGGCCATAAAAGTGCTAAATATGTCCATACATAAAACAAAACAAAGACATTGTATAACTAACAACCCCAAGACTTTCTATTAATCAAGTTGTGAACCCTACTGCACTAGCATCAACATCAAAAACTAGTTTGGCCACATAAACTATGCATGGACTCAATGGTCCAACCAACGCAGAACCATTTAACTCATTGCACTCTATGCATTCAAGACAATGAATGAACTTTGGGTTGCAAGACTTGAACGCCACACAAGCTTCAACTTCTTGAAAGAAATGTATAACAACGAGCTTAATGAATTGTTGTGAAAGCATTCAAAGGAAAGGAATATCATGTGAAAGTGACCTGGAAATATAAATACATTACATAAATGAGCAAATTCTTGATTGATACAATTCACAACCTCCTTTCCACCATATGCGGTCATAGAATATAATGTAATCCTGGTAAGTACAATGTAATCTAGTAAGACTAACAATATTCGTAATTTAAGGCACAATAATAATAACAAAGTATGGGGTTACAAGGTACAATAATATTAATAAAGTTTTACGCTAACAATGTAAGGGCTATACCACTGTGATACTCAAAAGGACCTAACATGCCTCTCCTTCAAAGTATTTAATCATAACGCAAAAGGTAACCTAAATTATTACGTATAAAATTCATCCTCCCATGTAGAATCTTTGATGGGTAAGTTCTTCCACTTGATGAGATATAGAAATTGATGGTTAAAATGATTGTGGGTTCCTTTTTCCATATTTGCTTGAGGTTCCAATATGATTTTAACTACCATCAATTCATCTTGTTTAGGCTTGGAAGATTTTCACCTATAACCTTCTTTAAGCATGACTTATGGAAAACTGGATGTATAGCGAAGAAGCGAGGAAGCTCAATTTATGCCATAGTGCCAATCTTTGCAAGCACCTTGTGGATACCCAGTACTTTGGCGATGTGTTGTTATCCTTCTTTAACCCCTTGAGGGACATTTGTTTGTATGGTTGTAGCGGTAAAAATACCCAATCTCTAGCAAAAGACTTCTCACGCTACGATGTTGATATTTTTGTTGTTTCATTCGATTTTGTACCAAATTCAAGTTATCCTTTAAGAGGTTGGAGAACTCTTCTTGATGCTCGATGTGATCTTCCACTGCTTGAACCTTCGATTTCCCTTAAAAAAGATGATGGATGTGGTGGATGATATCACATAAAGTGCCCGTAAATGGGTCCATTTTTAACATGAGTATAGGAAGGAAGTGTTATACCACATTAAATAAAGAGCCTTGACCCATTGTGTTTGTTCAGTTAATGCTAGAGAATGTCCTTCCAAACATTTTATTTACTATCTCGGTTTGACCATCGATTGAGGATGATAAGATGGCTAAGGCTAATTGAGTACCCAAACAAGAAAATAACTCCCATTAAATTTCAGGTAAAAAATGGATCTAGCTCTGGTAACCCTTGGGCTTCCCATGTAGCTTTTTGAATTCTGTTCATAAATGTAGTAACCATTGTACTTACTTCTAAATGGATGGAATAATGCACAAGTGTGCATACTTAGTAAGTCTATCAGCTACCATGATGACACTCTTTCCTTGGACTTAGGTAAACTGTGATAAAATTCATTGAAATCTCCTCCCCAGTTGAGCTTGAATGGATAAAGGGTTGAAAGTCACGGGGTCTTAATTATTTCCTTTATTCTGTGGCAAACCATTCATACAAACTTTGAATATCATATTTGGGCCATCCCAAAGATTCTTTCTTCCCTTTGTGGTAAGTTTTTTAAAATTTGAGTGTCCTCTGAGAAGAGTGTACCATTCTGAAGAATCTTTTGTTTTGGTTAGAATTCTTCACCGAGATACAGCGATCTTTGTACCTTGGAATCATTTTTCAACTAAATGCTTATCGAATGTCTTGGGATCAACAACTTTTGAATGGTATCCATGTCTTTGTCCTTCTTCCATTCATCTCTTGCTTGATTGTCAGCTCCCGTTTGGATATTGAAATCAACATAACAATGCTTCACCTCTTCATTCTTTCTTGAGAGTGCATACACCTAGCATTGACTTTTCCCTTTTTGTAGATTATTTCAAAGTCGTAACCCAACATCTTTGTGACCCATTTTTGTTGTTTCTTGATAGTCTTTGTTCCAAAAAGTGTTCAGACTATCCATGATCAGTTTTGTAGAAGTGTCTTCCCATTCTTGATGGATTGGCCATTTGTAGTGCATGTAGTATTGCTAGCATTTCCTTCTGTAAATAGGTTTACCATATTTTTCAGCTTTGATTGGACTTTCAAAAGCAATGGGTCACCTTTCTTCTGCATTATTTACCAATTCCATTTCTGGTATCACATTTTGATAAGGTTTTTGTGAGTACAGATGCTCAAGCTGGACGGTGCTAGGCACATTGCCTCCTTTAGGGCATTGAGGGCCTTAGTTGCTTAGAGTCCATGAAAATGCATGTTTCCTTCTCCAATATGTTATTGTTAGAGTCTTTTGCTATTTTACTCCCATAATTCTTAACAAACTTACTTTGATAATACCACAACACAGAAGTACACTGTATTTGGCATAGTTTGTGAGACTTTCCCATTCCTTAATGGCTTTGAATTTTGTTAGGTCCCTTTGCTGCCTGTTGAGTCCCAATGTATTTGATCATTTCACCTCTTGTACTCCCAAGGAAACATTTGGACTTTTTTATGGTGTTTCCTCTTTTAATGGTTTATTTTTATCAACGTGTTCAACATGATCCTTCCAGACTGTGTAGATTAGTATATCCATCAAAAAAATACTAGCACAAATTTTCCTAAGGAAGGGTTTGAGAAATGGAATTCATCAGCCCATGAAATGTAGAGGTGCATTGGTAGGGCCAAAAGGCATGACTAACGATTATAATGACCTCATGGAGTTGAAATCTCTTGTTTTGGAATATCTTGAGTCTTCATTCTAATTTGATGATATCTTACAGGCGAAGATCAACAGTGAAATAAAGTGCTCCATATAAATTCATCCAGCAATTCCTCGACTCAGTTAATTTGTCTTTTAATGGTGAGCTTATTGAGCTCCCTATCGTCAGGACACATTAGCCATGATCCATCCTTCAGCATGTGCCAATACTACGAGGCGGAAAGAAGAACTTTTTGTTTGAGTTGGATATACGCCTCTAACATTACCAAATCATCACACGTTCCAATTTCGCTCTTTGGAAGTAGGAATGTCTATAAGGCACGATGTTTGGAGACACTTCACGGAATCAAATGAATAGCATGATCATGATCTGAATAGGTGGGAGTCCTTTGGGAGTTCCTTCTGTGAATGATTGTCCAAGACTTGTTGGAAGTCAGAAATAGGTAATTTGATGTTGGAACTTCTAGTGAGCATGGCGTTGTGCAGAAAGTCACTACATTCTTTCTTCGAAGCTTTGTCATGTTGATTAGAGCTTATTATCCTTCTGGCTTCCCCACAAATGCAAAGTAGTCCGACTTCTTTCCTTAGAAAAAATTTCAAGAAAGTTCTTGAAAATTAAAAGCCTCTACAGTCCCCAAAGATTGTAACCATTGTACTCCTAGTACAACCTTGACTTTACTCCATAGGAATGGCAGCATTGGACTGGTCGTACCTTCCACCATGGTTAGCTTGATATTCATGGCATTTCGAACAATTTCCTTAGTTCTCCATTGCAACATCACTTGACATTACGGTACTTTGGTGTAGAAACAATTCAGTGTAGCTACATATAATAGAATAATTATGGAATTTTCTTTGAATCGTCAACACTAATGCCATTTTCTGTATATGCAGCTATTCTATCTTGAGAGTTTGAGGAGTGGTAATTCTTTTGATTGCATTACGATGTAATTTGGTTCATTTCTTCCTCTTCTGGGTGGTTCTTTGGTGTATATCTCTCTTCTTGGCTGTTCTTCTTCTTCTTCTAAATGTAAAATAATTTCTTCTCGACACACTTATGACACACACAGTGTATTTGCTATCCTAATTTGTATAGAAGCCCTTTTTGCTCTTTTTTCTTTGGTATTTGGTGTCCAACGCCTTGAGTTCTTTGGAAATCTGGTAACCATACTTCTGTATAGAATTGAATTGGTAGGCTTCCTTGTATACATAATTTTGTGTAACTTTCTTGCCTTTGAATGCCTTCTCTGATGAATGGAGTTCCAAAGCACTGAACTTCATGTTGGATATTTATCCTTTAAAGTGCTAGGAAGAGATCAAATCACGATAACGTGTTCTCATGAGATGAGATTACCCTTATATTGATTTTGGAAGTCCTCAATGTCTTTGCCCCTCTGACCCTTTTGTTTGAGATTTATCAATTGGGTAAAGAGGTGTTGCTCTTGTATATACTAGTAATGCTATCATTTCTCAGTAAAAATTGACCAAGTGACAGATTTTTACGAGAACAAAGCCATTGATACCATCTAGTCTGCTTTTGTTCTGAAAATGTAAAGTTTGCAATGCGTACCTTTTTGTGTTTTCCGTTATGGAATCAAAATATTGCTCCATCTTGTAGTATCCATGTTACTAGGATCTTTCCTCTTTCAACTATCATATCCATTTTTGGAATATGGTGGTTCTTCCTTAACAACTGATTTATGAAATCATGATTAACATTTATTTTGTTCCCATCGAGTTCTTCTCTATGTTTTCAGCAAACCCAGGAATCATTTGGTTTTAAGCTTGTGTGAAGCCTTCATGTATTCTTTTGGTCATTCTTCATGTTTTCCATGTTGTCTTTCATGTCATTCTTCAGCAAGTCCATCTTGCTTCCATGTCTTTAGCTTCCATGTTTAACAAATGATCCATCTTCCTTCACCTTCTTCAAACTTCTATTTCTCTGTTTTGTTGCTTTTACAGAGTGAAATGTGCATATCTTATAGTGCAGTGATCATGTTTGCAATTCTTCATCTTCAAGGAGTCATAAGTGGCATTACGAGGAAGCAATGGGTCATTGATTTTTCAGATACATTGAATCCAATATTGATATCTATTCTGCAAGATGCCCTTGGAAGATCAGTCAACAGTTCATAAACAAGACACATGCAATTCGGAAAAAAATACACCTTTGCCCAAGCACGAGGGCATGATATTGAAATTGAATTATCCCATAAGCAATTGAAAGTACGATATCTGAAGAGTCCAATACTGCCAGCAATATAAAGAAGCTTCTTTCAATCACAGGGCCGACGGTTGGATGCTCAGACAAGGTTACATGTTAATCTCCCACAGCAGCCCTAGTGGACTGATTCAGTGGGCGAACTTACGACTTGCCCACGTGTCCTTTGTTTTGTCTTTGTCTCTAAGTGATGACGATAAACTGGTAGTGTGCTGATAAATTTGACGGCACTCCAATCAATCTCCAGAAAGTTATTGACTTTCCCCGATCACCTCACAGAGTAAATTCGGGGCACAGCACTACCTTTACGATCATATCTCTAAAAATGTTGAATAAAATACTGAAATTTTTTGATGAATTTCCTCTGAGATTCCAGGCGTATTATGTGTTGAGGATTAAGACCTTCGTAGAAAAATTTATAGCGCAAATGCCACGATGACTGGCACAGGAGCACAGAAAATACACGACTTCCTGAGATGATATCTCCGAAATTGTTGCAGGCCAAACTCTGCAAATTTTTACAGGCTTCCTCAAGATTTTTCTTCGCACTGAATTTGACAAGAAACTTAAATGAAAAAAGTTATAGCAAATGCCACGATAATTTTGTTTGGGCAATGGAAACCCCTAGAATCCAAAGCTCGATACAGTATTTGTGTGCTCAGCTAAAGAGAAGAAAAAGAGATATCAACATAGAAATGAGCCACTTCGGGGGGCAACCTCCAATACATTACATAAATGAACAATTCATGGATGATACAATTCACATTATATTTCTATATAGGAGTCATGGGTACATGTCTAATCCTGGTAGGCCACAATGTAATCACTTAGAACATAACAAATAATTTCAGAGACATAAATAATAACAAAATGGGGGAGTTTGCAAAGTGCAATATTAATAACAATAGAGGTTTACTATATTAATAAGGGGCTATACTAAGTATGAAGGTTTACAACAATGAAAGAAAATTAGCTCCCCATAAACTCCCTTGATCGGAGTGATCGTTCCTCGGAAGTGGTAGACGACACGGTGTGATGATGGTCAGGGATCGAATCACAGGCGTTGTGTTGCGGAAGATGGTTGTGTTCTTGCCTGGACTATCACGGTGAATGACAGACATGGAGTTTGATCAAACCTTAGTTGCAGGAAAACAATACTGTACAACTACAGTGGCACTTGTTTAAAAGTGTTCTGCTGAAATTACTTCGCAAGTTGGTGTCATGAAGCCTTATGGCAGAAGATGGTAACTAGTTAAGTAACAACAACTTCTGACTCATAGAAGGTCTCGGATGCTTGGTAATTGTTGTGCTCCTCTTCAAGAAATGATTGATGGGTCAGAAAGGAGAGTGGAGCGGCTCGAAGCTCGGGCTTTCCCCGCCTCTCATTTGATCTTTTCAGCTAATCCGCTGGCTATGAAAATGTTACTCTTAGTGCCTTGGCCTCTACCGGCCCTCGCTCCCACCATCGACTCCCAAAACGATCGTCTCCACCGATTGCTTTCCTACTAGTTCCTTTCCCAGCGTGCTCCTCAGCGCGAGCACTCCTCCAATATAAATTAATGCCCACTGAGCCTGAGCTTTTCAAAAAACAATACCTGCCCCATTCCACAGAATTGGTTTGTGCATGGTCTCTGGTTTCCCATCATGGAATCCATTACATGACATTACACCATGTTAAAGCAGGTAACCTGTTGATCAACCCTTTCACCACTCTGTCCTTCTTGCAAGGAGACAAAGACCAGAGTTTAACGGACTATTTCAACCTATTCACACCCATGTGACCGGCAATCTTCAATAAAGAGCGAAGCACATCCGGAAACATTCAACCAAGCATAAATCCGTACATGACATGCCAATAATTGAGAACGCTGTAACTATCAGGCGAGTCAAACACACCATATGTCTTCATCATTCAGGACAATAGAACCAGGACAACAGGATATTCAACCTCTTCACACATCGCCAGGCGACGATCTTCGTAAGGCGAAGCATCCGGCAATTAATAGCGCAGCACAAGGCGTTAATTAACCTTCAGGCTGAACGTGCGCTTTGGTTCATAGAAGGTATGGAAATGAAAAGGTCGGTTATTTCTTTTTTGATAACAACTCCTTTGATTTTGCCTGACGTTGGTGGGGGCCGATTACTTATTTTGGGCAGTTGGTATGGAATATTGCCTGTCTCCGGATGGACAACAAAGCGGGTGTTATGGCGCGCTTGATGTTCTGATGGCAAAACTCCATGTTCCGGCAAATTCAAACGCGAGAGTCATGGGCATGGGCCTTCGAACAAGAGATTACCAACAATAATGAGGAAGCCAGAAAATATAGGGGAAGCGATGGGCCGTGAGTTCTCTTCGGGAATATAGCTCAGAAGTCTGGAAGCGTGATGTTACGATAATGTGGCTGATGCCTGTGCGGCGATGTAGAGTGCCAGGAAATTTTGGGTAAGTGGCGACAAAGGGCGGTCTTTACCTGATCAGAACCAACAGGCGAGGAAGGAACCCGCTTTGATACCATGTTAAACACACGCGCCGGTAAACTGCGTCGAGCGAGGAAAAATGATAAAGATAGCGTAATTTCTTTTCCGATAACCGCAGATGATTTATAATACATTATGATGTATGACTCTTGGATTCCATCCAGTCGCCAGGACTCCTTTAGTCCATTAGAAACCACACCTACCCATAGGGATTAGGTGTCAACATAAATCATGTGGGTAGCTTGATGATTTGCAAAACTTCTCTTTATTAATCATATCTTTAATGGTCTAGCTTTCCTTTTACTTTGGGTGGCGAGGTCTAACTTTCTGACCTAGGTTACCATGTAGGTCTCTTTCCTGATCAGGTACATCTCTGCCTGGACTAATCTTGATTACTTGCCCATCACATCAACATTATAATTATAGTCTCGGTATGAGATATTAGATATGGAATGTTTCCAAACTTGACTCCATGCGTGCCTATTTATATTACTTGGTACCAGGAAATAGGTCCCAAACGGGTTTGAGTCTATCATTTCACCTTTTCATTAGAATGGAAGGAGCTTTGACCACCCCAAACCCTTGACCTTCCCTGGTACAATGCTTACCATCAAATTTAACAAATTACATTAAAGGCACGACCTGGGAAGACTGTCCCAACAAGAATATTCCCAATTTCAGTATCTTTTTACTAGTTTAACGGAATTGAATGCTGTTAGGAAGGTGATGAAAAAGTAACTAGTTCGGTCTTCTTAATGATATTTACTTATGTCATTGCATATTTGTAAAAAGAAAAAGGAAAAGAAATAATTTTTGTTATTGTTTTATTATTTAAGCATGTTCTTCATGCTTCTTGGATTATTAAATTAAAGAGTCAAAGTCTATTTGGACTCATATGAAAGGAAAAATAGTTTGAAAATATATTTGGGTTCATTACCTGGATGCCAGAGTGGGCTACCCAAAAGTCATGTCCATTGAACCCATAAACGGTATAAATAGAGGAAGGATTGAGCTCATTTGGACTAATTTAACATGATTTTACTTTTAAAATTCCGAAAAGAAAAGTCAGAAGTCAAAGGAGTGTAGAAAGGATTTTCTTGAAGATTAATATGTGGAAGTTCATGCTCATTACGGTTATTGTTGAAGATTTGTTGTGGTCCTTGTATTAATGGATTGTGAAAAGGATTTGACTTGGCATCTAGGAGGGTTGGAATCTTTATGGTCAAGGGTTTGGATATTTCACTTTGATGAAGTTCTATAAGAAAATTTCTAGGTTTTCCCCTTGAGGGGTTTTCCATGGCTTCTGGAACCTATGTCATGTCACCTTTATTCTCTTTCTTAGTCTTCTTTCTTTGTACATTTTTTTGATAATTGTTGATGAAGAACATAATTAAATTAATAAACCAACAAATTTCCGGCGTTATCAAGAAGAAAATCTAATCTAATTTGAAAACCTCTCAGTTTCTCAGCAAACCCACAATCTGCCTTGAGCCATTGTCAGTAGAGACCTGTGCGATAGTTAAACTAGGGATTACCATCTTGGCGCGTCGGTGAGGAGACTTAGATGTGTGTGTGATCTTTCAAAATCAGCTGGTAATACATAGGCTGGGTAAGGTAAATTGATCTCCCTGTTGAATTACGAAGTTCTAGCGATTGGGAGTCAGGGCCAGGGTGAGGTTAATGATGGGCATAGGAGTGTGTGTGATCTTTCTGGGGTGTTTTATAGGCACCATGGACATGATTATTGTTATTAGATCCCCCTGTGTCGTGTGGATAATTCTTTTTTGGATTAGTCATCATTGTTCGGTTAAGGATGAGACGAGATGAGCCTCTGCTTATGTTGAGAGACGTACATGGGAATGAGACTGCGTGGTGTGAGCCAAAATTCACTCCATGGTTGAGATGGAGTGTTGAAAATTGGCGACTATGGTTTAGAATTTCCATTGGAAAATGTTAAGAAAAGTCACATTTATACTTTGACAAGTTGGCCTGGAAGAAGGACAAAGTCGGCCTCAAGTAGTGACCTCTTAAGACACATATACGTGATTGGATATTTCATTTGGAGACACTTACATCACAAGCAATTCGGTTTGAAATTGCAGAGACATTTCTACATGTGCGAAGGCAAGGAGTCTCTTTGTTTGTTATTGTTTTCAGTACATTCTCTCCTCCTTTGACTTACTTTGACAGGAACTTTGACTTTGTTTTGACCAAGAAAGCTATTCCCATTCATATTTTGGAGGAAATAAATATTCTTGGGAATATTCTCTCTCTTGTTGTTAAACTTTGCAGTATATTTTAGAGTTGACCACATGAGGTTTGGCTGAGTTTGACCATGGGTTGACTAGAATATTCTTCATAGAAGATTGTTGGAGAAATTCATCCTGTTGGCTGAATACTTGTGCAAGAGAGAGCCATATCTCTTTGACTCTGAGTTGTGCATCTGGGCCCATTCTTGAGGGCAATGAGGATTTATTTTGAGCTTCTGCTCCTGAGTTGAAAACAAACTGTTGATTGAGCTTCCCTGAGTAAAAAATTATTTGCCTGGTAACAAACTGCGATCTTGTTAGTTTGACTGTCTGATGGGTGGTTTTGGTTTGGTTGACTTAGAAAGTCAAAGCTTTGACTTTGACTAGTTTATGGATGTACTATTGGACTATGTATCTCATACTCAACATTGATTGACTAAGAAGAAGAAATGATTATGGACACCACAGTGTGACAGTATCTTTATTACTCATTTCTTGCTTGGCTTTCCTCTTATACATTATTGTTGTTTTTTACAGCCTCTGTCTTTGCTTATTCTTGGGGTGAATGAAATTGGATGAAATTGTTTTAAGTGATTATAATAGCAACAGAGACACTATGAAAAAACTAACAAACATGCAATACGACATTGTATATTTAAAATGGGAGTCCTCATAAAGTCTTGGAGGGACTTGAGAAGCATAGAAGGAGGCATTCTGAAAGTGAAACGGAGGTTGACCCATTTGGCATCTTCCAGATATCATGTATATTCATGCACTAAAGAAGAGGATGGAAGTTAATTTCCCGGCTGAAGAAATCAATGATTAATTCGAGATGGATATTCAAGATCCCAAACCTGCATGTTGCGATGGCGGCTTATGGGCCTATGAGCTGAGTTGGTGGCGAGAAGCCTCCCCGAAGGAGGGAGTGGACATGAAGAACATTTGCTCCTGTTTCTGGGTATACTTCCTGTCAGGTTGGCCATATTTGTTGCTTCGAAGTGGGGTGGAGGATACACCGGATGGATGTGAAGATGCTTAGTGCTCCAATGGAGTGATCAAGGAGAAGGTGTACAGGCAAAATATAAAGACACTCAGAAGTCCGCGGAGAATTTAATACTTAATATGGTAGAAAATGTAACTAGTTTTAAAATTAATATTTCATAATTGTTGTTGTACTCATTTCAACATATGTATGTATCTGTAAAGAAGGAAAAAGAAAAGTTATTTTATAAGCATGGGTTTCATGCTCATTATTTATAGTCTTCTAGGTAAGCACTGTTTCTTTCATGGCTACAGTTTGTTAGGTCTTAGGATTTATTGTGTAATTCAAAGGAGTCAACTCACTTATTTATAAGACCCTTGAGGGAAAAATGTAATTGGAAAAGAGAATTTGTTTTGGTCTAAGAAGTCTGGAAAAGTCCAAAGGCTTCAGTCGGCCTTGGGCGGTCAAATCGGCATAAAAGGGGGTCGACCCCTTGGAAAGGCATATAAAGGAGCAACTCGGCCTCATTTAACTCATACCAGAGGTTCTTAGAAATCTCCTCAAGGAAAGAGAGTCACGATCTCTGGCAGTAGGGAAGCAAGAAAGAATGACAGAAGGTCCCCAGGAAAGAAGAAATATACGTTTTGGGCTCTCTCTCTCTCACCCGTGTGAAATCTGATTTATGCGGCTTCTAAGAGGGTCAGATTGCAGATGAGAGTTTTAGTAGGCAGGTTGCAAGCTTGTCAAATGGTGGTGAAGAGATATTATATTCCTTGACCTGGTGTGCTTGGGAAGAGGGAGGCTGTCTAGATCAAGGAAGATCTCTAGAAAGGGCGGTCAGTTTTCACCCCGGTCTACGGAGACAGAAGTTGGCAGGTCAGAGTAGCAATATTAGTGACATGTCAAGGTGCAATTTGGAAGCTTGTTTGTACTAGATCAGGGAGAGGACTTGTAGGAAGGGTTGACTTGTAGTGGGGAAGGGATTTGGTGTGGGGTTTGGGTCTTTACTGGTCTTATTATTCTTCTGTGCCTACACCTACCTACTAGTTAGCGGGGAGAAGGTCTTTAACTTGAGATTAACTGGTTTAGTGTGGCAATGAGCTTAGAGAAGGGTTGTCACACTAGTAAGAGCTCTACTTCGTTCAAGCTATCTCTAGGTTAGCTATGGGAGGTGGTCCTAAATGGAAAACTAAGTTAAAATATGTTGGGTTCTAGGAGGTTATTCCAAATTGTATTGATTACTTTCAGATTTTATAATAGCATTGATATGAAAATGTGAAAATACATAAGATAAGCATGAAACATATGAGAAACCCGATTGCCTCCAAAGTATTGCTCTTTGAAATGAAAAATGTGTTGCCTTAAATGAGTAAAATAAGTTCGAATAAATAAATTTTGAATCACTTGTAGAAATTCACAATTATACTGAATTTGAGTCATAATAAATATGATTTATTTTAATCTAAAATGCCTAATCTATGTGAAGTCCTCCTCTTGTGCTCTACCCAGGAATGAGAATTTGGTTGGCCCGAAAAGAGAGGGGCGAGGGAACTGAGGTGTGTGCGGTAAAATGCTGAATCTTACGAAACCGACCTGTGCCTTTGTTCCTAGGGACAGCACCTTCATAGCTAGGTCCCTGTAGCACACTTACTTCATACCAAATGGAAGAACTTTCCAGAAAGCCTTTCCTATAATTTCTATCATTAAACTTATGCTTGGAGGTAAATGCAAATAATAAACTAATTTAGTATGCAAGGTAGAAATGCCTAAATGTGGGTGAAATGCTTCCAATGAATATATTGTATGTGATATTACTTAGATTTGTCCTTCTTCAATATGACATAATAGAAATGATGCTCCATAAAACATGTATCACATAAACTCAAATGGAAATACTAAAATGGAAACTAGCTCAATGCTTTTAGTACAACTCTGCTAAACTGAAATGAAAATGATGTGTGATATGACAGTGTGCATGAAATCATAAGCTAATAAAGTTATTTGTAGATAAGACAAGCTAATAAACATGCAAATTAGATTTTAAAACTAACAGTTTCAAATAAACAATGGACTCGAGAGAAAAATTAAGGACTACCATGAAACCATGAAAACATTAAACACCAAATGGAAATGAAAGCTGCTTTGTTTTTTTACTTAAAAAAAAAATAGTTACTGTTACAGATGAAAAATGGTTGGCAAATTACAGTTACAAAATAGGAAAATGTGAGTGTTATGTGTTGAGGCTACAGAGGTTAACCATTCACAACCTAGATTATATTAGCAAGCGAAATGATGAAATGCAAATTAAAGACTAGTTGAAATGATAGAAGCTAGACAAAAGATAGTTATTACTCTAGAAGATTTATGCCTCTAAATGAGTAGGTACAGATACCATGAGGAAAAACTTCCCAAAAACTTTAAGCTCCTACAAAGAAAAGTCAACTCTTTATTAACTATTTGTTACAATGATGAGTTTCACTTCATTGTCTGGAAAGGATCAATTTGAAACTTACAATAAATGGCAGCTCCCCTAAAATCCCTTCTTGGCTTGGTGGCTGACAATATTTGTAAAAAAATCGGCAATGGAATACATGAGAGACTCCTCGAATAATAGCATCTTGAAAACTCTAACCTCTTGAGATGATGAAGTTACTTTTAAAAATAAAAAGGTAATGACTGCTGCACAGGAATTTAGTATGATTTCTGACCTTGAAAACCTAAGTCCCTGTAGGAGTTAGTAATAAAATACTTCTTGAAATGGTTGCTACAAAACCTCTTAACAAAATGGACTTAAAAATCAATGGTGAAAAGATACAGAAAAATACAATGTTTACAAGTACAAAGGACTAGGCTTGATGGTTGGGGTAGGTTATTATCCATGCAACAGAAACATACTCTTATTAGAAATATGATCAACTAAGCACAATATTTTAGAATTGAAGTGTGGAATAGAATACTGAATTTTGATCACAAACACAAACCCAGAGACTCTACAACACAAATCGAAAGATAAAACTTTAGGATATCACAATGTGGGTTCCTCCATGTTTCATGCTCAAGAATGAGGTTAGTTCTGAGAACGTCCACATCACTTTGAAGCAGTCAAGAATATTTTACATAACCTCAAATAAATTCATTAGGTCCATAGGTTACAAAACTATAATGAAAAATAGTCTTCACAGAGATTCTGTAATCTGCTAAAACATTCCCTATCAGAATAAATCTCTAAAACCAAATATTATTACCCAGATAGCTCACACTAACTTGATGGGCACTATGGAGGCAATAACTGTGGCTATTGTAAAATTTGATAACCTTAGGTTTTGGGTTCTGTATTTCTACATAAAGTTAGAAGTACCCATTCCATGGCCACATACTGCAGGTCAACAAATTTTTGGAAAAAATAAATATTTTAAAACGAAGGTAGTGAAGGAACACTATGTTGAAATGGAAATGGAAACTGGTAAATAGCTCTACCACAGAAAATAGACAGGATTGATTTTTGGTCAATGTGACACTGGAAAAACCCCTAAACTCTTAGGGAAAAACCAGTTGAAAGCTCCTTCTTATTGAGTAAATGCTTTTCCCCAATGAGGCAAAGAATTACAAAAAAAAAATTGCAGCAACCTCATAAATGTACTTATCTGGCCATTTTGAGAAACTCCACCTGGATTTGTTCCAAATACAAGCAGAAAAATGTCAGCAATCCCAGTGACCTTGAAAGTAACCTTGGACATTTGTAGAAAACAGTCTTAGGAAACAGGTTGTCTGACTCTCGCGTCTCTGTGCAGAATGCCTCGAGTTTCCGTGTTGTATAACTCACATGCGGACCTCGTTTTGCGTGTTGCTATTGTAGATCAAGAAAGAAAACAGGATTTCTCTCTCTTGTTGTACTGATTTTCTCAGATTTGACTTGCTCATAAATGTTTGTCTAGGACCTGCATTATGATGCAATAAACATTGACTTCCTCCCTTGAAATTGGTGCCCACTGCATGAACTTCATACTCTGTGCTAACATATTCTTGGTCAGTGTTGCTGCCTCCTTCCTCACTTGCTCAAAAATTCTCCCACCTTTCTCTCACTCTTCTCTGTGTCTTGAAAGAATGAATGACCTTTTTATATTTTCCATCATTTAACCTAACTGTTTAGGGAATCCTAAATCTATTGTTTGAATGTACAGTCACAAGGGCATTAAATGTCATTTAAATCTCACTTTGTATTTTTTAATTCACCACTTTACAGCAAAATTATGAATCATTTATTTCCAAAGTCACTTTTTCCTTTAAATTTCACCTTGACTTTAATTAAATTAACTTTAAAATTAGAACTTTAGTAACTTATCACCTTAACATCACTTTAAGTTAGATTTAGGCTATAACTATAAAGTCTTTGGCTCCATTACTGACCTTTTTCTAAGCCCTTGATCCAGCCTTCAGGGACACCGTCTCCCAGTGCCCACGTTTCAACACTCCCTCATACAGAAGGTGTTAAGTGCCCACACCATCTTCCAGGTCCCAGTGAGCATGTTTGCCGTGGTAGCTTTGGTGAAATATGCCTTTGTGGGTGGAATATACTGGCTTCTGACTCCCTTGAACACAGTCTCCCCGTTGAAATACAAATGTTTGATCCCGGAAGTACGCTTTGACCTGTCATGAAATACTGATTCTCATTGAGTTTTGTTGTCAGTTATCAGGTAATCATGAGTCTAACGATAACAAATAGCGGCAGCATCTTGGCTTCGGACAGCTCTCTGCTGCTTCAGGGTGGCTGCATGGTGTGCTGCGCTGTTTGACTCAATACCTCGCTACGCGTTTAGGGCCTGCAATGGGGCCCAGCAGCGGCACAGGCTGTCTTCCTGTCAGAAGCACGACACCGCGATCAGGTGGTGGCAACCTACCAATCTGTCTGTCTCCACTAACATAATCAGGACTCTGATCCCTTCCTGCGTGCCTGCAAAGCCTGTTTTAGGCAGTGAATGTACGGGCTCCCCGCGACTGGCTGTGTGTTTAATGTAGCTTATGTGTTGATCGTGTTCGATAAATACATCGAAACCAATGAGCCTTCTGCAAAATGGGATCATAACTCCAGAATACGAAGGCGGCCTGACTTCCTTTACGATTCAGCGATCATGGTGTCAGCACGGTTAATCCTCCTTCGAATACGAAGGATGTCCCTATTATCCGCCTGTACCCGGAAATACCTCCTCCCTGCTGCCCTTGACGAGCGGCCACGCTCGACGCGTGTGCCCCCATCGCTTCAAGAAGCGCAAGGTCCTGCTGCACGGTGGCACTGTCAGAATGCTCACACGCGTGGCAGGCAAGTCATTCACATAAACACAAAGTGAGAACTATACTGTCTGATAAATGGGGTTAGGATCTGTCCTTTCTTCCATCACTCCTCCTGCAATGTGTCTGTCCGATGCCAATCTCACGAGACGCTGACACAGAGCCTTCTTCGGTCCCGCACGGATATTTATTACCTCGCTCATCGTGTTTTGATATACCTCTCTATATGACCATTGAAAATAGGTCTTCACATCCATCGATGGATCTTCAACCCATCTCTCTCTGTATCAATATGGTCAGGCAGATATAGGAAAGTATCTAGGGCAGGGCAAGGTCTCTCATCGTCTGCTCTCACCGGGAGGAGCATAAAAAACACCAGCCTTGCCCCCGGTTTCTCCAATCTTGCTTGTCTGGGCGTGCTTTGCATGTAAAGCCATCCCCAAAATATGCGGTTGTTGGGGCCCTCGGCACCACCAAACATCTGACACGCAGTGAAGAATGCTCTCCCACCATGGCCTCTCTCAGACCCTGCCCCATTGTGCCTCTCTTGAATGAAGGCTGGGTGATGATGACAGCAGCCATTTGCTATGTAGCCTCTGATTTCCTCAGGTGGTCGCTCTCTCCGGCCCGGCTTCTTGGTAGGCAGATGTGGCCTCTCTTAAAAGTGTCACCGAGCCGCCAGGCACCCTCCTTCCCTGGCCGCCTTCTCCCGGGAAGGCCAAAGGCTGTCTGAAGTGTCATTAGGAACACGAACTCCCCATTTGCCTCTGTCTGTTAATCTCTGCCTGAACTGGGCCGTAGGCGGCGTCGTGCCGGGCTATCCATCGGGTGACTCCCTAGTGGCCATGCCGCACTAACATAAACACCACCCTACGACTACGCGCAGGCAACGCTGTGATAAAACTGTTGTCAATGGTCTTTCCTGCGGATCCTCACGGTCACTGCGTCCGCTAGAGCATATAGAAGGTACCCATTTGGGTGCGAGATACTCTCACTCCGTCGACTGCGGCCACATCACTCTCCGTTCCCCGTCTAGTCCCGGCCACGCTCTCACCATGTAGAATACTAACGATAGAGAGGCCTTCGGGGTCTCTCCATGTAGCCCACAAAAAGACATCATACACACGCGGTGGGGAAATAATATTAGATATATATAAATAGATTTTATGGGGGTATAGGCCACAAAATACGAGTGAGTAACCATCGGGCCTTTGAGAAAAATACTCAAAGTCATACAAGGCAGGTACGGGACTGTTGTTACATAGTATAAATAGTCATTGGGGCCTCACCATACAAAAACAATGGTAGCACGGTCATTGTAGCATAAACGCGGCCACTCCAATGGATGTTTCACCTCTCACTTATTTATTCACGGTGGGGTTTGTGAAATATATAAAACTCCCTCCTAATACTGCCTCATAATAATCAACAAACTTTCTGGGGTGTATATATTATTGTGTGGAAGAAAACACGGTCTACATAAAGGCTTTTGAACTCTGGCTCATGAAGACATACTCTTGATTATTAAAAGAAATAAATATAGTTATATGAGTGATCATCGTGAATAATATAATACTCATATCCTCAAAGGCTGCAGACAATAAATGGCTCACCTTGAATGAATAAATCAAGTATTCCAGTAGCTGCCATTGTGTGTGAGAGCAGGTTGGCAAGCCTGCATAACATCCTCCTTGCATGTGTCAAAGTGATGTGATCTTGAAATATGGCCTGTGGTAGAGTCTCCCTTGTCCTCAAGGCTCCAGGCCATGTGCCCCATCTGCAGGTGCCAAGTCACACAACTACAGGCTACTAATGACTGTTGATGCCTCTGCCCAGCCACCAGGGGCAGCTGCAACATGCCTTGGCATGGCGTACCTGCCAATCCTCTGGCTGATTGGTGGGCCGCTGCAAGGATATGTCGACACCATCCTCCTCCCCAGGCAATGTCTCATATCCTGCAGTATCCAATGTTGAGATGGATATGAGGTTCAACCCTCATCACAGCGCATATAGAACCTGCAGCACATTGAGGGAGGTTTGGGTTCCCTATTAAATGTCCGTCCACACAAGTAACTCCTGCTGTGTGTCTCACACAGTACTACTATATAGTGCCCATCTCCGAAGAATCCAGAAGCCCTTGGGTTCTGTGTCTTATTTAATGAAGACTTCTTTGTCCATGCCTTGAATGCACAAAGATGCTCGCTAGTGGAAGCCACACACTCCCTCTCTACCTCCGTGGCGGTGATCATGCACCTCTGTGGACTCTGACAATGAACCCAACTGGGTCAGCTTCTGCAAGCGAAATCCTCTGTCTGTGATGCCATGCCTCAGTTCTTCCCCTTCTTCTTCTTCTGGGGCCCCAGCCCACATGGTATTATATTACAGCCACATTCATACCTTCTGCCTTGAATAAGTCCTTCTGTCTTCCTTTGTTTACCTTTGCTGCCTGCACACACACGCGAGCTTGCTTCTTTCTGCATCTTTCATGCCTCTCCCCCCGCAACAATGCTACATCCTCATCACTCATTGGTTTTAGGCACAAGCAATGCCTCCTAATTTCCTACTATATAAAATTAATAGAGCCTCTCCCAGGGGAAGAGGTCTCACATCTATTTGTCCGTGGTTGATAGTGAGCCATTCTGCAGTCTGACTATTCCGGTGGGTGGGGCTGAAAGCTCTCCAGCTCTGTAATATATATCACATTATGCGTATGTTGTGAGATATAAATACACTATAAATTAACATCTTAATAATTACTGACTTATCTACTTAGGACCATTTTTGTTCTCCTTATGTGCTACGATGAGGTGAGTTATCTGTCACCTCTGAGCATATATACTTATCTACATGAAGAATGTGGTCTGGCTGATTCCATCTAGATACGGTCTCTTACCCTTGTTATTCTTCTGCTTCAATGTTGCCATTGGGCCAGTATCAGTGACACATTAACGAGTTCTATCACAGGCCATGCACCATGATGTCTAGACTTCTTCTACGTCCAAGATGCTCTGGGTTCTCTCCTTCCAATATGGCAGTTGCTATGCCCTCCAACCTATCCATCACCTCAAGTAGAGCCATGCTTGTTTGTCCCTGTGGTAGCTCTTTCTTTTGTAGTAAGGGTAATGATTTATATTGTGAAAATGAAACATATAATTTGTGTGTGAAAAATCTTTTGCTGTAATTTTTCTTCTTGTTGTCTGGCTTCTCTTTTTCAACAAAATGATTAAAGATACCATGAAATTGATAACTTCTTCGTTTTAGTTTCTCTATAAACTATCCCATAAAATTAAGTATTTATTCCATAGCCATACCATTCATAGTGGAAAATAATATTTTCTAAAAACACTAATTATGAAATTTTGCAATGGTTAAAGTAGAAATAAACTAGAGAGAAAAGTCCATTATTACACCTGGAAAGAAATAGACATTTAGCGTTTTGAATCCAATGTAAACACAGAAGAAACCTAAACTCTGGGGAAGAAAACCATTAAATACTTATTTGATAAATGCTTTATGTGGTAATTAATTACCTGGTAGAAAAAAATTCTGACAACCTCATAAATGTACCTTATCTGGCAGTACAGCTCTCTATTTTGAACATGAAATACAAAGTGAAAATATCAACGAAGAAATAGGCACCAAACCAATTATGGACGACCCCTTAAAAAAACAACGTCAAGATTTCTTCTCTGACCTCCTAAAATTTGTGCAATCTTTGCATAATTCCGTGCTATCTGGTTGTTGTACGGTTCTGCGTTTTTAAATGGTATGTTTGTTCACATCACATGAATCTCAAAAACCATATTTCTCTCTGTTTATGGAAGCCTGGGTTGTGCCTCCTTGTACGCATTATGAGACACCGATTTACAACATCATCGCGTTTATATAGACCTGAAAAATGTATTTGCAAATAAATGTGATTTCCTCCTAGAAATTTATTTATTCCCCTTTAACATGAACTTCATGTCTGTACTTCTTTGTACACATTTCTTGTGAATATAAGTGTTGTTGCCCTCCTTCTTCTCACCTTTAAAAATTACTTATTATATCTCTCTAAGTCTCACCTCATATGAAAAAAATGAATGACCTTTTCTCCTTTTTACTCTTCAACCTACTTATAGTGACTTTTGGAATCATTAAATCTAATGGCCAAATAACTTTAGATCTTCAAATTTGAGATTAAATGCTCATTTTAAATCACTTTCTATTTGTTAATTCACCCCACTTTAATAAAGAACCCTTATTAGTCATTTATTTCCAAAGTCACTTTTCCTTCTAATTTCACATTGGCTTTATTAAAGTCACTTTAAAAATTAGAACTGTTAACTATACTTCAAAGTCTATTTTAAATTTAGTTGACTTTATAACTGTAAAGTCATAGAAAAAATTAATTCTTTTGGACACTTCCTGGTAGGGTAAAAGCCTCAGAACCACCTGCCCTCAGTAACCAAATTTCAACAAAATATTACAATGAAAATTAAGATCGCGATCAAGAATTGTACCACAACCAAAGAAGAATAACACCTCATATTTGTTTAAAAATTATTATTTCATTGAAAGATGACATACAAAGTGGCAGGGAACACCTCTCCAAAAGCACTAGAGTTATGTGCAGTATACAATGTAGAAAACCCATGGCTCCATTAGATAGAAAGTTAGACAAAATTAATGAACCAAATGCAGGCTGGTAGAGGGAAATATATGACATTAATTTGATATGTGGAAGCTCAAGTACCATCCAGCAAAAATAAGTTCTGCCAAATGGGGACATCATTTTATGCTTTATGCCTTTATATGTGCCAAATTCAAATTTTGTAATTAGATAACAAGGTATATCTCACAGTGGTAACCCATGTGAGACAATTTTCCTAAAAATCTCCACCAAATATTCTCTAGAAATCCTCCAAATATGCACTAACTTCCATAAAATTTAGAATTTCCAAATGGCAGTTCTGTTGAATACATGAAAATTCAATTTTATTTGACACATGTCTTTTCCTTGATTTTAAGAGTCACGTCACGTTGGACTTCCTTTAACTCCTCCATAATTTCCACCTCATTTAGCATGTGTGAATGTTATTTTCTCATTTATTTTATTTTGGCTTAATAAGTGCAGTTTCCCATTAAACTTGGAAAAGTGGGTTTGAGTTAAAACACATTTCCTTCCTAAAGTGTGTCATAAGTAGAAATTTGAGGGTGAGAGGTATGTGGTACAGTTACTTCATACCCCATACAACTTCTCTGTTCTTACTTATTATAATTCAATTACAATTTTACAATTTTAGGCTGCAAATCTAAAAATTAAAAAATCTGCATACATGACCTTACCAAATTCAAAATTTTTGTGTGATCTAATTATGATAATACTCATTGACTCTAAACATAGGACTCTTAGGCCTGACATCAGTAGTAGTCGACTTTGAGGTAAAATTAGGAAAAAACTCAGATTCTAGCGGGGAGATAATAATTAATTGAGTAAAACCTCTGCAAGTGTATAACTTGTTGGCAGGTCCAAACTCCCCTGAAGCTGTCAGACTCAATATTGACTCAAATTCATCAATAGTAGCATCCTTATTTCATTCCACGACATTGGAATACGGAGTCTGAAAAATGATGAAAATAAAGTAGAGTTCAAAAACTCTATTAGACTAATGATATACGATGGTAAAAATGTCTTACGGTTCATCCTTAGGCATGGAAGTCTTCTCATTATCATCGGGTGCCACTCCGGTGATCAACGAGTCTCATCTGAAGTAGATTCTATAAGAAGAAGAGTTTTTCTAGAGTTTTCCCCTTGGAGGGAGTTTTGCCCCTAGCGAGACCCTAATTTTTTATTGTCCTCTATTATTGCTATTTTATTCTCTCACTATTTTGACATTAAAAGCTCTAACTAAAAATTTCAGAAGAATAACTAAGTTCACAAGCAAATATTAAGGTTAAGGAAAATTGGAACTAATAATTTTCCTTTGAATTTTACCAACATAGTGTCAATAAAGGTGAACAATAAGGCATACGGAAAAGATCATCTTGTGGAACCCTAAAGAAAGGTTTTACTTGTCAAGGGAATCACTTACTGGAAGAAAAAGAAATAGAAGGCCACTAGATTTGGAAGGAGGGCTATAATGAAGAAGATCAAGACTACATCAAGCTCTCTGTCAAAGGAAGGCTTGAGAGGAGACCTGAACGTTATCATACTTGGAAGATTTTATTGAAAGACATCATTGAAGAAGCATGATATCAAAGAATCTCCTTGGTATCATTCATCACTCTTGAAAGTTGTTGTTGGAGAGTCTGAAGCATCTTTCAAGGAAACTATTGAAGTCTCTTCAAAGGTCTTGAATACATCAAAAGAGTTGAAGACATTGTCAGGAAGAGGAGAATCTTGGTTATCAGTATCATATTATTACTCTATGTGGGAATCTATTGGTCATATGGTTCTTTCTAAGGAGGAAGTAGTAAGCCCTTTGAGCATCAGTCTACCTAGCATGAAGAAAAGTTGACATGGCACTTGTAAGGCAGCAAAATTATTGAATATATAACTAGAAATCATAGAGATTTAGCAAAGAGAAGACTGAAGAACTGAAAAATACAAGAAAGGGAAATAAAGGCAAAAGAAGGATCATAGTTGAATCGTGTAGCTTACTACACCTACCTACGGTTATGAAACCTTTAACTTAGAAAGGCATGATTTCATCCAGGGCTTCAGGAGAAGGGGGTTGTCACACTAGTCTAAGACTCTCTCAGTTCCGCTATCTCCTAAGGTGGCCTTGGGGGGTGGTCCTAAATGGAAAACTAAGTTAAAAGATACTGAGTTTCTAGGAGAGTTTTGAGTTAATAGATTGTAAGTATGTGGATTTATAAGCAAAAAATTGATATGGTATGTATCCAATACATAATTTAAATACTTCTTAATATGAAAACTAGTATTTCTCTTTAAAATGAAAATGTTTGCCCAAATAAAGTAAAATGTTTTCAGAAATGGAAAACAAAAATAATCTTACAGAAAAGTGAAACAAGAAAATGTTAGCACAGAATCTATTAGCAAAGCCTTTCCAAGATAAAAATGATTTTATGAATCAAGGCATGAGAAACATATTTATAAAAGAAACAATTAATGATCTATGAGAATGCAAATGAGATGATAGAAAAAAACTCTATTGTTAGACAAAGATAACAACATGCAATTAAGTTTACAACCAAAATAAGAGTACTTGAAAAGAAAATAAAGACTCATAAACCATTCATGAAATGATGATGTTAAACATAAATGGAGCCTAAAAAGTAAGCAGAATTTTAATTACCATAGAATTAAGCTAGTTATAAAGTTTAAGAATTTAAAATTAAACAAAATCTAAGTGCTTCATGAAGATAATATTTGCATGTGAATCTTTAAACCATCAAGATAGCAAAAAATTTGAGAACTTTGCAAGTAAATGTGATGAAATAGTGCTCTTGGTTTATTTTATTAATTAGTTCTAAAGCAAGGTTACAATTGAACTCTAATCCTCAGACCTCACCCTCGCCCAAATATTTGGATCTCACAATGAGGAGTTCATAGAGGTAGAGGGTCCCTAAAACGTCTATTCAACCAACTTAAGTTGGAGGTAAATTTTAGAGATGCAAGTCTAGTATGAAAAGTGAAATGCCTAAATGATATGAAAGTGAGTTTGCAAGTGCTATGTAAAAGATGGAGATGATTCAATTAAATATGCTTCATATTTAGAACAATAACTCAAGTTGCCATAAATTGAAAGTGTTATGCTTCTTTACTTGTAGTATATTGTGAAACTTATCCAAATGAGAAATAGATCACAAAACATAAGTAAGTGATGGCAAATGAGATTGCAAATTAAGAAATTAAAGGACTATGCGATTTGTGTTACTTCCCAATTAGAGCATGCATATGTGATGTGAAAGAAAACGGAAATGTCAAAACCACTAAGTCAATCTATCTACAAATTCTCTCCTTTGAAATGGAGAGATAGGGATGCCAATGGGTAAAACCCATGCTCCCACAACAAAAACAAAATTTTTTATTAATTTTACAAGAATGAAATGACCATGAGGCCTTTTCTAAACCAAGGAAAGTCTTTACAAATAAAAATTGAGACCATAGACTTTTCCTCAGTGAGAATTTCTAAGAACTCAAAATAAATTCAGACTTTACAATAGGAGAAGAGAAGCTAAGCCTCTTCTATGCCCACAACCAAAGAAGAGAGAGTTATCTTCCTCATTTGAAATTCAACCCAAAGGTCCTGCAACAACTTGTTAGTAATTTCTTGTAGTTGTCCACTCAAGCTGTCACAAGAAAAAATTCGAAAGAGGGCTACAAAACCAATCAAATATTAGATAGATAAAATTACAAAATATTTCACAACAATTTACAAAGGGCTAAGCCAAAGAGTTCGAGTAAACTCTCCTCTTTGCTTAGTCATCTTCAAGCTCTTAGATAGCAAATGAAAGCAATGAAGTATAATGTTTTAAAAGATATTCAAATTTAAAAGTATTCGGCTTGTATACAAGCTATGTCCCAAAACCCCTGCAAAACCACTTTGTAAGATAAGACTATGAAGGTTCAAAGAACAAATGAGAGCTCCTTTGAGAATGTATCAAGAGTGGGTTGGTCTCTCCAAAGACTTCCCCCAACACTTGATTCTTTGATCCCAACAAGATGTTCCCTCTACAAAACTTCAATCAAAAATTAGTTCCATATAGATCTAGAAATAAACAATGATAAGAAACTCTAGAGATTTATTTGAAACCAACTAGAGCATTCTATACCTAGAGCATACTCCTAAATCAAATGTCAATGTAAGATAGCTCTACATTAACAAATCTACAAGAGCATATGGAAACAAATTAGATCAAAGCATGAGTAAAAGGAATTATACCAATGATCAACAATTCATCACACTCCAAAAGGAGGAACACCTCATGAATGAAACCCCAAAGTCTTTATTGATATTTCTGAAAGTGTACAAGGCAGCAGCGCTTCTGCAAGCACAATAGCTAGTAAACAATGATTACAATATGAGAGCCCATGGCTCCATTATATAGAAAGTTGGGAGCAAATCCCAATGAAGAACCATATGTCAAGTGGTGAGAGGGAGGAGATCTCAAGGCAAATTCGAATTTGGTAAGTGGAGCTCCAATGCCAAGTGTAAAAATCGAATTCTGACAAGTGGACATCATTTTCTTCTTCCCTTATGTGCCAAATTCGAATTTTATGATGGAATGACATGTGTATATGGTTGGTAACCCATGTGGAGACAATTTCCCACAAAAATCTCCACCAAATATTCTCCCAAATCCTCCCAAATATGCACTAACTTCACAAATTCGAATTTCCAAGTAAGCAACTCTCATATAATGCCGGAAATTCAATTTTATTTGAGCACATGTCTTTTCCTTGATTTTAGGAGTCCATATCACCTTGGGACTTCACTTTAACTCCTCCATAATTTTCCACCTCATTTCCACCTCATTTAGCATGTGTGGATATTTATTTTTCTCCATTTATTTAATTTCTAGCTTAATTAATTGCCAGATTTCCCACTAAACTTAGGAAAAGTGGGTTTTGAGGGTTCAAAACACATTTTTAACCCCTCAAAGTGTGTCATAGTAGAAAGTTGAGCGTGAGAGGTGTAATTTTGATTACTCATACCCCATACAACTTCTCTAATAACACTTATTACAATTCAATTATAATTTTTATTGCAATTTTCGACTTGCGGGAAATCTAAAAAATTAAAAAATCACTACCTAGACCTAACCAAATTCCACGAAATTTTTTGTGTGATCTAGTATGGTAATATACATTGACTCTAGACACTAGGAGTCACCCAAGGCCTCACCATCAAGCCGTACTCCGGCTTTGGGGTAAAATTGAAGAAAAAAACTCAATTAATTATTAACTCCTAGTAGGGAGATGATAATTAACCAAGTAAAAAAAAACCTCCCAGAGTAATACTCACTTGTTGGAAAGGTCCCAAGCTACCTAGGCCTGTTACAGACTCAATACTGACTCAAAACTCATCATTACTAGCATCACTTATTACAATTCCCCGTAGGGCGTGGAATCTGGGTACAAGAGAAAATGATAAGAATTAGAAGTAGAGTTTAAAAACTCTATTGAATTGATGATATCTGATGGTACAAATGTCTTCTGGTTCATCCTTGGGCATGTAGTCTTCTCATTATCATCAAGTGCTACCTTAAAGGTCAAATGTCTTTTTGAAAGGAAAGCAATAAGCTTGTTGGCACATCAAGTAATGGAATATGTTATTGGTGAAATTATTAAGCCTAGCAAAGACAAGGATCATGAACTAGCGAAGTACAAGAAAGGGGAAGTAAGAGCACGAAGGATCATCATTGAATCCATTAAGGATCCTCTTGTTCCATTTGTTGCAAATTTGAAATCTTCTAAGGCTATGTATGACAAGCTAGTGAATTTGTACTCTGTAAGTACATCAGGACAAAAGATGACTTTGAGGAATAAGTTATATAGATTGAAGAAATCAAAGGATGAGGACATGGCATCATTTCTAATGAAAATATCTCATTTAAGAGATCACTTGTAGCAGCTTGGAGGGGCAAATTTTTATTCGGAAATGACCATTTATATACTGAATGCATTGCCATCGGAATGGAGCAGCATTGCAACAAGCATCTACTCTAAGAAAACCTCAACTCCTTTTGATGAGTTGTGGACTCAATGCATCTTGGAAGAAACTAGGATCAAGGCAAAGGATGACATTAGATCAGATGAACAGTCTCAAGCCTTTATAGCTAAAGTCAAGAAGTTGAAGAAGGGAAAGTTTGGGAAGTCCAAGAAGAAAGATATGTCCAAGGTTCAATGCTTTAAGTGCAATGAGTATGGACACTTTAAGAGGGACTATCCAAACCAGTTGAACAACAAAAGAAAGGAAAGAAGCGAGGATCACATGGCTGAGGAAATGGGAGAACCTGAGAAGAAATTGAAGAAAGAAGATACGAAAGATCTTTACTATTAAAGAAGGCAGCTTGTTTGTCGATTTCTTTGTAAAGTTGGTTTTTCCTTTAGGATTGTATGCATTGTTGTTTACTATAGAAGAATCTTGATTTTGTATGGCATCATAGATAGAAGCATGTGATAGTAGCATACCTAGAGTTGCTATATAGAAATCATCTAGTCTTTAAGAATAGAGAGATAGACCATTTTTCATATTGTTCATCCAAGGATTATCTAACATTATGTTAGAGGTAGCCATCTTGCTAAGATGAATCATCATCCTATAACCACCATCATTTTGGAAGTTCTTGGGAGAAGCATTACGACAAGGTTAGTATACATTCCATATAGCAATGAAACAATACTTTTCAAGGGATGAAGGAATGCAATGGGTCAAGTTGCAGGCTCATTATGAGACACATAGCTAGATGATGGAGCATAGGAATGCACATTGAAAGTAAATCTTGCATAAGATTCATATGTGAACAATCTTCTAACATGCTTTGTATGATTATGTGATGTTTAAAATGGAAGAATTTGACTTACTCAAGGATAAATAAAGAATTAATACTTTCTCATCCAATATAATCTCCAGTAGAAAAGCTCTAACTTGGTAATCAAGTTCGATCCTTGACCACTTTGATGCTTTAAGGAAGACTCATATGGAGATGGATTATGAGGATGTTGATTGGATGAGAATGTCCTCATGATGAGGTAAGTCTAATTTTATATTATTGGTTATCTGATTAACATATTGTTTTGCTACCTAGAAATATATTGCAAGAATATATAAAGAATGTTGAAGCAAGCTCAACATGGGATACCTGGAAATTATGAAGTCAAGATATATTCACCTTGGGATTGAAAGGTAGCAATGTGAGAAGATAACTTGAAGGTCATGTTCATACAATAACAAGAAAATCACTTTCATGCAGAAGCTATGATCAGCTTGAAGTTTTAAGAGGCTCAATATAATTCCTTCATCTATAATGACGAGATGAAAGTGATGTGCAAATGACCTGGATTCTTTCACTGAAATGAAGACTGAAGATGGCCCCATGATACCTTGGAAGGAAGCAAGCTCGATAGTAGAGATGCAAAGAAAAGAGGGATCCATGCAACTATGAAAAACAAGTAGTTGATACTCTTATGAAGACAAGCCCCAAGGCTCCTGGTATTGACTTCCCAAATAGAAGGGAAGTCTGGAATCTCCTCTAGATTTGAGAGTGAGTAAAGGAGTCTCCTTGAATAGGAGCAAGGATCTATTCTCTATGTAAAAGGGAATAGGGATATCCTCTCTGATTGAGAGAGAGTGATGTTGGACATCACTAGTGCATTATCTTCTTCATGTGGCATACACTTGACTAGGACTAACAACCATAAGTCTAAGTGAAGGCTTTGGAGAGAGAATGGTGGAGGATAGGATAGGCATTTGTGGTTTCCTTGAGGATAAAGCATCCAAGAAAGGAAAGGGATGGACACTCTTTGACGATAGGACAGGTGTCCAAGATAAGAGTGGTCGTAGACGACTAATATTCTTTGAGAATTCAAGAATGGATGTCCAAGATAAGAATAGTCCTAAAAGGACATACCTTGTGAAATCGTGCCTAGGGAGAAAAACATTGCCAGAAATTTTACTAGACTATCCTTTTAGGGAGATGCATGTTTGAGTGTATCTTTACTACTCCATCTAGAATGTAAAGGAATGCTTCAGGCTTTTAGCTCCATTAAGCATTTCAAAGCAGCATCCAGCAGATTAGAATGTTGTGAAGTTAGACGGAAGTAAGTCTTTTATTTGGTGAATGGCTCTGATCGATATCAATTTACCCAACTCCTATATTCCATTCTATTTTTGCAGCTTTTTTGGACCTTTATGAATATCTTAACTACCACAACTTCTGACTTTTTAAAGTTTAAATTTTAATCGTAATTACTATTTTAGATGTTTTGTTTAAAGTTGAAAAATATACAAATTGTCAAATTCATATATATTATAACTTATAATTTATAATTTATAAAAAATAGCATTATATATGATATATAAATTATAATATATATTAATATAAAAATACCCCGATGAACCCACGCACCCTGTTTCAAAAAATGTCGTCCCCATCCCCGAACCCACGTTTCATGGCAACATAGGTTGTCTCATTTGAAGCAGATTCTATAAGAAGAGAAGAGTTCATGGATTTTCCAGTTGGAGGGTTTTTCCCTGACTTGGACCCTACCTTCAGTGTCCACTATCTTTATTATTTTTCTCTTGATATTTGTTTGATGAAGAAGATCTAATAAAGAAACACAAGAATAATAATGTTCACAACCAAGTATTAAGGTCAAGGAAATTGAAGTAATAAGCTGCCACATTGCATTTTCCAACAATATCCCAAGGAACAAATACATTTTCCTGAAATGTTATCTTGGTAGGAGTCATACGTAAAACATACAAGATAATTTTTTGAAATTTAAGAATTGCACACCAATCATACCAATATCAAAGATGTGGAGTTGCCAATATATTTTGTGTTAATTGACAACAGTTAGCAACACGATGCAGCAAATTGAGAGGGAGCTACAGTACGGATGTAGCAGTGTCAGTGACAGTGACATGGGCAGCAGTACAGAAATCATCGGCGTAGTGGATGGAGGGCAGCAAGCCAAGCATCAACAATGCAGAGACTGATGTCGAGATCAGGCAATACTTGGTGTGGATGTATTGCTAGAGCATACTCCTCACTAAGAGGGACTGTTGAGATTTTGAGGTAGCATCAGGTGTGCTCTAGCCCTGAAATTTTGTGGACGGACTAAGACACACGAGACCTCCAAAGCCCAGAAAGTGTTTGGAGAAATTTCATCTGGTGTTGAGGTTATTCTAATAATTATTTTTTTTAATGAGGACCTTAAGTCTAACTTAGGGAATTAGAAAAATTAAAGTGAATTAATTAAACACATGTGATGAAATGTTCTAAGTGACGTGGATCAAGCAGTCTTTTAATTTGAGTCGTCAATTAGAGATTTACATCACGGTCGTTGGTTTTCCAACGAGAAAAGTATAAAAGAAAGGCTTGGGGTCAGTTGGAGGACACACACATTGGCGAAGCACTGAAGCTAAGACGAATTTTTGGGGCGGGGTTTTGCTGAGAAATTCGAAATGAGTTTTGTTAAAATTTGGGTACCCGAGGACAAGTGGTTCCCTAAGGCTTTGATCTTTGGCCTAGGGAAAAGTGTCCAAATTTATTTGTACTTTTCTCCTAAAGTAACTTTATAAACGATAAAGTTACATTCTAATTTTAAAGTGACTTTATTAAAGTTAATGAAAAATTAAAAAGTGAAAAAGTGACTATGGAAATAAAAGGCTAAGTGGGTCTTTATTTAAGTGAGTGAGTTAAAAAATAGAAAGTGAGAATTAAATGCACATTTATTCTCATCCCTAGATCTAAATGAATATCAGCCATTTGATCTTAGGGTTACCCAAAAGGCCACTTGGAGTAAACGCAGAGAAGGGGAAGAAAAGATCAATTCGTTCTTTCATGAGCTATTGAGAGAAAGAGAAGAGAGAGCAAGGAGAAAATTTCTTAGCAGTGAGAAGTTGAAGGAGGGCAGCAAGAAGACTTTCAGCAAATCCATACAGCAACATTTATTAGCATGCATCCCAAGGCAAAATTTGTATAGCAGGAGTTAGGCACGATTTCCAAGGAGGAAAGGCACGAACTAATTGGAAGATGGCAATAAAGATTAGTGATCGATTTGAGACAGCATTTTGGCATGAAAAACCGAGAGAAGGACTGGCTGAATTTCGCACGGATTTCGGAAAGGCACAACTAACTTTAGCACAATTGACAAATTGGCACGAATTTAATTGTTGTACAAATCGTAATAATCCCTTATGGGTACTGCTTTTGGCACAATTTTCGACATTCATACAAAGATTTAATGTTGTTATTTATTGTTGTAATTTATGTTTATCAGCACATTTTCCAAGGTATTCAAGCACTAAATCGAGATGTTGTAAATTGTGGTTGTTGGAATTTTTACTCATGATTTAGCTTATAAAACATTTTTAGAAATAAAGAAGAGCTTCAAACTCGATTTTCCCCAAGAGTTGTAGGTGGTTTTTCCAGAGTCACATTGACCAAAAATACTGTGCTATTTTCGTGTGTCGTCGTCATATTTATCGTGCTCTTATTTCAGCATTTTCTTAACAATGGTGAAATCAAATTTGTGTTTTCGCAAAATATCGTTCATTTATTTTGGTAGTTTTATCATGTTCAAATTTAAAACTAAATGCATGGAGGATAAGGAACCGATAACCGCGTGGGTTGAAAATTTTCATGTATCGTAGCTATTGGCCGAAAGTGGCTTGATAGCAAAGTGAAAATCATAAAGACGATTTTTTATATACACGTAAAACAAACTTTTGCTTCACGGATTTGAAATTTCATTTTGTTAGGAAAGTGAAACATGTCGTTAGGTTTGAGGGTGGCAAGACAAGTTGCATGGGCAGAGAAAACTATTAAAGGTATTGAGGGAAAGAACTAAAGCATCTTTTGGGGAAGCAAAAGTCTCTGGGCATTATGGCAGCACCACACAAGACCCAGATGCAGAATCGTCGACCTCAGACAAGCATCAGAGTTCAACAAAAATAATGTTAAGGCAAAAAGATTGATTCTGGATGGAGTCAAAGATCATGTCATTCCTCATGTGAGAGGAAAGACTTATGCACGTGAAATGTGGACAGCCTTGACCGGTCTATACCAGAGCTCAAATGAAAATAGAAAAATGGTCCTTGCTGTCACACAGAATATCTAGGCACCACGACAATGGCTCAAATCAGGGGTGACGGGTTAATGAATGGCGAGGAAAGATTTAAAAGATTAGAAAATGTCGTTAAGACCAAGAACATAAAAACTCTATCCTCGGCAACGGCGCCAAAAAATGTTGTCACACAGAATGTCTAGGCACCGCGACAACGGCTCAGATTGGGGGCTGTCACCCTCATCCCCAATCTCTCTATCTAAGTTGTCTCCTTGCAAGCTAAGGGAGGTAGACCCTAACTAAAATGAAGAAGGAGAACTGGTTGAAAACCAACCAATTCAGGAGACAGTTAAATGACCAAATACTTGTTAAGGCTAACGAGATTATATAGATTCAATTAGACATGAAGTTTCCGAATTAAAATGATATTCTAAATAATTCCAATTCAAAAATATATTTTCCTATAGTCAAGTTTTAGATATTAAAATTAAAATTTCTCCTTTGACTATGGAATAATTTAGATCAGAAACCACTTCCAAAAGAAAAACAACTTCAAAACCAAAATCCCTAATTTTAAAAGTTAAAAATTTTATTTTTTATTTTTTATATTTTATATATTTTTTGAAAATTTTCTAAAGTTAAAAATTTAAAACTCTTTTGGCCTCTTTTAATTTTTTAATTTTAATTTTAATTTTTTAATTTTCTTGTCTAAAGTTAATGGAACTATTAATGGAACTAATAAATAAAATAAATAAAAATGAAATATTTATATAACTAACTAAAGTCCAACAAATGAAAAAAAGCTAAGGATAATTTTTTTTTTTTTAATTTATTAAATTTTAAAAAAAAATAAAAAAATTAAATCCTAAAGTTAAATCAAAAAAATTTAAACGCTACCTAAACTAAACTAATCTTCAGATAAAAAAAAAAAAAAATATATATATATATATGAAATCGAAAGTCTAAAATTTAAACTAAAAACAAAAATAAAAATTTAAAACTAAAACTAAAACTAAAGCAGATTCAAAAAAAAAAATCTGAAGTTTAAAAATCTAAAATCTGAAATCGTGAAGAAAAATTTGGATCTGTCATACGTTTTTTTTTTTCTTGTATGTGCAGTGAGGGATGGCGTACGGACAATGTGAGGAACCGCTGCAGCAGAGATGGGAAGGAGACGGTTTGAGGAAAAGGAAAACGTACCAATCGTACGTACAACAAAAGAAAAAGGACAGACAGTAGCGGATATCTCACAGATTTAGAAGCAGAAGCAGAGACTGTGGCAAAAATTGGTGATGCAGAGAAATCATGTGAGGAAATTCGGACAGCCAGCATACCAAACAAAAAATTTGCAGGCACACTGGTGCATAAATAATTTTGAATTTCTCATTTTCCCAGCAAAATCTGCAATTATTTAATTTTTCAAACAAAGATCAAGCCTAGATCTGCAACCAGATTTGATCCCAAGACCAGATCTTACCCTCCAAGGCCTAGATCTCGCTCAGATTTGAAAAAATTTCTGAGAAATCTCCCAATAGAACCTGCACAAAACCAAAAACCAGTAAACCCATAAAAACTAGAAATATGCACAGGAAACCCCAAAACCCCAGTGAGCTAAAAATAACGATATTTACAAATCTATATTGCTATTTTACAGATCAAAACCCTGATGGCCAGATTTAAATCATTCAGCACAATTAAAAAAAAAAAAAATTAAGAGAGAGGCACAAGCCTTAAAAGGAACCCTGCAAAAAACGGAATTTAAGATAAGCCCGGGGAATTAGATCCGAAGGGCTCTTCAGATCTTATTTCCTTGGGAGTCAGCTGGTCCAAACTAGGACTTCTCCAAACGCCCAATTCTAAATCTGGAAGATTTCTGCAAACTTAAAGTTAAACTGTCAAATTAATAGAGAAATAGTGATAAAACATAAAATTTTCAAGAGCTAGAGATAATTGTTAACTCGATCCAATTAATATTCTTACCCTAGATCCAATAACCTATGTAAGATACATGTGCAATAGATTACTCTGCAAGAGCCATTAATCAACAATCCATTAAAATGATCACCAGCAAAATATTAAGAACAAGTTTACCAAAAAATGCTGAAGAGGAACACCACCATCAAAATAAAACCCCAAAGTCTTCGTTTATATTATTCCAGAAAATATTACAGGAGAGCTTCAACAGCGAGTGCACGATCCAGAGATTGGATGATTGAAAGACTGACAGAGGCCTCTAATTTATAAGATAAAATCTTCAACGACTAGTTTGGTTGATCCATGTCAAAGTAATCTTGACTGTCGAAAAAGATTTAATCATCTTTTAATCTCGACCGTTGAAATTACAAATTTTTGAGGAAATTCGAATTTATCATTTAATTCCATTTTAATTAACTCAAAAATAATATTTTTGAGTTAATTACCTCAAAATTTTGACTTTGACTTAACCACCAAAGCCCAAGCGTCCAAAATTTATCAAAATTTTCAATATTCTTTTGGCCTAGGACCTTTAAAAATTTATTTTTCAGGGACCCACGAATTTTGTCTTTGAAGAATTCTAAAACACCTAGGACTTCAAATTAATTAAATTTCTGGCTTACGATTTTTAATTTAATTTGGCCAAAAAATGTAATTAATGGACTGAGAGGGGATTTAATTACTTTTCCAACTCTCTTTACATAAGATAAAACATTTAGACACATAAAGGGAGAATACTCATTCGTATAGACCCTCAAGTAGCTATCCAATTATGCGACTCAAAACATGATCTAGTAGACCAAGCAACTTGTAATAAAATAATCTAGCCAATTAGCAAGGACTATTCCCAAACTACTTTTACAAAGACTCAATAGAAAACACTAGGACTCACTTAGCATCTTGATGACAAAATCCACCCTAGCTTTGGGGTGAGGCTGGAGGGGAAAACTCTGCCGATCACTTGTGTTGAGAAACACAAGTGAATCAGTGAGACGAAAAACCTCCTAGGATAGAAATCATCACCAAAATACTAGACTTACCTAGGTTGTTACATACATCGTGGTCTTACTTAAATAATTTACATCATAAACATGCAGAATGGGTTTACATCTATGTTGCCTTGTTTGTGGGGGCCAGGATGGAGGGGACAAGGGGACGCGAGTTTCCGGAACGGCTAGAGTGCACCCCCAAATTTTTAGGGGACTGCGGGTTAGGGACGGCAAGTGCGGCAACTATTTATTATATTTATTATTTATTAAAAAATTAAAATTAAAATAAATTAAACATGAATCAAAATAAATAAAATACTAAAATGATAAATCTAAAGACTAATACTAATAGTCTAATAGTATCTAATCGTCATTGAAAATTGTGCATCACAAAAACAAATTTCGTCATCATTGCATAACTTAAGTACTATTAGTTTCATACAACTTACAACCTACAATCTACTACTGTCTAATATCTACATAATCATTCTATGATCATTGATGCATGATGAATCATTTCAAAATTTAAATAGCAGCTAAAGCGTAAAAGTAAATAGTACTAAAATTTAATAAAGATGTAAACATGAACAATTCATTAAAATTTAAACATAAATCTCAAATTAAGAGTCTAGAAGTAGAAAACCATGGATTATAAATTTATAAATTATAGTCATAGACTATAGTCCAAGAACCAAAATGACAAAAATTAAAATTTAAAAATAATAGTCACTAGTGTAGCTGCCAAATGGTAAAACGGTAAACCGTAAATGTTTTAAGTCTGATAGGTATATGCGTTAGCCTTTAGATTAGGGTAAATGTAATTTAGGAATTTACATTTTTTTTAATTTAAAATTTTGAATTTTATTAAAATTTGTTTTAATTTTTTTTTTTAATAAAAATGAAATATTTTAATAATTTTTTAACTTATGATTTGAAATTTTATTGGGGACGTCCAGAAGTTCCTGATTCATCGAGGGATGTTTTGGAAGTCCCCAAAAAGTCCCTGAATTTTCGAGGGATGGCTAGTGTAATAACCTTGCTCCCAGAGTTCTAAGATTTGTACCTATCTGAACTTAAGTTTAAATAAAACAGATCAAATAAAACATTGTAATGGTAAAAATTGAAATTTCAGCTTGCATAATTAATCTATGCGTAGAAGAATACCTGAAAATCAGCACAAATTTACGAATCCTGAAGCGGCTGAAGATTCGCTGGTGATGTCGTGAACAGAACAGATTCCGGGACAATCGAATCCTCCCAGCCAAATCCGGGACCAATCCCAGACCCAGAGGATGTCTCCTCTGCCCCCGTGCCCAGATTTCCAACAACAAGAGACTCCTTCCCAACCCTGCAAGCCGACATTTCCTTCTCACTTAACCAGAAATCATTTCTTTTCCTCCAAAACATCCCCCCCTTCTCCTCCATATCACCTCCTTTAAATAACCTCCCTCCACCGCCTCTTACTTCCCGAGGTCTTATCCTTATTAATGGTGATATTTTATGTATTTATGGTGGTACACTTTTCATTATATTTGGATAGGAATATAATCTAAACAATCTTCCTCCACCGCCTCTAACCTCCCGAGGCCTTATCCATCCTTATGTTCACATTAAATGTTGTTATGGTGGGTGATCCACATTAATGTGAGTACGTATACATATTTATAAAGGTGGGATTTTATTTAAGTACTTTTTAATATAAATCTTTAATATTGCATACTCATTTTTAACTTAAAGATTTATTAACTTAAAGATTTAACTTTATTATTTCATTTCTTTTATTACCTTGTTTCATAAAATTTTATACTTAGTTGAATTTAATATAAATCTGAAATCTTAATATTAAGTTCCCAATCTATGAAATCTTGATATTAGTAGGTAGGTGTACTAGTGCGATGTGGGCGGTATAGGCAAGTGTAGCTATCAAATGCCTATATCGTTCACATGCTAATATCATTTTGTATATACTTGGGAATGAATTCGTTACGACTAGGGGACGGCCTTGAAGTCCCCAAGTCCCCGATGGAGTCCCCAGCAACTTCAGAACGTTTCCGACGAGTTCCAAAGTCCCCAAAACGTCGGAACGGAGGGAACGACATGAAATTATGGCGGGGACGGGTCCCTGTGCAACATAGATTTACATCATTTATAAAAATGTCGGCTGCTGATGAAATCTGAATGGCATGAACCTCGAACATGATGAGTCCCATTTGAAAAAATGGGGGTGTACTGCTATGGGGTCATTGACAAAGTGTGGTCATGAGTCAAGGAGAAACTAAAGGCCATTTAAAATGGCTAAGACTGATAGTGCTACAGCATACCTCACAAAGATCACTTCAGTGAGAGATGAGTTGGCAGTCATAGGTGAGACCATTGCACCCGCTGAGTTGGTGAGGATTGCTTTGAATGGTCTTCAAAAGACTTGGGAGAGTTTTGTGGATGGCATTGTTGCACGGGAGAACCTTCCCGGATGGAAGAGGTTGTGGGATGATTGCATTCAGAATGAGATCAGAAAGAACCATCTTGGGGCAGCCAAACAGGTGGAGGAGGACGACAATGTGACATTGTTGGCAAGAGGAAAAAAGGGCAAAGCAAAGAAGCAAGCTTCCACTAGTGGAGGCAAAGGCAGAGGTAAAGGCAAGCAACAAAACAAAGAAAAGGACTATTCCAAATTCAAGTGTTGGAATTGTCAAAAGATGGGACACTATGCAGTTGTGTGTCCAGAGAAGAAAAACAAGAAGGGGAAAGAGAAAACCATGGCAGCTTATGCAGAGATAGAGGGCTTCTCAAAGAGCTTTGATCGGGAGTTTGGGTTCATAGCTTGTGAGGCCTCCAGTGCAGGATCACATGCCATACAAGTTCAAAGGGAGTGTGCACTCTCCACTACTAGCAGAGCATCTTCTAGCATTTGGTATGTTCACAGTGGCGCTTCTCGTCATATGACAGGAGTGAGGGAGTACTTCTCAAAGCTTTCAGAGTGTGATACTGATATGGAGGTAGTACTTGGTGATGACAACATTGTTAGAGTAATCAGTGTGGGGACATTGACATTTGATAGGGAGCCCAAACCTCCCTTGAAAGTGTCAAATGCTCTATATGTGCCTGGAATGAAGAAGAACCTGATATCTGTCTCAACACTTGAGGACAGAGGGTATGAGGTGTTGTTCAGGAGTGGACATGTGCTTATATATCCTAGGGGAACTCCAGCTTCTTCAACTAGAGTGATTGGTGTGCGCCATGCTAAGGTGTACAAGTTCTCATTTCAGCCCCTGATGGCATTGAGTAGCAGCACCTGATATAGGACCAACCACAGATCTAGCAGTTCAGAGTTATGTGAGATTTGGCACCGCAATATGGGGCACATGTACCATGGGGCCTTGAGGACATTGCGGGAGATCACCACTGGTGTGCCAGATTTTAGTTTTGATCACGTTGATGTATGCAGAGAATTTGCTATGGGGAAGATTGCCAAATCTCCATTTCCCAGCAGTGACAGCAGAGCAACAGGGATCCTTGATTTGATTCATTCCGATGGGAGTGGTCAGGTGTCTCATGTATCCTTGAGTGGTTATGAGTATTATGTTTTATTCATTGATGACCACTCCAGGAAGACCTGGATTTATTTCTTGAAGACCAAGAGTGAGATCTTCAAGTGGTTTCAAGAGTGCAAAGCTCTTGTGGAGACCCGGACAGGTAGGAAGATCAAGGTCCTCAGGTCAAACAATGGAGGTGAGTATACCCTTGGTGAGTTTGTTGATTTTTGTGCTGAGGCAGGCAATAGGAGGGAGTTCACATTTCCTTACAAACCCCAGCAGAATGGGGTGGCAGAGAAGAAAAACAAATCCATTGTAGGGGTTGCCAAAGCCATGCATCATGATCAGGGGCTACCTTTATTTTTGTGGGCAGAGGCCTGCAACACTGCTGTGTACTTGCAGAACAGGAGTCCACATCATGCCTTGGGGAATGTGATTCCAGAGGAGGCTTTTTCTGTGAAGAAGCCTGATGTTGGGCACTTTCGCATCTTTGGGTGCCTTACATATTCCTATGTCCCCAAGGAGAAGAGAACCAAGCTAGAACCTACTGCAGACAAGGGCATCTTTGTGGGTTATAGCGAGACCTTGAAAGCTTATTAGATTTATATTCCTACGAAGAAAAAAGTGGTTGTCAGACTGGATGTGAAGTTCGAGGGGGAGAGAGCTTTCAAGAGGTCACAAGAGTTGCATTATCTAGAGTCACCAAACCCTTAGGAGCAGTTGAGTCAGTCACAGGGATCCAGTGCTCAGAGTGCAGGAGGTCAAGGATTAGGAGGTACATCCATTAGAGTATCAGGTCCATCGGTGAGCACTGGCTCTTAGTCAAGTGAGGGGATCTTCGGGTAGCATGCAGGGTAGTTCGCAGAGCAGTTCACAAGGTAGTCCACTGATGGACAGTTCGCACGGTACTTCAACTTCTACAAGCACAAGTTCAGGCATGAGGTCAGTTGGTAGGCCTTCACGAGTTCAGGCTTCTGATGATGATGAGGATTCTTTCACTCCAGTGGGAGAAGTTTGCTCAGGGAAAAGGAAGCCCAAGTGGCTTCAGGACACCTTGCGCGAGGGCACATTAGTTGTTGGGCCAAAGAGACAGGTTAGTGAGAGTAAACCACCTGAACGGTTCTGTAGTTACATGGCATTGGTAACAAGCAATGTTGACTCCAAGCCTTCTATTTATGAGGAGGTAGCTAGCCAACAGGTCTGGAGAGAGGCCATGATGGAGGAGTATTCTTCTATTATGAAGAACGATGTTTGGGAGGTCGTGTCGAGGCCTGAAGGTAAATCAGTTGTTACTTCCAGATGGCTCTACAAGATAAAGCATGTTGCAAATGGCAGCATTGAGAAGTTCAAAGCTCGTTTTGTGGAGAGAGGGTTCTCACAGGTAGAGGGAGTTGACTATGAGGAGACCTTTGCTCTCATGGCTCGGTATACATCTATTCTCTCTAATATATCGATTGCAACAAAGATGGGTTGGAAGATCCACCAGATGGATGTGAAGACCGCATTTCTCAATGGCTTCATTTAGGAGGAGGTTTATATTGAGCAGCCGCAGGGCTTTGTGATGCATGGGAAGGAGTCCCATGTATGCAGATTGAAAAAGGCACTCTATGGCCTGAATCAAGCTCCTAGAGCTTGGTACTCGAGGATTGTTACATACTTGCTGTAGTTGGGTTTCACAAAGAGTGACGTTGATCCGAACATATACTTCATTGTGGTGGGTGAGGAGCCTCTCATTCTGGTGTTGTATGTGGATGACTTGGTCATCACTGGTGCAAAGAGACTTATTGAGAGTTGCAAGAGAGATCTTGCTTCAGAGTTTGAGATGAAGGATATCGGCTTGATGCATTATTTTTTGGGATTAGAGGTGTGGCAAGAGGAGGGGCATTTCGTCCTGGGGCAGGGGAAGTATATTGTGGATATTCTTAGCAGATTTCACATGGAGGACTGAAAACCCATGTCTACACCTACGATCATTAACTAGAAGAAGCTTCACGCTTCTGATTCCGAGTTGGTGGATCCTACACTATACAGACAACTGATTGGTTTATTGATGTATTTGGTCAACACTCGACCAAATATATGTTTTGCAGTTAACACTATGAGTCAGTTCATGTGTGAGCCCAGAAGACTGCACTGGGTGGCTGCAAAACACATTCTTCGTTACTCGCAAGGTAATGCGGATTATGGTTTGGATTATAGACAAGGTGATGGAGTGAGACTAGTAGGGTACACAGATTTAGATTGGGCAGGTTGTGCTTCTAATAGGAAGAGTACTTCAAGGTGTTGTTTTGGGTTGGGCTCGGCAGTTGTGTCATGGTTCAGCCGAAAACAACAATCAGTTGCATTGAGCTCAACTGAGGCAGAGTATATGGCTGCTAGTTTGGCTAGTTGTGAGGCCATATGGCTTCGCAAGATGTTGTTTGGTCTATTTGGTCAGGCACTGAGACCATAAGTGATTTACTGTGATAATCAAAGTTGCATAAAACTCACGGAGAATCCAGTTTTTCATGACAAGTCAAAGCATATCGAGATCAAATATCACTTCATTCGAGACTATGTCCAAAAGGGAGCAATCAAGATTGAGTATGTTTCCATAGATGAGCAGGTAGCGGACATTTTGACCAAATCCTTACCACGGGGCAAGCATGTCTACTTCAGAGACAAGATGGGAGTGGTGAGGAACATTTTTCTCGGTAAGAGGGAGTGTTAAAATTTGGGTACCAGAGGACAAGTGATTCCCTAAGGCTTTGATCTTTGGCCTAGAGAAAAGTGTCCAAATTTATTTGTACTTTTCTCCTAAAGTGACTTTATAAGTGATAAAGTTACATTCTAATTTTAAAGTGACTTTATTAAAGTCAATGAAAAATTCAAAAGTGAAAAAGTGACTATGGAAATAAAAGGCTAAGTGGGTCTTTATTTAAGTGGCTGAGTTAAAAAATAGAAAGTGAGAATTAAATGCACGTTTATTCTCATCCCTAGATCTAAATGAATCTTATCCATTAGATCTTAGGGTTACCCAAAAGGTCACTTAGGGTAAAAGGAGATAAGGAGAAGAAAAGATCAATTCATTCTTTCATGAGCTATTGAGAGAAAGAGAAGAAAGAGCAAGGAGAAACTTTCTGAAGAGTGAGAAGTTGAAGGAGGGCAGCAAGGAGACTTTCAACAAATCTGTACAGCAGCATTTATTGGCACGCATCCCAAGGCATAATTTGTACAGTAGGAGTTAGGCACGATTTCCAAGGAGGAAAGGCACAAAAATTGAGGAAGAGGGATAGCAGCATTCAACACGGAGTTCGAGGCAGATTCTGGGCACGAAAATCGAGAAGAAATGTTGAAATTTTGGCACAGATTTCGAGAAAAGGGACAGCAGCTTCAGCACAATTTTCGATGTAGATTCTAGGCACAAATTTCGAGGAGGATTGTTGTACAAATCCATACAATCCATACAGCCTGTTTTGGGCACAATTTTCGAGGCAACCGTACAGCATTTAATGTTGTTATTTATTGTTGTAATTTATGTTTTGCTGTTGGCACATTTTTTGAGGCAAAGTTCAAGCACAAAAATCGAGATAAGTTGTAAATTGCGGTTGCTGGAATTTTTACTGTCTTTCAGTTTCTCTGAAAAGCATTTTCAGAAATAAAGAAGAGCTCTCAAACTAGTTTTCCCCAAGAGTTGTAGGGGGTTTTTCCAGGGTCACATTGAGCAAAAATCTCTGTGTTATTTTCTGTGTGTGGCTGTCATATTTTACTGTGTTTTAGTTCTGCATTTTCCAGCAGTGGTGAAATCCTCGAATTTGTGTTTTCAGAAAATATTGTCATTCCCAGAATTTAGCATTTTTATCATGTTCAAATTTAAAATTAAATGCATGGAGTGATAAGGAAAACTGATAACTGGAGTGGGGGTTGAAAATTCTTCAAGTTTGTAGTGCAGTGAGGGGCAGAGATCGGCAAGGGATGATCTGATACAAGATCGAGGATACAGCAAGGCAGAGGGGCGGTGAGTACCAATCAACGCAGATCCAGCCAGGAGGACGCAATTTAGCCAACACCACGTAGAGACTACGCAGAGGCTGCGTAAGCACAGCCAAGGTGACACAAACCCAGCCAACGCAGCGCAAGGGCAGCGCAGCACCATCCAAGGTGACGCAGTTCCAGCCGGGGCAGCGCAGCACCAGTCAGGGTGACGCAGTGGGGACGCTGGCTAGTGAGGGCTGACGCAAAGGCTGCAGAGGCAGCGCTGATTCACTCCCCTCTCAGTATTTCCAACAGCATGGCACGAGTAGCTTTTATGATTGTTCGATTTTTCCTTTCGGCAACTCCATTTTGCTTAGGATTATATGTAGTAGTGGTCTCCCTCTTAATGCCATCTTTTCTACAATATTCATTGAATTCATTTGATTCATATTCAGTTCCATTATCGGTCCTCAATATTTTCATGTTCTTCCCTGTTTGTTTTTCAACCAAGGCTTTGAAAGAGCAGAACCATTTGAACACTTCGTCCTTCTTCTTCAAGAAATAGATCCATGTTTTGCGAGAGAATTCATCCATAAAAATTGCATAGTATAAGTATCCTCCTAATGATGTTAAAGGAAACATACCATATAGATCAGAATGGATCAATTGAAGGATGTTGGTAGTTTGACTTTCACTTGAGGGGAATGGTCCCCTTGTATGTTTTCCAACTGCACAACCCTGACAAACACCTTCATGATCTATGTTGAATTCGAACATACCTGTGACCATCTTCCTTACATACGGTAAGGCTTTGTAATGAAGGTGAGAAAACCTCAAGTGCCATAATTCGGATTGAAGAGAAGTATCACAAGTCGTAGCTCCCAAAGGACTTCCTCCAACCTGATAGAGACCTTCAACCCTAAATCCAAGTGTAAATGCATATTTCAGGTTCCTTTGCCAAATGCATACCTTCCCATCCACGAATGCTACCTTGAAGCCTCTATCTTCCATTGCAAAAATAGATATCAGGTTCTTTTTCAAATCAGGTACATACAATACTTCTTGTAGATGAAGGATTTGACCTTGATTCAAGTGAAGAGTAACAATCCCTATCCCTTTCATGAGGTAGGTGGCATTGTCTCCAAGTATGATTTCCAAATTAGTCTTCTTTTCAATCAAATTAGAGAGGGTCTCCTTGTACCCATTGAAGTGCCTTGAAGCACCACTATCAATCAACCAATTATCCAAAGTGTCTAGAGGAGAGGCAATAGTGAGGGCAGAAATAAGATAAAATTCTTTTTTCTTTTCTACGACATTAGATTCCTCATACCTGGAATTTCTCGACCTTTTGGGAGGTCGACCATTTCCATATCAAGCAACGGGAGCATTTCTCTTTCCTTTGTTGTTGAACCTGTTGTTCCTTTGATTGCCATTGCCTTTGAAATTGTTGCGGTTGTTGTTGATGTCATCATCTCGTGGAGTATCCTTCTTATGAGGAAATTCTCTAGTATAGTGGCCAAACCTGTTACAATTGAAGCATATTCCCTTTCTTCCTTCTTTGAATCCTTGCTTGAATCCTTGACCTTGTCTCTTTGGACCAACATTGTTCTTCCTCTTAGCATGAGTGGAGAATTCAGTGGGCTCATTTCCATTCGAAGGCTTGTCGCTCTCTTTCATCCTCGTCTCTTCTTGAGTGAATCTAGTCAATAATTCATCGAAACTAGGAATCCTGTCATTGTTAAGAATAGTGGTGTTAAACACATCCCATGCTCGTGGTAGACCTCCAAGGGCAATAAGGGTGAGCTCCCTGTCAAAAACAACTTCTCCAATAGATATAATATCATTCTTGATTTTGGTAATCCTCATGAAGACGGATTGAATAGACTCCCCTCTACCCATCTTGATGTCCTTCAGCTTGTTCTTGAGAAAGAGGATTTGGTTTGCATTGTTTGCTTTGAACATCCCAACCAACTTGTCTTACATCTCTTTAGATGTGGCTAAATCAGAAATGTAAGCAACCAAATGTTTTTCAATGGATTCTTTGTTGATCTTCTTAGCTTTGACCTCACCTTTCTTATACCTTGTCATTTGTAACCTTAATTTTGAACAGTGGGCAGTAACAGTATTGTTGATGTATCTCTCTATAATTGTACTTTGTATCTCAACCAAACTATTGATGAAATCTGATAGAAGAAGAAGAAAAATGATGGGTTTTCCCCCTTGTGGGGTTTTTCCCTGGTCTCCAACCAACGCTGGAGTCTCTATTTGTGTGTTTGCTTTTCTTTTGATGTTTCTCTTATTTTCATTGCATTGTTGATGATGTTGTTCTTTCTACATAATTGCATATGATGTGATGATGTTGTTCTTTCTACATAATTGCATATGATGTGATGATGTTATGGGCTGAATGAATATGTAAATGATGAAAAGTATATATAAATGCAATTATCAAAGCAAAGAACAATGAAGCCCTAAGAAAAATTAACATGGTATCAGAGTTGGGCTAGAAGAAAAGTCATTGACATCAACCCCCCTTAAGACACCATGATGAAAGAGGTGTTGAAGTTGGAGGCCTAAAAGAAAGCCAAGGCTTGAAGGAAACCCTGGGAAACGTTGTTTTAGCAAGAGGACTTAGGGTTTGGTAACTATAGCAAGGTTACGGTTTCGAAGAAACCCTTGAAGTATGGAAGACGAGCCTAGATATGATAAAGGTTTGATGTTGACTTGCAAATTAGTTTGTGCAACTTTGAAATTGTAGGGTCTGACCTTGCACATGAAAATAATTGTCTATGGTCATAGGGTTGAATCGCAGAAATCTTGGCCAAAGTTGCATGCTTGATAGGATGCTTTGTGTCGCTGGAAAGCTTCAACCACACACGTGGTCACCAGCTCCCTGCGGCTGTGACCTAGGGTTTTGTTAACAGTTCACCGATGAATTTGACCATTGTCTACAGGATTGAAAAACTTGACCTGGATTTGATTTGTCTATCTGGCTCCTCTCTTGGATGTTGTTTGGTTGTTCTTGTTGGATAGTCTCTTGAAGATTCAGTGTAACCCTAGATGGGCTAGTCTCAATTGGGCCTGACTATTGAAGAAGTCGATTCAAAATATTGAAGTCAGCATTGATATATGGATAACGAATAGCAGTGACTCTTGGAAGCTACATGAATAACTTAATAAGGTGTTGATCATTCCCTTTCAATCCTCGTTAAAGATAAGTATATTCTAGATTTATGTTATTTCTGTCACTACTCTTAATAACATTTATCATTTAGATTATTGCTTATTCTTCCTGCATGAATATTTGTGTATTTGAATGCTTCTAACTCCCTGATGAAGATATGATAAGCAAATCCTTCTTGAGGATCATCTGGATGCTAAATGGTGCAAGAAAAGAGAGCTAGTGGAGGAAGAGAAAAGCTAGTGTTGGAAGAAGTTGGCACAAGAAAAGGAACCTTACACAAGTTTATGCAAGTTGACAAAGTAGCTTAAAATCTGGAAGTTACAGTATGCAAGTACTACAGCTGCTAATCACAAATAAGTGCTACAAATTGTTGAAGGTTGATGTCTTGACTTAAAAAGGCTTCCCATTCAAAGGGAGAGACACTTGATGAGATCTCAACACCTACTATTTATTTGTGGTGGATGATCAAAAGTCCCATGACTACAAAATGAAACAATGAACATCTGATGTTATTAAAAATATGCCTTTGATTATTATGAACATCTAATGTTATCAAAATATGCCTTTGATTATTATGAGCTAATAATTCTTTGTTAACAAGACTAGTTTTCCTCTCGAAGCACTTTTATGACATGTTGGATTGCATTAATGGATTATTGTTATTGGATTTATGGATCTTTGTATGCACTCTGAGTTAGACAGAGTCTGGTCATAGTTGGGACAAAGACATCTTCATGAATTGTGATAATGTTGTTGTATGACAACTTGTGGTTAATGTCTCCTTGCGTAAGAGGGAGAAAGGATGAATATGGTATTCTTTTGTTTATATTATATTTTTTACTCTGACATTGTAACTCCTATATGAACAGGAAAACAAAGAATTGCTACTTTTGGTAATGCATGAGGCAGTGTGAATGAACTCTTCAGTGAGTTGTTTAAGCCGGTACTGGATACGAGCACTTTGATATGTTTTTGATCTTCAGAGAGCAGCATGAATTGACGGATGTGACTTGTTGACCATTGAAGATCACTTGAAGACTCCATGCCCAAGGATATGTGAGAGACTTCATGTACCACCATCAGAGGTTTTTAACTTCATCTTCTTCTTCTCATCTTCTTCTATATTGTACTCAGATTTCGCAAGCCCTGTGAGAATGTTGTAAAGTGATGCTAGTGTGATGAATTGAGTCATGCAACAGGCCTTGGTAACTTGGGACATTGTCGTCAAGTGAGTTTACTTTGGGAGATTTTTTTTACTTGGTTAATTATTGGTACTTTCTAGTACTTAATAATTCAACGAGTTTTTTCCTCCAAGCAATAACCCCAAAGTCAGAGTGCAATTGATCACTTGTAAAATTTCGCGAAATATGATTAGGTCTAGGGGTCAGTGTTTTAATTTTTAAAATTTCTCACAGGACAAAAATTTTAATAAATATAATTGTAAATTGTAATAAGTGTTGTCTAGAGAAGTTGTATGGAGTATGTGTCCTCAAAATTACACCTCTCCTCCTCAACCTTCTACTAAGACACACCTTGATGGGTAAAAAATAAATTATAGACCTTCAAAACCCACTTCTCCTAAGTTTTATGTAAAATGTGGCAATAAATTAGCTCAGAAATAAATTAAATGGAGAAAAATAAGAGAACTCCATGGGACAAAATGACATGGAAATGACTTGGAAATTAACCTGAGTCAAAGAGCAAGTCAAGGGGCAGTTAAGTGATGATTTGGCACATGACATCACATGAGAGATTGAGCACATGGAAAAATCGATTTTCTAGCTACAATTATGGAGTTCGATTTGGTGACATAGCACCTTGAGGATCTTCTCAGAGGTCAACAAGTATCACATGACATGTTTTGGGAGAGTTAAGTAGAGTCTCCACTCCACTTCAACTCCACCCATCTCTCACACATGGTAAAGGAACTTTACTCCAAGCTCCATGCAGCATCCAGAGAGGCCCATGCATTTCTTGGTGGCAGCTCAACACATGGCAAAGAGATGTGTCACTTCATGGCTTGATGATTGAGATTTGATGGGAGTTAATTCCCACTTGGTTCACACTTGGCATCCACTTGCTTGACATTTCTTGATGGAGATACGTTGGGCCACCTAACGGAATTTGATTTGGTTGGACTTCACATGTGTCTTTGGCTCTCACTCTTGGAATTCGATTTCTTTTTCTTGGGATCATCTACATCTACACTTGTCACATGGTTGCTTCATTGGGATTTGCTCCCATTTCTCTATTCAAGTGAGCTTTGGGCTCTCACTTTGTATTTTTGTAACGAGATATTGGGCTCAAGGAGACTCTGTTGGATTGTGTACCTGCTTTCAATTAATAAAAAAGACTTTGCAGTATTACATTGATGATGTTCTCCTTCTCTCTTTGAGGTGATGTTGTTTTAATTTGTGTTTCATATTCTATGCAATTTGAATTATGTTAGATATCATCTTGCCATTCATTGTGAATTAATATATGCGAGTTATCTTATGTTTATTTTTTATTTAGAGAAATATTCTAGGAGTGAGAAACATTAGGCGATTTTAAGAGGAATCTCTAGTTTTCTCACCCATTGTACTCTCTAATTCCTTTATGAATGCTAATATCTATTTCCAAGCGTGTAATTCTTTTGAAGTTTTTTGAAGGATTACTTGGGCGTCGAAGAAGTCTCCAATAGATTAACTCACTCTCAAGTTCAAGGATTTAAGGACCCAACCAATTTTGCCTCAAGGATCTCATCAAACGAAGTGCAAGAGGGGAGTTTCCTTTCTTCCAACCTACTAAGATCACATAAAATTCAATTCAATATTTTTCTTAGTAAAAAAATGTGATTTCAATGATTTTATGAACTATTTAGAGCATGATTTAGCTAGAAAAGTATGGAGTTTTACTTGCATAACTTGATCTAGTTCTTGTACACAATTGTTGGTCAAGGTTGTCATTGATGTCAATATGGCAATGTTGGAGATGGAAAATATTCTTGTGAAGTGTGAAGTTGCCTTAACCTTTTGCCTTAATCTTTTTATGAAACCCTAACCCTAATATTAGAATCTCTGACGACATTCACTTGGATTCTTAGAAATCCCATCTTCCTGACGTTTTTGAAAATAATGGTTACAATAGATCTCAAGGCATTAAAGCCTTTCGTAAGGCTAACAAAGTGTTGAGTAGAAACTCTGCCAAGGTGGATCCTACTTCCAAGGTCCATCTCCCGTTTATCCAAGGGACAACGAACAAAATTGCCCATGTCCTTAGAAGAAATAATATCTTCGTTTGTTTCAAACCTCTCTGTACTATTAGAAATTCTCTTGGTTCTGTTAAAGACCCTATTGACCGTAAGGACATGAAAGGAGTTTACATGATTCCTTGTTCCTCTGGAACTCCCTATATTGGAGAAACAGGTCGATCCATTAGACAGAGAAACCAAGAGCATGTTGCGGACATTAGGCACAATCGATCTCGTACCTCAGCTCTTGCTGAGCATGCGGAAAAATCTTGTCACCATGTTTGTATTGAAGACTCCAAAGTCATTGCTAAAGTTGATAACTTCCACCATAGGGAATTAAGGGAGGCGATCGAAATTGAAAGGCATGCTGAGAATCTCAACCATGATGATGGTTGGAAGCTAAGCAAGCGCTGGACTTTGATTCTCACCAAGTAAATATTTTTTATTCTATTCTATTCTATTATTATTATTATTATTATTATTATTATTATTATTATTTATTTATTTATTTATTTTTATTTTTAATTTTTTTAATTAATCTTTTTAAATATTAATAAAAAAATTAAAATAAAAATTAAACTCCCTTTTTAATGAAAATTTTTAAATATTTATTTTTCTATTAAAATCCTTTTTTATAATTAATTAATACTATTTCTAAACTATAATCATTTTTAATAACTAACTTTCTAATGGCTAGTCCTTAACAAAATCTTATTTTATAATTAATTTATTTATTAATTAATATATTTTTTTTTTGTAAATTTGGAAGTTCTATTCACATTAAGTATAAAAACACAGTATACAAAACAGCCTCAGATGCTGAAGACCGGAGTCAAGCACAATCGCTGTGTCAAGCCCACACTCAGGGAGGGGGATACAGGGGAGAATTGTTGAGTGGGGGAGACAGAAAAAACAGCATACCTACAGTAGACTGAAGCATTCAAGGGACTGGAAAAAAGATCTTTTGATCTCGAGAGCTGAGTGAGCCTCGTACAAACAGAAAACAACAAAAAAAACCACGAGAAGCAGAGAAAGTTAGGGACCCGAGGGGGGCTGCACATCTTCTTCGTCATTGAGATAATCCTCCACGCTTATATGGCGATCCGGGGTTCCTTCCTCTAGGTCAAGGAGATTGCAATGGGACGGACCAGCCTCCTGCGGGTTACCCTTTGCTTGAACTTCTTCCTTGATTCTTAGCTTCTGCTGGTGCTTCTTGACCGAGCTGCGTTTCAGCAAATCATAGTGAGGGGAGGAGCTGTCTACGAAGCGGAGGTGGTGAACCGCCCTCACATAAGCTTCGAATTTGTCAGACAGCGCATCCATTTTCCTTTCCAGCTTTTTGCTAACGTTACTTTGCTCCTGGATCGCAAGAGCCAATAAAGTTTTGTTGTGCCAGTGCAGATCAATGGCCTGGCTGTAGAGCTTTTCACGGCTCCTAGTGAGAGCGGGGTCAGGAATCCATCGGAAGGCGTTGTCCACCGTTTCCGAGGGGGTGGACCTGTGACGGGCAGAGGCCTCCGCCTCCAAGCCAAACAAAAGCTCCTGCACCGGCTTCGTTGTGTTCTCCGCGAAGGTGCGAACAACATTACAAGAAGAGGTCTCCGCCCTCGTGACCAAATGACAAGAGGGATTCTCCCAGTAAGTATGGCAACCGCGGTGAGGCTGGGGAGGAGGGTGGCAGCGACAGGGGGCCATGGAAGGTTGCCTGCTCAGAGAGGTGGAGGGAGGTGGCAGGAGCAGGAGGCTGTAACTACTGCGCGAGGAGAGAGGAGAACCCAATAGTGGAAAGCAATGAGGGATGAAGGCTAAGTGAGGGGACTTTAACGTGACGGGCCAAGGGGAAGGTGGAGCGAATGAACAGTTGTATCGCATGCGGGCAAGGGTGATGGAGGTCGGCTTGGAGAAATGGCCTTGTGTGGAGACGTACCAGGGTGAGCATACCAAGGGCGAGCCACCAAATCGATCAATCGTGTGAAGGAATACTATGTACCAGGTCATCATGATTGATAGGTGAAGGTGGTACTGACAAGACCACAGCCTTTTGAAGATCATTTTTGTTAATGTTGGTGCAAGCGATTTTTACCATTGGAGAATCAATTGAATGCCAGGCCTAAGAAACAAGTCTTTCCAAGGTCTTGACCCCTTGGTTGGCAAGGTAATCCGCCAACTTATTTGCCTCCCTTTTGACTGCCATGAAAGAAACCCCTCTCGCCTCCATGATACTAGCTTTGATTTTACGAAGGATTTTGTTGATACGCCAGCAGTTGGAAACGTGACCGACGTTGTGCCCTTGCTGAAGCTTCTTGCAATCTTGGTTAGCAAAATTTATTAATTAATATTAATTCTAAACCTTAAAAAAAATTAATAACTAACTTTCTAACGGCTAACTTTAACAGTGATTTCTTAACAGCTATTTTCGGGCAATGATGCATCCCTATTTATTCATTAAGATCGATTAACTTCTCCTCCTTGCCCTGAGGATGAACCACAATAGTTGGTTTGAAACGTCGACCAAATCCTAATGATGTGATTAATCCAAAAGACATTCATCTATATAATGGATCACAAAATTCTTAGATCTAACATTCTATTGAAACATTTAATATAATGTTGCCTCCACATCATGCATGTGCATTGTCAAACCAAGCTTTGAAACATTTATAAAATAATAGAATGTACAGCTAGTCGGCTCTCTCACCTAATGTGCCTCTTCAAAGGTCAGTCCGATTATAGGCTTGCCCAAATCATATACATACGCTAACCATTGGCAAATCTAAGGCAGGAACTCAGTGAAAACAATGAAGAAAGAAAAAGGTCGAGCTTTAGAATTATCTATCCATGGGAGCTTGAACTTGTCATACCGCAGACGACAGATCTGTGGTTTATCGTTGGACAAACTTAGACAGTCAAAACCTGTGGTTGCATTAAGGACCTACGTCACTTGTGGAGGGCTTGGACTCACCGGTTTCGCTGCAAAAATTATTGTGTCAGATTCGTTGTGCAAGACAAAGGGTTTATGGTGTATGTGTGCATGAATTTGATCCAAGGAACTTCGTATGAGTAAGCAGTGATCAGAGCACTAAATTTCTTTTGGGATAAGAAGATTACATATGCTTGGAAGTTGCAATAACACCTCGGATCTGTGGTTCAGACCTTAACTCTGAGATTGTTGCTACCATACCTCGGATTGCTGTGATTGTTGCATAGTGTTGAGATTTTGTGTAGTTGGGGTAGCATCGGGTGTACTTTAGCCCTGAAACTTTGCGGAGGGGCTAAAAAACACATCCACTCCAAAACCTAGAAAGCGTTTGGAGAAATTTCATCTAGTGTTAAAGTTATTCAAATAATTAATTATTTTAATGTATTCCCTAGGTCTAAACTTAGGGAAATTAAATAATTAAAGTGAATTAATTAACACATGTGCTGAAATGTTCTAAGAGATGCGGATCAAGCAATGTTTTAATCTTAGCCATTGATGAGTGATTTAATCTCAGTCGTTGATGTGTTCAACGAAAAATTATAAGAGAAAGGCTTGAGGGTCAATTGGAGACACACACACAGATGCAGAAGTGAGAAACTAAGCTGGAATTCTAGGGCAGGGTTTTCTAAGAATTTCTGGAGGATTTTTCTGCATCGAGGGGTAGTATTGGCTGAGGGGATGATTTGATCCCGGAGCCAAGAGTCAGCAAGAGGCAGAGGAGCAGCTTTTAGGGACAGCGTAGAGGAGCAAGGGCAGCAGCAGCAGTTGCGTTGCGCAGAGGCTTCAGCCGCTACGCATGCCTAGGAGGGGCAGCGCGATAGCTTCAGAAGGCTTCCACAGTTACGCAGAGGACTCCAAAGGTAGCATAAGGGCTGCGTCACCCACTTTGGGGTTACGTAGTCCCCTTCTGAGCAGCGCAGAGGCACGCAGAGCCTAGCAGGGCTGACGCTGGGGCTTCAAGGTCAGCGTTGGGGATTCTAGGGCCAAATCCAGGCTGAGTCCTGTAAATCCCGTATGAGGGTGTGGATCAGTCAGAATTTTGGTCTCAGAACAGTAGGTTAGCTGCAAATCTATTTTTCCTCTATGAGGTGAACCAGATTTGGTGCCCAGATTTGTTGTACTCAGAATCTACTTAATAATAATAAACCCTCATTTCTGAATCAGTTTTTTCTGAATATTATTTCTGAAGATAACTTGTATAACTTAATCAAGTAGGAGAAGTAAACCATGATACTGCAGTAAGATTTTTACATAACTGTATTCAGAAATTTTCACACGTAGCTCATATAGCTCAGACTCACATCTGTGGAGTTAAGCCCTGAACAGAATTGAACTTACCTATGCAGTATTTTCGTGGGATAACCACATGTGCCCTTGGATTGCCAGAAAATCACCATTTGGAGAGGGCTTGATACAGTTTTTGTTTCAGCTAGGAAAAACCTCACTTGTTGCGGACCTGTGAAGCTTGGGTCAGATTTCAGACCAGTGATTTTCGGCTTCTGTAGCCTCATGCCGCGGAACTACAGTTCCAGTGACTTGTCCATTGTTCTCTTACACACATTCTGTGGCATAGTCTTCAGTTGAGTTGGAATTGTGACAACCCCTAACTATACCCTACACAAAAAGCATTACAAGCAAGACTAACTTCTGTGATCTTAGGCTCACTCAATCAACAGTTGAAACTTGATATGACTTTTACAATTCAGGATTACTGTTAATCACCAAGTCCCAAGACAAAAGCTTCAGACAAAATGTGTTAACTCAGTCACCTGTGGATATTGATCATATTTAGACTTGTGTTCAATGGAGACTTCATATAGCTTGGAACTGTGGAAAATATCTAAGACATCAAACTTGTGGAAAATTGATTTGGCTACAAAATTTGGAATGTTGGAAGGCCTTGTGACATTTAGACAGCTCAAGATTTTGAAAGTAGCATATCATCTCATCTTTGAAGCGCTCTTGAACACTATTGCTTGAGAATTATTGGAGCAGATTGTACAGGAGTTTTGGAGCAGTCTTAAGGGCAATCTTGAGGTGAAATTGAAGGCAGACCCTTTTGAAGTTGCTTATTGGAGATCCTCAGAAACACTGATGCATTGGTCATCATGAGGCGACCTTAAAGATTGAGTTTGGGTAAGATGAAGAGTAGTGGCGAAATCTTCAGGAGCAGACAAGGTTGTCATTGATGATATGACGTGGAGACTAAGTGAGGGAATAGCTGAAGATTGACAGGGCTCGTTGAAGAAGACATTGGGAGTCGTGTAGTATAACCAAATATATCTTGACGAAGTAAAGGGTTGGAGCCAAAGAGGTTGTAGCCTCGAAAAGACAAGGTTGGTGCCTTTGAGATTAGGGTTGGAGCCCTAGAGGATTGAAGTCCTAAAGAAACCAGGTCAGAGCCTGAACTAGAAACAGGGTTGGAGCCCTTGAGGTTGGTGGATCATAATTGACTAGGTTGGAGCCTTGGAAGTCCAAGTCGGTGCTTAGAAAATACAGGTTGGAGCCTCGGAGATTGAAGATCGGTGTCTTCATCTAGAGTTGGAGCCCTACATATATTGTACGTGATTTATTGCAAAGAAGAAATTAATAAAAGCATTTATTTTTTATTGTTCATTTTGTGTTCTAAATATAAGTGATCTAACTGGTAAAAATAACAATTGAAAAGAAATATTGATTCATCCCCCCCCCCCCCTCCTCTCAGTATTTCCAACAAATTGTAAATTATTGTTTCCCTTTTTGCATGCTCTCTCCACTCATTTTTTAATTTTTTTTTGCAGCCTCTTTGAGCACAATTATAAATCCATTTTGGTGGCAAGTTTGAAGAAGCCCTTGAAAACTACTAATATATTTCTTGCAGAACCTTTGGCATCATAGTGGAAGCCTTTTGACAAGGCTGAGAACTCATTTTGGACAAATTCTAAGGAGCTCGTGGCTTGTTGTGAGGGTCGTAAGTTTTCTTCTTCAAGGCCAAGAGTTGGAGGAGGCTTAGCCCCACTCTTTTTGCACTCATTGTCATCTTTCAAGTGGCTGATTTGTAATTGCCAAAACAGTCCTTTAAATTTCAGATTTGAAGTATTTTATTTTGTGTCTCATTTGCATCAATCTAATTTATCAAGGAGGAAGTCTATTGTTCAAGTTTCCAAGCCACTATTGCAAAGACTCTCTGTGAGTTTGGTTGAGGCCATTGAAGGGCTCTCATCTCTTTTAATCAAATTAATAAAAGGCTAATATTTTGGTGGGAGTTTGCGTATTTTTTGTTCAGATTTTGTGTATTGGGGTAGCATCGGGTGTGCTCTAGCCTTGAAACTTGGTGGAGGGGTTAAGAAACACATTAACTCCAAAAACCATAAAGTGTTTGGAAAAATTTCATCTGATGTTGAATTTATTCAAATAATTAATGTTTTTAATGAGGACCCTAAGTCTAAACTTAGGAAATTAGAAAAATTAAAGTGAATTAATTAAACACATGTGCTAAAATGTTCTAAGTGACGAGGATCAAGCAATCTTTTAATCTCAGCGATTGATAAGAGATTTAATCATGGTCGTTGATGTGTTCAACGAAAAAGTATAAGAGAAAGGCATGAGGGTCAATTGGAGACACATAAACAAAGGCAGAGCTGAGGAACTAATCTGGAATTCTAGGGCAGGGTTTGCTAAGAATTTCTGGAAGACTTTTCTTCAGCGAGGGGTAGTATTGGTTGAGGGAATGATTTGATCCTGGAGCCAAGAGTTAGCAAGAGGCAGAGGAGCAGCAATCAAGGACAATGCAAAGGAGCAAGGTCAACAGCAGCAGCTGCGCAGCGCAGAGGCTTCAGCCGCTACGCAGACCCAGGAGGGGCAGCGTTGCAGCTTCAGAGGGCTTCTAGAGTTATGCAAAGGCCTCCAGATGTAGCGTAAGGACTGCATCACCCATTCAGGGGTTACGCAGTCCCCTTCTAAGCAGCACCGAGGCACGCAAAGCCTAGCAGGGCTGACATTGGGGCTTCAGGGGCAGCGTTGGGGTTTCTAGGGCCAGAAAATAGCAGAGTCTTGTAAATCTCGTTTGAGGGTGTGGATCAATTAGATTTTGGTCTCAGAACATCAAGTATTGCTGCAAATTTATCATTTTCTCTGTCGAGTTAACCAGTTGGGTGCCCAGATTTGTTGTACTCAGATTCTACTTAATAATAATAAACCCTCATATTTGTTGCACCGGTTTTCCCACATTGGGTTTTTTCGGGGACATTTGTCCGAAAAATCTGTGTGTCACTTTGTTGAATGAGCATAATATTCAGTAAATGATCTGCATATGTGTAGGCTGTTAGTAGTGTTTACTTCGGTATTTTCTGAATATTTTTCTAGAAATAACTTGTATAATTTAATCACAAGTAGGAAAAGCAATCCATGATATTACAGTAGGATTTATGCATTAATGTATTTAGAAATTCTCACATTTTTCCCATGATATCCTTTCTCCCTATTTAGAGAGAAGATTTTTTCTTGTGGGTGGACTAATCTCTTAGTTTAGTTGCTTTAATTTTCTTTGCTAATCTCCCTCATGCATGATTAGTTTTCTAACACAACACTCGTTTCCTTTTTCAATTTGGCATAAGTTTAACATTGGTTTATGTTTGCTATTTCCATTCCTTAAGTACTTGCATTGTGCAATCCATTCACAACACATGCAATATTTATTTTTGAGCAAACAAATATTTCATATTTATTTCGCAAACTTAGACTATTTTAACTCATCCATCTACTTAGTTCTATAAGTTTCTTGAATACATTGCTTCAATACATTTTGTCACTCATGTTTATGTGGCATTTTGGTTATTGATGATTATCTCTTGAAACATTCTTTGCCATTTCATTTGGGGCAATTTATTTTACTTGCAAGCAATAAATGTGGAACTTGTGGAACTACAATGAGCTAATTGTTTCACTTTTCATTCTCCATTGAAATACATTGGTATCATTTCCTTGAACATTATCTCTCATTTTACACATTGATATCAATACTTTTATTGGGAAGCACTAATATACACTCAAGCATCTCATTTAGGCATTTTTAGTATTAATTTGCATCTTTAAAACTCACCTCCAAGCATAAGTTTGGTTGAATAGACACAATAGAACAAAGTTTTCCTTGAAAATTTCTTCCATTTGGTATGGAGTAAGGTAAAGCGTGTGGCTTTGTCCCCTTGTAGGAACAACGACTGGAGCACTTTAAATTTACTTGCAATACTACTTGTCTCATGTACTTGCTATTTTGTTGATGAATGGTCTCATTATTACTTGATCTCATTATTTGGGCATTTCCTTTGCAAGTAGAATCTCTATATACATTTTGCAAGTAATATTTCATAAGCTATCTTGGGTATATTCAATCTCATTTGCAAGCATTATCTTTCTTTCAAGTAGCATTTTGTCTATTTTGCAAGTATTGTCGATCTTTACTTTTGCAATCTTTATTTTACTTGCAATTTTGTTATTTCATGTACTTGTTATTTAGCTCGTGATTACTTAATGTCATTATTTTTTGTTACTTGAGCATTCTCTTTACAAGTACCATTTTCTTTATGGTTGCAAGTGATATTTATAAGCTCATCTTGGTCTAACAATTTTATTTTGCAGGATTATCTAACATCGTATCTTGAATTTTACTTTGAGCAAGCATTTTGTCGTTACTTTGAAGCATTGGTCTATACTTTGAATATATCATTGAATTTTGCTCATATATTTATATGCTTGTTTATATTTGCAATCAAGTCAGCTTTGATAAGTATCTCCTTCTAACTTTAGTCTCCTAGAAACTCACATTTTCTTCATTAACCTTCAGTAGGGACCACCCCCTTAGCTTAACTAGGAGAGAGCTTTAACAGAGACAGTTTGGATTAGGTCACAGCCCCTTCTCTTAATTTGCCACCAACATTGCACCTTTTGGGCTTGAGGATTTTTCCCACAATAACCTAGGTGTGGAAGCGAGGCGGCAACATGACCCTCCTAGGTAAGGGTTTGGGTTGATCGAGAACATTGAGTTATGCTCTAACCCCCTATCTTAGCTCCCAAGGTAAGGAATTGAGCCTTAGAGCTCCTAGGGTTGAGCGACCTCTGGATTTGACAGAGTATACCCCATTTGGCATCTATCTTTCCCACCCATCTGGCCAATGGGTGTTGGTTGCTTGAGTTAGGTGTGATCCTTAACATTTATGGTAAGTGGCATCCTGCTCAAGCTAAAGATGGAGGTGTTCTACCATTGACTCTTGAGGGTCATGTTGGGAAGATCAGCAAAGATTCCTGGGTTGTAGCATTGGCTCCCCACTGGCAGAGATTCTTGGGTTGTAGCATTGGGCTCCCCACTAGCAGACGTTTCGGGTTGAGCTAGGCTCCCCGATGTGGTTCCAGGTTGAGCAAGGCTCCTTGTTGTTGTTTAGGATTGAGCTAAGCTCTCCAATGTTGTTATGGGTTGAGTTGGGGTCCCTTATGACATCAGATCATTCTTCTTCAAATTTGAGATTATTTAACAACTAGAGATGGACAAAAATGAGGCAGGACAAGATGTGATTTGATGATGATGATGATTCTATTTCAGCTAACCATATTGATTATTGGATATAGGATGGAAGTTGGATGCTTCCCTACGATGACAATGTGGGTTGAGATGGACTCCCCTATGATGATTCTTCTTCTTCTATTGGATCGAGATTGTTTAGTTGATGACCAAAGGAGGTCGAGATGTGATGGTTATTTTGTTGACATAGCTGAAATATAGGTCATATGATTTGGCATGGAGACAGGTAGGGTTTGGAGGATTGGTCTCCCCTAACATTGGTTATAGATTCCTCTTCTTTTATGAGGTGATATGACATGGGCCTTCATGATAATACAGTGGTCCACCTTCTTTATGATTGAGATTCGTTCACTCGAGATTCAATTCGATGCAGCTTTGATGAGATATCCTTGATGAGGTTTTTAATGCAACCAGAAATTCCCCCCTAGCTGAGAGGGAGTGTTAAAAGTTGGGGCAGCTAAGGGAGAAATTTCCATGTGAAACCCAAAATTATTATTATTGGTAATTATTGAGAGAAACGTATTTAAAGAGAAAATTTCGAAATATGTGATTCCCTCTTATTCTCAATATCGGCTTCATTGGTCAAAATTGAAATTTCATCTTCCCTCCAATTATTGAAGGGTCAGCTTGTTCAAATCGACCCTCCTTATGGGTCAATGAATGTATATATATAGGCACTCATTCTTACTCCTATTCGGGTGTCCAATTCATGAAAAGTCAGATGTTCGGTGATATACATTTTGAGGTTTGGTGTTTTGATATGCAATGGTCCAGTGGTGGACTCGCAGTTCTCTTCGCATTGGTACAACTCTTCACACGACTCAGTCTCTCGATGATAATATTCTCGCTCGAATACCCTTTCGCTAAAGGACTATGCTCTCGCACACATGGATACAATACTCTCATTTTCTTGTTGGTCTCGCACTGTTGGTATCCCTATTTCATTGCAATGCCATATGGCTCTGCATTTGATCATTGTTTTGGCACCCAATTAATATATAGTCTTGGCATCATTTTTGGTCTTAGCATCAGTCTTCAACACTCGATATTGGCATCGCTTTTGGTCTTGGCATCTGTCTTGGATGCATAGCCTTGGCATTGCTTTAATTTTCAATACAGTCATCACATTGGTATTGATTAGTATCCCATCTCTAAGTATGGTCTCAAACCTTTGTGGCCATCGTCTTGCACTATGGTATGTATTTTGATCTCAGTACTGTTGCATAGATCGATCTTGACTTTGTTATTGCTCTCGACTCTGGTGTATATGAAAGTCTCAACACTATGGTATATAGAGTGAATTTGATGTATCATAACCACAGCATGTATGCACATCATATTCGGCTTGTTCTTCTTGATCAATTCATAATATATATATATATATATATATATATATATATATATACAGTTGGCATTAATACACTTTGTTTCTCTATAATATGGCATCAACGATCACATCGTTCCTTTGCTTGGCATCGTAGAACAGTCTATGGTTGACATCATATATATGTAGCACAATAGTTTGGTTGGTCTCAAATATATATGTGGCCCCTGCTTCTCAGCCCTTCATCACAAATATATACATGATATTGACATCATGCTTTTGTATGTATCGCATCATTGTATAAAGAGCAGGAAGACGCAGCACAGCAGTGTGGTTGGACTTGGCTCTATGGCAGTATAAACAGTATTGGCATTGGCATATTAAGATGACATCTCAAGAACAACAGTGGTATAGCGGAACAGTATTGGTATTGGCACTTTGATATGGATCCATCTCATGAAGGCTCCTTGTCAAATGTAACCTTAATTCTGAATAGTGGGCAGTAACACCATTGTTGATGTATCTCTCTATAAGTGTACTTTGTATCTCAGTTGAACCACTGATGAAATTTGATTAAAGAAGAAGAATTTCGGGTTTTTCCCGTTATGGGGTTTTGCCCTAGTTTTCGACCAACCCGGGTGTCTTCCAATGTTTCTCTTATTTTCGTTGCATTGTTCATGATGTTGTTCTTTCTACATAATTGCATATGATGTGATAATGTTATGGGGTGAATGAATATGTAAATGATGAAAAGTATATATAAATGTAATTATCAAAGCAAAGAATAATGAAGCCCTAAGAAAAATTAACGAGGGGTTCATGAGGGACACGGTATTCTCCATTTGTCATGCACTAGAGCAGGACTAACATTCTTAAGTCTAGTGAAGGAATTTGTAGAGGGAATGGAGAATTGGATAAGCATCTGAGGTTGATACTTCTTGAGGATTGGGAATCCAAGATAGAAGTAGTCTCATGGATTGGGAATCCAAGATAGGAGTAGTCTCATGGACCTGTTGACCACACTTTGTCAACAATCTGAGAAGCAAAGTACATAGCAGCAGATCAAATTTTTTCAAGTCAATGTCATTATTCAGCTTCCAGTTATATGACTGTAAACCCAGTTTCTACAAAATTTTATTTTAAATGATGCTAGTATGGCCTTTGAATCATGTAATTGCAACTAGGTGAGGCCTATGATTTTTGTAAAAGGATTTCATCCTAGGAAGTTTTTTAACCTCCCTGAATTATGTGTGCTTGTAAACACAGATAATCGGCAGAGTTTTTCTTCTAACTATAACCCAAAAGCTAGGGTGGAATTCTTTGGCAATTTCTTAAATGAGTCTTAGTGTTTATCAAGTCCATTGTAAAAGTGTGTTTAGGAATAATTTTAGTGCATGGTCCTTCATAATTAGAACACCATGGCTAAATTATTTTTTTATAAGCACACTTGGTTTCATACTAGATCATATTGTGTCGCAGAATTGGGTAATGTCTTGAGGGTCTGGTCTAAATGTGCATTTTCCCTTCTAAGGGTTGAATTAAATTGTAATATTTTGATGTAAAAAATATTTTGCATGCATGGTTACCCATAGTTAGACACCATGGCTAAAATATTTGAGGGTGGAAAAATAATTAATCCCCTCTAGAGTCAATTAGCTAATTTTTCTAGCAAAATAAAACAAAAATCCTAAGCCAGAAAATTAATTAATTTAGAGTCAAAAAATATTTATAGAGAAACTAAATTCTCTGCAAGTGGAAAATATTTTGAAATTCGTGGGTCAAAAAGAAATTAATTTTTGGAGGTCCTCCACAAAGGAAAAAATGGATATTTTAAGAAAATTTGAGCCCTTGGACCATGGTGGTTAAGTCAAAGTCAAATTTTTGAGGAAATTAATCCAAAATATTAATTTTTGGATTAATAAAAAATGGTTTTTAAGAGAACTTCGATTTTTCCTCAAAGGTTAAGAAATCAACAGTGGAGATTAAAAGAAGATCATGTTATTTTCGATGAGCGTGATCATTTTGACGAGGATCAAGCCAACTAGCCATTATTTGCCCTTGGAGGGGTTTCTTTCTCTCCCATTCTCTATATAAGGAAGTTATTGAGCTCCTATGTGATATCTTTGGATAATCTTTGGATGATGTAATTTTGCAACGCATATGTTGATCCTTGCTCAGCTGGAATTATTTTTCTCATAATAGAAAGACTTTGGGGTTTCAGTTCATGGTGTTCTTCTATCTGTCGAGCTGTGGTATGTGATAATTTTATTTGTTTATACTCTCTATTGTGGCAAATATTGCAATTTTTATTTCATTTGTCGATGATAAGAAAATTCTATTTGTAGGAGTTATCTTAGGTGATTTGATTCACCATATAATCTAACAATTATTTTTAAGATTAAATAGAGATCTACAGGTACTCTAGCTCTTGGGATCCAAGTTCACACACTATGGGGAAGGGCTAACCTTGTTTGAGCTTTGGGCTTTCATTGTGATGATTTATCTTGCAGGAGGGTTTTTCCCAGTAAATTTTTCCAAGTTATTCATCTATATTATCCACTCTAAAAACTCTAAAAATTTATCAATCTCTTTCTCTTGTGCTATAAAGAATTCATCCGCTAATTAGAGCTTGCAAATTTAAATTTTGTAAATACGGTAAATATTTGTAAAATAATTTTTTAACCCTTGTATTTAAATTTTAAAATTTGTATAGTACTTGGGGTTTGGGATTTTTTTAATTTTTTGTATATTGGGGTTTTGGGAATTCTTTCTATTCATTTACGCAGGGGAATCTTCAAGCCCTCAAAGAGATTGAATTATTTTGTGGGCGACCTAGCCCTAAGGCTAGGGTTTGAAAGTTTTCTCTCTTCCAAGCAAGATGTCTAACGTTCTTGAGCAAAATCATTAGGGTTTTCAGGTAGATCTAGACCTAGGAAGGCAAGATCTAGCCTCTAACCATACTCTAACCTCAACACTCAGCCAAGGAAGAAAGTCGCTAACCCTAAGAGGTAAATCTCTGAGGTCTCAAGGTCAAAATTGATGGTTTATAACCTGCTTTTGGTGATTGCAAGGGTTTCACAATTGTTTTTAGGCCTCTAAGGCCTAGCCGAGCTCCTTTTCTCTTACTTGTGGCCTCCTTTACCCCTATCGCAACCCTAGTTGCCTCATTTGAGTGAGTCGCAAGCCATTAGAGACTCTTATGTGCCCTTACCCTTCTCCTTTAAGGGTGTTGCAGCCCTATAAGGGCCTTAACCCTTGATTCGCAGGCCCTTCGGGCCTCTAACCCCTTGTGGCAACCCTTATTGGGCCTTCCTCTTCCCTACCGCAAGGCTTTAAGGCCTTTTGCCTTTGATCTAGGGCCTCTTCAGGCCTTGAACCCCTCGCTGTGACCCTATCTAGCTCTTCTAGCCCTAGCATTAACCTTTCTAGCCCTATCGTTTAGTTTGCATTAGTATTTTTTGCTTAACAATTTGTTTTGCAGGTGTATCAAGGGAATTGTGGAGCTAACATTGTGGTTGCAGGTGGATAGACCTATTGGAGGAATCCTAGAAGCCTCATTACTCATCAATCAAGGCCATTAGGCCTAGTGTTTTTCCTCTTCAGCCCTTATTTCTCATCATTTTTTCATTGCAACCCTAAGACACATTTTGTTTTCAGTGGTATGAAAGACATAAAAGTGGCCTAAAAGACTAATCTACAGTCATCTAGTTTCATTAGAAAAACTCTTGCAATTTTTGGAGGACTATTATGTTAATTAGAAGTTTGATATATGCACCATAAAGTCTTATCATAAGCTTTACAGTGGTGTAAAAGGAGTTCATTGTCATCTCATTTCAATGGGCATTCACACCTTGCATCTTTTTTCATCTTTGGTAATTGCTTGGGTGCCAATTGGATTGTTTCTCTCACTACTGTGATCACTTTCTTAGCTGCCTCATATTTGCATCTCTTGCATTCATAAGTGTCTCACTGTTTGCAATCTCATATAATTGGAAAAGTAAGTGTAACTCAATTCTCTTAACAAGAAGATAAGTTCTCTAAAGGCTAATTGGCATTTTTGACTAAATTGGCAATTGTTGCATGAGATAAGCTTGTTGCCCTCATTAGTTGTTATTGGTCTCTTAAGATCAAGCATGTCATTATTCTCTAAGTTTCCAAGTGGTTTATATATTGAAAAGCATTGGTACATTGTGTTGTTAGCGTTATTGTATCTTGTACTTGCCATTGCTATCATTGGTCATTGGATAAGTGATTACAATGTTTTTCATTGACAAAGTGGAATTAGCATTTCAAGTGTACTAACTTATCATTGTGCAAGTGAGCATCATATCTTAAATCATAATCTTGCAATGTTGTGATTCACTATTAAAAGCACTTGTCTAATCACCATATTGTGATAAGAGTAATCCAAATAATCTTTTGAGTTGCTAATTGTCATATCTTGTTGAAATATTTCCATTGTTTTAATTAGCACATCTATATTGTTAAGAAGAACATTGAATTTGACCACTTTACATTTCATGAGTGATTGTCCCTTGTGATATTATTAATCTTGAATTACTTCACTCTCTTCTTGTGATTAGATAATCTAATTTGTTCATTGAGCATTGCTTTTAGTGAAGACTGCCATTGTCATTGTTAAGCACTTTCCTTTATTGCTCAAAATCGAATATATCTTAGATAATTTATTTTAAAGTACTTAAAACATTTGACGATCTCACCTAAGGCTAATCACTCATTTTGCACTAGCATTCTAGGAGTAGTGTTGCATTAATTAACTTACCTCCAAGCATAATCTTGGTTGAAAGACAATAGGACCACCT